>JARHVA010001658.1:2022500-2622500 GCA_037957365.1 Torreya grandis | reverse complement strand
AGTGACCGATGTCAGTTAGGTGAGTGTTGTCGCCAACACGCTAACTGATGTCAGTGGCTGCCTAGTCAAAAAGAGTGGAAAAAAGGTCAAGTCGAAAGGTTAAAGCTACACCAAGGGCTCCCTGAGTGTTGAGTTAGGCATAGATAGTCAGAATAGTTGTTAAAATAGGAAGAGTAGGAATAGTGTTAACACGAGATTGTCTGTGGATGGATGCAGGCGAGGCAGACTCTGATGCTACAGGATCACCTCCTGACCTTGCTGACGCAGATGCATGGAGGCGTGTCAGTCAAGGAGTGGGCACAGATGAGCGCAGTCAGGCTAGGCGAGTTGAGATGCTACTACAGAGTGGTGAGGGACATGAGCCTCATGGTAGCATTGATCGAGCGGTGGGATCATGCCACCAACACCTTCCACTTGCCTACGGGTGAGATGATGGTCACGGTCGAGGATGTGTACTAGATTTTGTGGCTGCCAGTTCACGAGGCTGATATCTATGCGTGCTCGAGAGAGGTGCATGATATACACATGGTCACGCTATTTGGGGAGCACATCACAGAGACGAGCTACCATTTAGCCAGTTTTGCCTATGAGCTATTATAAGTGGCAGATGAGGATGCACATCAGCTGGCGATTTTGATGATGATCAGCATCACAGTCTATGCATTACCAGATGCGGAGGGAAGTAGGTTCTCGGTGGCCATGACCAGAGTTTTGATGGATATGTTGGAGCAGTAGACAGTGTTCACCTGGGCACCCATCTTTTTGGCCTAGGTATATAGAGAGTTATGGGGCATCAGTCAGTAGTGATGGTACAGTCTGTGTGTAGGCCACCTTCTGCACTGCTGGGCATATGAGCACATTGTGGTTACTTGACCTCTCAGCCTCCTAGTGGTGATCCAGGATGACTTTAGGGTTAGGTTCAGGTGATGGCACGAGGTGATGGCGCAGACACAGGTGGATGGAGTGGTAAGGGATATTGACCACTATCGAGGGGTATTGGAGGCCCTGATTCCTGTAGACATCATTTGGAGACCATACTTGGTTTATCCAGCATTTAGAAACCAGGGAGAGTAGCTGGTTGGTGTGTAAAGCTTGAGATGGGTCAGGGGAAAGCAAGCCAGTGAGCTCGAGAGGATCCCAGTAGAGAGAGTGCAGTGCCAGTATGGGTTGCTATAGGATGTACCTCCCACATTCCCATAGTACAGGCGAGATGACATAGAGGCACCACTCCCACTGCTAGAGGATACAGAGGAGCCTAATTTTGAGGAGTTGCCTGCAAGACCTGGGATAGCAGAGCTAGGGTGTATAGAGGCCTACACGGCATGGTGGGCAGGGCAGTATAAAAGGTATACAGGTGGGTCCCCAGCTAGATTTGTAGGCTATTACCAAGGAGCGGGATACAGCCCGCGAGGAGAGGGACACTGCACGGTAGGAGAGAGATGCGGCTCAGGCCCAGGTCTCAATTTTGCAGGGACAGCTGGCAGGGGTTACAGGGCAGCTGGCAGAGATGATAGGTTGGGTGGCAGTGCTGACAAGATAGGTCACACTATTACAAGGATAGCTCACTGCAGCCCAGGCATAGGTAGTGGTAGGTCAGAGCTTTGGAGGGCAGGGCCCATTGCACAACCATCACAGTAGCTAGCTTTTTCACAGGGGGTAGAACCATTGGCATCAGTGCACCTAGGTCAGCCAAAGCCATAGGGGTCTTTACAGGGCACAGCAGCAGGGCAGATGGGTCCACCACAGATTGTATCTATGGTTAGATACAATGATGCGCTGGATGAGATCGCGTATTATGAGAGGGCCATCAGGGGGTTCCCTCAGATACAACGATACTCAGAGATGCGAGCAGAGTAGAGCTGACAGAGGTCGATGTCATGAGTGACGGCTTTAGGGTCGCACAGATGGCACAGATCAGAGGGAGGAGAGGATACAGCCTCTTCCTAGCCACCGCCACCACCACCACAGCCACAGCCTTGATGGCAGCCTTAGAGATGTATTTTTTGATGTATATACCGGCCTACGAGCTAAAGACGAGAGATGTATGATGAGACAGAGAGACAGACATAGATTGTGTCTTATTTTATAAAGCAATTTGTGATATATATATATATATATATATATATATATATATATATATATATATATATATATATATATATATATATATATATATATATATATATATGATGAGCATTTTTGATTTAGTGACACGTGTAATAAGAAAATGTATGGATGTGTTTTGATGTTTATGACATTTTGATGTGATGCATGTGTTGATATTATGTGTTATGCGTATGATGCTATGATGAAAATGAATGTGATGATGACAATATTTATGAAATGGTTATATAATGATGTTGATTGATTGTGGATGATAGATTATATGATGATGACTTTAGATTAGATGATGATAGATGTGATATTTAATGTTTAACTTGTGGATTATATGATGTGAATGTTTAATTAGTTATGATGGATGAAATTTATGACTAATGACTTGTGTTGTAATAATGAAAATGAAAGTATACTAATGATTATGTGAATATGTGATTGACTGTGCTATGATTGACAGGTGACGAGAGAAGGAGATGGAAGAAAGTGACGAAGAAAATGGCCGAGCTAACCCCAGAGGACCCCATGTCAATTGAGTGTTACCTACATAGCCCATGTCGTTAGGGCCTCAGGCCGATGTAGTTCTCCCAAGAAGGGAGGAAAAAGATTGAAGTGGTTGATTTTGGTCATGATAAAGATATAGCATTTCCCATATGTCTGAGGGTGCATGCTTGAAATGATAAGAAAAAATGATGCTACAGCCTTTTCCAAATGGTGTAAGCTGTAACATTGGTCGGGGTTTTTCATTCCTAGCCATGATCCATATTCGTGATGGATGTATGCTAAAAATGAACTGAGGTCTATTTATGCTTTAGCAAGTATTGGTTTATGCTTGACATAAATTGTGTGGTTGATAGTTTCCATGTGTATTGGTGTCCATAGAAACTATGTGAAATGGACTAAGATGATGACATAATGTTCTGTTGTTGGTCTGAAAATGTTTTGGTTAAGTGTGACCAAAATGTGGAAGATAAGTGAAAGGCGCATTGTTATTTCATTGAGAAGGACCAGAAAGACGACATAGACATGGGTTGTTAGAATCAAGAGCCCCATTTATGCGTTGCATTATTGACCATAGTTATGTTAGAGTGGTAATCGAATCACTTTTGACATTAAAGTGAGCTCGAAGTCCCTTGAGTAGGTGATATGATAGGAGGAAAAGGGTAACCCATTTTAGAGTATGGAGAACTTTTCCCCTTTTTATAGGAGACCTTGAGACAACTATAAGTCAAGTCCATGACCCGATTTTTTTTTTTTTAGAGAGCGGACTGATCAATACGGGAAGTCCACATAAAGATGTCATTTGTTTTGGTGGTCATTTGTGAAGCTAATCGATGCGGGAAGCTTCTAGGAAAGTGCTGTTTGTAGCAAGATTTAGTCATAGCCATCCTTCGAGGGAGTGGTCTATATTTTGCTTTATAGATTTTGAATAGCTGTCCTTCGAGGGAGCAGTCTATTAGTTACAACAATGATAGTGCAGCTGTCCTTCAAGGGGGCAGTCTGTTTTTGATTTAATTTTTTGATTTTGTGACTTTGGATATTTTGACATCTTGATTTTGTTTTGACAGAATATGGAGTCATGGATAAGACTAATAGAAGATTAAGGTCTCCCTTTTATTAGGACGAAGCATTCGTACATCATAAAAGGGTTGTAGAGGATTGGCTAAGGGAAAAAGGGTGAAATGGATTGAGGATTTAAAGGACAAGGATTGCTCAAGGGACGAGCTCAAGTTAGATGTCAAGTGGATGAGTACTCGACTAACAGTAGAATGGTCGAAGATGCAAAGCATTAAGAGGTTCAGGTTCTGGTCAGCCTTCAAGAGAAGACAGACGATAAGTCCCTGATCCATACTTGTGCGTTATGATATAAGGTCTGAGCAAATTAAGAGTGAATTTACCTCATTTACTCCATTCCATATTGGTCACATGTTGGTTCTCTTTGAGGATGAGGTCTCTGATATTGAAATCTTGTTCTCTCAGAGTTTTATTATAGGCACATTTGATGTGATTTTGATAGACATGGAGATGATTAAGGGCAGCAAGACGACGTTCATCAAGTAACTCAAGTTGAGCTAATCGATCTTGATGAAAGTCATCATTAGAAAGAATGTCATGGAGTGAAATGTGAAGAGACGGGATTTGTACTTTGAGAGGTAAGACAGCCTCTGATTTGTACACTAGAGAAAAAGGGGTAGCACCCGTAGAGGTTCAGATGCTAGTGCGGTAGGCCCACAAAGCGAAGGGAATGTGAATGTGCCAATCCCTTCCAGTGTCGTTGACCACCTTCATGAGAATTTTAGTTAGGATTTTGTTAGAAGCCTCAGCCTGCCCATTTTCTTATGGGTAGTAAGGTGAAGAAAAGCTGAGTTTGATGCCAAAAGAGTCGCAGAGTTTTTGGACGGTCTTGTTTTTAAAGGACTTGCCATTGTTGATGATGATTTTGTGAGGTATACCAAAATGATAGATGATGTGGGTGTTGATGAAGTCGACAATCTTGTCATCTTTTGTGGAGATGAGAGGGATAGCTTCCACCCATTTAGTGAAATACTCGGTGGCAGTGATGATGGACTGATGACGAAGAGACGAATGAGGGTTGATCTCGCCGATGAGATCTAAGCCCCATTGTGAAAATGGCCAGAAATCTTGAGCAACTTGTAAGGCATGACTAGGGAGATGAAGCAAGTTAGCATGCTGCTGACACTTGATGCAATTCCGAACATAATCATTACAGTCTTGATGAAGTGTGGGCCAATAATAACCCAGGTGAAGGATGCGCTTAGCAACCGAGTTACCATTGAAGTGTCCTCCACAAATCCCATCATGGGCTTGTTTAATAGCATGAGAAGCTTCAGTGGAGTTTAAACAATGAAGAAGAAGGCCGTCAAAACCTCTTTTATAGAGAAGTCCCCCTAGCATGGTATAGCGAGCGGTGCGCTTGATGAAAGCCCGCCGCGCATTGCTAGAGAGGTTGGGAGGAATGAGAGAATGAGCCAAATAGTCCTCAAGTTGTTTATACCATACATCTTATGGACTAGAGTCTATGGTGTTGATGAGATTGATGTCAGTGGAAATGTATGAAGGCAATGGCAGACGATGTACCATGACATAAATTCTTGATGAGGATGATGATGAAGAAGGGATATGTGAGGTGAGGGAAGCCATGGTGTCAGCAAACTTATTCGTTGATCGAGGAATAGTCTGCAATAAATGATGGTCGAAAGATGCTAGAAGAGTGTCAACACGGTGCTTGTACCTTTGTAAAATTTTGTTTTTACAAAGATATGAACCATTGATTTGATTGATGACAAGTTGTGAGTCACCAAAGATGTTGATGGACTTGATGTTTAAAGAAAGGGCAGTTTGAAGTCCCAAAATTAAGGCTTCGTATTCGGCCATATTATTGCTACATTCAAAGTCAAGTTTGAAAGATAGGGGCATGGGTTCACCTTCATGGGGAATGAGGATGACCCCCGCACCCCCACCGAGTTGACATTTAGAGCCATAAAAAAACATCGTCATTTGGTAGAATGTGTCATCAGTCGAGAGAGTGGTGATAGATTCATCAGGAAACTCGCACTGAGAAGGTTGATTGTCAGGAAGAGGGGCATCCGCTAGTTGGTCAGTGATTGTTTGCCCTTTTATAGATTTTTACTAGACAAATTCTAAGTCAAATTCAGCAAGAAGCATGAGCCAATGAGCCATACGCTGGTTTTGATATGGTTTAGAATGCATGTATTTGAGGGGATCAGTGTGGGTGACGACAAAGGTTTTGTGATTGAGAAGATAGTGACGGAGCTTGGTAGTGGCAAAGACTAATGCCAAACAGAGTTTTTTGGTATGAGTATACCAAGTTTCATAGTTGACAAGTGTTCAACTTATGTAATAGACTGCTTGCTCACAGTGTTGCTCGTCTCGATGCGCGATCATGGCACCTAACGAATGATTGGTTGCTGAGATGTAGAGGTAGAAGGGTTGGTCATCTTTTGGTGGAATAAGGACTGGTGGAGAGACCAAATAGCATTTGAGGGTGTTAAAAGCCTCTTGGCAATCTTTATCCCATTTAAAGGAGACGTCCTTCTTGAGGAGGTGATGAAAGGGTTGACAACGGTCAGAAAGCTGCGAAATAAAGCGGTGGATGGATTGGAGCTTTCCTTGTAGACTGTGAAGTTGCTTGAGATTAGTTGGAGGTGGCATTTCAAGGATAGCGTGGATTTTGGTAGGATCTATCTCGATGCCACAAAAAGAAACAATGAATCCCAGGAGCTTTCCCGAGAGGACCCCAAAGACACATTTCTTGGGGTTAAGACGGACCTGATACTAAAGAAGGTGAGAGAAGATGATTTTGAGGATAGTTAAATGGTCACGACGAAGCTTAGACTTGCCAAGCAGGTCATCGACATAGTCCTCCATGATTTTATGGAAGAGATCATGAAAGATGTAAGTCATGGCACGTTGATATGTGGCACCTGCATTTTTTAGACCAAAAGGCATGACTCGATAGCAGAAAGCTCCCCATGGTGTAATGAAGGTGGTTTTGTGCTGATCTTTCGGTGTAATCAAGATTTGGTTATATCCTAAAAACCCATCCATGAGTGATAACATCTCATGGCCAGCCGTAAGATCAACAAGTTGGTCAATGTTTGGAAGAGGAAAGTCATCCTTGGGACAAGCTAGGTTAAGGTCACGATAGTCTGTGCAGATCCAGATCCCCCCAATTGCCTTGGTGACAGGAACGATGTTGGAGACCCACTGCGGATATCGATGGGTTGGATGAAGGAGACAGGAAGAAGGTGCTGAAGCTCTTCTTTGACAAGAAGTGCAACACGAGGATGCATTTTGTGAAGCTTTTGCCTAACAGGCTTAGCCTCTGGGTTTGTGACAATGTTATGAGTGGCAATGTTAGGGTCGATGCCAGGCATGTCGGCGTAAGTCCAGGCAAAGGCTTTGCGATTGTCTGAGAGAAATGTGGTATAGTTGGCCTGCTCCTGAGTTTCTAAAGATTGACCAATCTTTAAGACTTGAGGAACATTAGAAGATGAAAGGTTAATGTCAATGGTTGATTCATTTAACATAACTTGTGTTTCAGAAGGGAGGGAGCACTGAATAAAAGAATCATCGGCACCCATATAGGTAAGAATGGCATCGTTGTCTATGCAGTGGACTGTGTTGATGGTTTTCGATTCATCATCTATCATGCTAGGATAAATGAGAGGGAGAGATTTGGGAACCCCGTTGAGCTGATAGGTTAGGGGTTCCAAGCGGATGGTGTTTATGCAAAAAAAAACTAGGAGGGATGGAAACCACCGACTCCGTAGGTGAGGATGGAAGAATAGGCGAGTCTAGAAGAAATTGGTCGATGGTTGGTTCGGGGGAAAGGTTTGTGGAAGCCTCAGTGGGTTCTTGGAAACCCAGTCCATACCGTTTCTTTGCATTATTTTCATTGGGTGTTTCGATAGGCTGATGGGAGCCTTGTTCATAACGTGCAAAGCTAAAACCCTTCCATGCACACCTATAAAGGTAGGTATGTGCAAAGGTAGGGTTGCTAAGAAAGGAGAAATTGGATGTGAATATTTGAGGTGAGGATGAAGGATTTGATTCAGTAGGAGCTTGATCCAGCCCCCCATAGATGAGATTGGTGCGAAGGCTAGGAGGACCATAAGGAATGACCATTCCGATCTGACAATCATAGTTTGGGTTTTGATGAAGCTGTCCATACTCTTGATGAGTCTGGAACATGTCTAGGATAAGTAAGTGATATTCCCCTAGTGAAAGTCTTTGGAAGATGTCGTCCATGGGGTCTTTGGTTGTTTGTTGAGAAGATGATCTGGTGGCAACCACTGTTTGTGTACTAGTTGACGCTTCTGCAGATGGAGATGATGTTTGGGTTGATGCCTTGAGCGGGATAAGAATGTCGTTTGGGCTATAGGTCGTGTTACAAGTCTTAAAAGGGGATGGGTCGGCAGGAATGACATGGACTTGTTTGTCGTGTTCAAATTTGACACAACGGTGAAGTGTTGAACAGACGCAAGCCATGGCATAGATCTAGGGTCACCCTAATAGCATGTTGTATTGGAATTATCCCTCAATGATGTAGAAGAGCTCTGGGATTGTGCATGGACCAACGTGGATATGTAGGACAACAGTGCCAATAGTGTTAGCGGTGGTGTCATTAAAGGATCTAAAGATTGCGTCAGTTTTTGATACGCAATTCTTGGGAAGGGCCAATTGATCAAAGGCATGGGAGGAAATGATATTAATGCTAGTGCCCCCATCGATCATAACTCATTTTATACAGGTTTGATCAATGTAGGCTGTGATGAAAAGGGTGGCATCCTGATCTTCCAAGGTAGAGGTTAGAATCTCAGAATTACTGAAAGTGATGGAGGCAATGGGGGATAAAGAATGGACTAAGGCAACAAGTGGTTAAGGGTCTTTAGGTTGGACTTTTGCTACCTTTAGGGCTTTGATTAGAGCCTGGAGATGCTGGCGGGAGCTTTGGATAAGGTCATATAGGGTCATCTTCATAGGCATTTGGTGAAGTTGTTTTATCATAGATTCTGTGATTGCCTCTGAAGAAGTGGGTTGGGATGCACCTAAGATGGAAATCTTGGGTTTTGGTGGTTGAGGTGCCTGGACAAAAGGATAGGTCCAAGGAATAGTGGCTTTTTCTTTTGCCTTGTCTTTTTGTGACCTAGTGGTTATATGGATAGCATTGATTTCAAATATAGTAGGTGAAGAAGGGGTTATGGTCTATTGGTGAGATGTTGATGTGGTTGAAGAGGTTGGATGGGAAGGTGTTGAGGGTTGGTCAAGAGTGTCCTCAAAGAGAAGAGTGTCTTTCTCCATATAGCAGTGAACGACTGCCTTGAGGGCACAGCAGGTCTCGGTATCGTGTCCTGGCATGCGATGGTATAAACAAATCTTTATATCATAAAACCAAGAAGGTTTTGACTCGAGGGGTTGGAATGGCTTGATAGAAGGAAGGGTAATGCTAGAAGTCTACAAAAGCTGGCATAATATCAAAGCATATGAACCTACTAAGGGGTCTATGCTTGTTGATGCATGACGCGCTGGTGACTTTTGCTTGGGGGATGCTGAAGAAGGTTTTGGTACCACCTTTTGGGTTGGTGGTGTGGTGACTGGTGAAGACGACACTTTCTTTGTGAGAAGTGCCAAATTTTTGAGAGGGGATTGACTTGTGGTTGGCAAAGGAGGTAATGGAGGTAATTTGTGTTGGTTAAGGGTCGAAGTAGGAAGCACGCCGATTAAGGTAGAAGGATGAGGACCTAAGATGGAGGGTAAAGTTGACGGTGGAGGAGGGGTTCGCTTCTGTGGTCTGGCAGTCTTCTTTGACTTGGTTGGAAGACTACTTTTGGTCGAGGTTTGGTCCAAGTCCTCCTTCACTTGCAGGTGAGTGAGGGTAGAGAGAGGGCGAATGCCAAGTGACTTGATTGGTTTGGATTGGGTAGATGCAGGTTTAGAAGGGGGGTTTGGTCTTTGTTTAGAGTCTGGGGTGATTCTGCCTTGGGAGGGTTGGCAGCATGAGACGAGAGGGCACAGGAATGTTGAAGAACTTTAAGATGTTCCCACAATCCCCGATGTTCCACTTTCCTTGAAGGGAGAAGTTCTAATTTCTCCACTAGTTGGGAAAATGGTTGAGAGGATGTTGGATGGGTTTTGGATTCTTGAGAAGATGTGTTAGGTGTGGCAGTAGTTTTGGACCCAAGGTGTGTGGGAGTTATAACTGGATTGTCGTTGGTCGAGGAAGATGGAGAGTCAAGTTCTTTTCTTGGTGGAGAAGGAACTGGAGAGTGTGACTCCTCAAGCGGGTAAAGAGTAGGGATTATGGTGCCCTCCACTTGTGGTCAAGGAGTAGGTAAGGTCAGGTCCTACATAGGCAGAAGAAAGGAAGATGGTGAGACCGGTGGTGCCGATAAGGTTGAGGCGTCCTCCAAGATGAGAGCGGTTGATGGAGAACTAACTGGGGAAAGAGGTTCATCCACACGTGATGGACTGGTAGATGAGTTAACCTCTTGAGATTGGTTGGGGATGAAGGGTGAGACCAAATTGACCATTTGAATGTCGTGTTCATGCGTGTTATCAATTAAGGTCTAGACATTATTTTGGGTCGGTGGATGATTGGGGAATGGTTGCTTGAAAATATCGATGCCTTGATTTGGAGGTGCATTGGGATTATCTAGAACGAGCTCTCCCTTTTCAAGCATGTCCTAGATTATGTTTCTGAAAGTTTTACAGTTTCTCGTGTCATGACCTTTGACACGGTGGAAATTACAGAAGTCATTTTCCCTATACCACGTAGGGATGGCACGTGAGGGATCAAATTGTGGCGGTGGTCGAATCTGGGGGAGGTTGATAATCCCCTGTTTAACAAGTTTTTCCAGTATAGATGCGTAAGATTCTCCAAGAGGAGTATACTATCTTTGTATGTATCTCTGTTGGAATTGACAGGTGGTGCTCTGAGATGTGGATGGTTCAAGTTGATTGGATGAAGAGGACGAAGGTCTAACGACCATAGTGTTAGCTGAAGCTTTAGACTTAGGATTTGATGATGAAGGTTTACAAGAAGAAGAGTCATTAGTCTTAGAGTTGGGGTTCTTGCTCCGCAACTTGACTTTATTCTCCTCGATGGCACGTAATTCAAGTTTATGGGCCATCGTGAAGGCTTTGTCAAAGGTACGGAAGGTCTGAACCCTTAAAGTGGAAGAAATGTGTTTGGCACAAGCTCGGGAGAATAGTTCAATAAGTTTAGTTTGAGGTAAGGAAAAGGAGAGTTGATTGATGAGACCTCTCCAGTGAGTAACAAAGTCAGCTACTGATTAATCCTCGAATTGGCAGATAGTGTAAAGGTCTGTGATCGAGACCTTCTTGGTGATGTTAATGGAGAAATGATCAAGAAAAAGCTGGGCCAATTGTGTAAAAGTGAAGAGGGAATGACTGGCAATAGAACTATACCAGTCAAGCGCAATGCTAAAAAGGGACATAGGAAATGTGTGCAAGAGTAATGCGTCATCATGGGCAATAAGGTAACAGGTATGTCTGAATGCCTGTAAGTGTTGCTGTGGGTCTTCCTTGCTTTGAAAGCGAGAAAATTTGGGAAGCTCCCACTGGTTGGGGTATGGTCTAATTGGAACAGAAGGATGAATAGGCTCATTGCAAATTTGCTCGTATGAGAGAGCATTGCGTGAGCCAGAAATGGATGTCTCTAAGCTATACATCTTATCCATCAGCATTTTGATGATATCTACTGATGGATTGGTGGGTGGAGTGCCCCCTAGATTATAAGGCGCTTGAAAGATATTGGGAGGGGCGTATGACGCAGTTGGTTGCGTAGACGCAACATATGGGTAGCTAGTTATTGGAGTGAAAGTTGGGGCCAAGGGTACTTGTGTTATGGGGTTGGTTGGCACAAGTTGGATAGGAGCCGTCAAGGATGTTTGAGGAGTGGCTATGCTTGTTGACAGATAAATGGTTACTCTTGTGTTGATAGGTGCAAGAGTAGGGGGGATAGAGATTAGTAGGTTTTGGAAAGGTGTGGGGTTTGGTTGAGTGATTTGAGGTTGAGGGAGTATCAGAACCCCCATGGAGGTAGGTTTAGATGGAGAGGTTACATTTTGAAGGTAAGACACGGTTGGGTTATTGGTAGAGGTGTTGTCTAGTGGCTGAATTACAGGGGCTGTTGATGTGATTCTTGTGTCAACTAAGGAAGTCAGCATCCCATAGATTGGGTTGCCTAGGGAGTCTCACGTTTGGCTATTCATGAGATAGTGTTGTAGGGCTTTGATGTTAAGGTCCAAGAATCGTGCGAAATCTTGGTCCCCTTTTGGGACGATAGGAGTTTGAGGCGGGGTTGGGCGAGTAGGAGTTCTTTCAGTCTCTGAGTTGAACTCCATTATAGGACTGGTTATAGATGGTAAAGGTGGAAGCGGTTGTTGGCTAGTGTGGTCAAGAAGGGCCTTGGTTTGACTGTGTGTCAAAACCATTCAAGGCGAGAAAGGATCAGGTTTCAAAAAACTGTGTTCTGTCAGTCTCAGAAAACTAGAATAAATGTTTAGACAGCCAGAAAGTTGGATTTTAAGCTTGCTATTTTTGGAAAAAAAAAATAGACAGAGACCGACGTCGGTATAAAAACCGATGTCAGTGAAGAAGGCTATCAATGTCGGTCAGATGACCGATGCCGGTATAGAAAAGTTGCCGACGTCGGTTACATAATCGATGTCAGTTAGTGTGTTTTCCAGAAACTCAGAAAAAAAGTTTTTGGAAATAAAGAAGACATCCTTACCAGCTCAAAAAAGACAGATAAAAATAGAAAATATGATGATGACAGACAGATCCTAGCGTTAAATCCCTAGAAACAATTTTATTAAGATCGTGTGGCTTATGCCTTAATGCGATGTTTGGGGAAGTTGGCTGTAAGAAGGGTCCTATAATAGGTAATCTAAAGATGGTTTCAGGTATGTTAAGATGCTCAAAAGTTTGTATTAACTTTTGTATAGGCCTGGTGCTAAGGAGCAAGCTCCCCTCACTTCACGATTGCAGTGGTTAGCTGGTTTCGCTTAGCCAAAATATACTTTCACTATAGTTTAGACTCTGCCAGAGAACAGAGTTGGCTTTCCCCTTAGTGGTGAAATCCAAGTAGGATTGCCAGGTTGGGTAAGGTATCCGCTGGGTGATGAAATCCCAGTCGGGCCTTGTCTCAAGTGAGTTTTATGTTTAATTGAGTGCACGTGGTCTGGTTGTGTAACATCAAGTGATCTACAGTTTATTCAATATGCGTTTTACTAATTACTAAGTGTGGACTAGAAAGATGCAAGAAAGCAAGAAATGAAATGCAGTAAGTTTTAAAGCCCCAAAATCGAAATATTAAATTGGAATGAAGACAAGTTGGAGAAAGGGTTGAAGAAAATGATTTTCTTGGCTAGACTAGAAATGCAAGAAAAGAAAGAAAGAATTCTTTTTATTTCCTGCTTATGATTTTTTTAGAAAGGAAGAAAGAGGTGAAGGTTAAGAAGCCTAATGCAACTAAATGAACAAAGAAGAAAGGGAACCCAAGGAAGGCCCTAAAGGGGTCCCACCGAGCGTGCCAGAATGTTTCTATTCAAATTTTGTTTTCAATTTCAAAGGAGAGAATTAAGAAACTTAAAAAAGAATGGTCAAGGCTTGATGTGTACCTAGATATAGTCTATGCACCATAATCCAGACGCTGTGAGTACTCCTCCTTGGCTGTGGAGGAATGACACCTGCAAAGAAAAGAAGCTTAGACAAAAGAAGGCATTAAATGGACAGATGGTGGGTTGTCAAGCGAAATCTTGATCCCAGAAGTATGAAAACTTCCTTAAGGGATATAAAACCACTAATAAATGGAAAGAAATGTCTGATAAATAACTAAATAATCAAGAACTGAAAGTGATAAAAGATGGAAATGCAAAGGAGAAGCAAAGACTTACTTGAAAGAAGCTGTCAAACTGATCACAGTCATCGGCGTCGGTAATCCTACCGACGTCGATTGGTCAAGGTGCCGACGTCGGTTAATCTGCCAATGTTGGTTGGGGTAATGACCGGCGTCGGTCGGGGCAATTAGCTTAGACGGGGTCTAGGTAGGTCTGTGGTCTATGGACAGAGTCTGGTCAGGGTTTTGGTCTGTGGACAAGGCCAAGGAAGGGTCTAGGTCTGTGGACAAGGCCAAGGAAGGGTCTAGGTTTGTTAACAATCTTGAGACAAAGTTTTGGGCTTGGTTGAATGGTCTGGGGTCTGGGTCTGAGAGTCTAGTTGAATGGGCAGAGTGTATGGTCTGATAGAAGACGGAGGAAATAGGGAGGTGGATAAGTCGAGATTCAGGTCTGGCTTGGTTAACAATCTGGTCTAGGGAGATATTATTTGAAAGCAAATAACTGAAAAGAGAATAAAAACACAGACAATATACTTACCTGTGCCTTGTATAAGGTGTGCTATTGATGATTCCCGTACCTACTATTGATGTAGCCTATGTGGAGAACCTGTTGTTGATGGAGAACCTGAAGCTGTTGCTGCACCTGAGGGAGAGAGTGAGAGGCTTGATTGAGAGATTTCACAGATTGACAGATGGTCGAAGACTGAAGGATTCGTTAGTTGCTTCTGCAGATTAGCTGATTTTTGATTCAGATCCCCAAAGAGTCTAAAAAATTGGTTAAGTATAACCGACGTCGGTGATTCCATCGGCGTCGGCTGACACTTGACCGATGTCAGTGGGGTTAGAATGGGCAAAACAAGCCACTAAGCCCATTTTTCATCTGCCAAGTGCACTATCCATTAGAGAATGTCGACGGCTGGGCTAAATACGCATGAGAGTTTGTTAGGCGGTTAGAGAGAAGTAAGAATAGGTCTTGGGTGAGTCATAGGATGGGAATTAGTCTAAGGCGAGGTGTCCTAGGTGAGGTGTCATGGGTGATGTGTCCAAGGAGGGGGGGTTAATTCAAAATAAGTTAATTATTTTAAATTAGTAATTTTTAAGAATGGGTTAGGAAAGACCAAGGGGGAAGGTGACCAAGGGTTAGACACTATTTAGGTGTCTACAATAGTAAATAGAGATTGGTTCATCATATTTTACCTTGATGTCTTCTAAAGTTTACTTCATCTAAAACACTTGAGTACATCACAAAACTACTACAATATATTTTACTTTAGCTGTAGAAAGTGATAATGACTTTTACATCTTACTTAGCCAAGATACTAAGCTATCACTATCACCTAAGAATAAAGATCCTCCACTTGTACTCTTCCTATCATCTAAACAACCTACCCAATCTAAATTTGTATAAGAAACCAAAGTGAAATCTCTACCTATGGGATACCACAATCCCCTTGACATATCTAAATATTCTCTTCACCAAATAAACATGACTCTCCTTTAGGGCTGCCTAATATCTCATGATCACACCTAATTCATGCATAATGTCTGGCCTTGATGTCGTCAGATATAAAAGACTAACAATCATAGATCTATACAAGGAATGATCTACATCAGGTGAATCTTAATCCTTATTCACCTTGTTCTTTATATCCATAGGAGTGCCACTTAGTGCATAATCCTCAAAACCAATCTTTTTTAACATCTCCTTGGCATATTTGCTCTGAGATATGAAAATACCTTTATTTGACTGAGATATTTGCAATCCTAAGAAAAATGACAATTCTCCAAGCATACACATCTCAAATTATTTTTGAATATTTTCAAAAAAAATCTTTTGTCATCTTTTCACTGTTACCTCCAAATATTATGTCATCAACATATACCACAAAAATCAACTGGTGCTCACTTTCTATTTTGATATAGATATTACTATCAACAAAACCTCTCTTGAAGCCTTGATCTTGTAGGTACCTATCAATCCTTGCATACCAAGCTCTGTGAGCTTATTTCAATCCATATAGTGATTTATTCAATCTTCACACATATCTATTGTCATTTGAGAGAAAAAATCCTTCAGGATACTCAATGTAGACCTCCTCTTGTAGTTTCTCATTTAGGAAAGCAAACTTAACATCCATCTAAAATAATCTAGAATTCTTAAATATTACATATGCAATAAACATCTTGATAACTTCTAGCCTCATCACTAGTGCAAAAGTTTCTTAAAAATCTATACCCTCAATCTAAGCATAACATTTACATAATTACCTTGATTTATTCTTGGTAACTTCACCATCTTCATTTTATTTAGTTTTTGTATACCCATTTTATTCCTATCACATTTTGATCTTTCAATCTAGGCACTAATTTACAAGTATCAATCTTTTCTATCTGATTTAATTCTTCATCCATTGTTTTAACCCAATGCTCATCATGTCTAGCTTTTGAAAAAGATCTAGGCTGAATTTTAGATAACAAAGAAAATTAACTTGCTTAGATTCACTTATAATCATTCTTCTGGTGCGAACTCCTTCATTTATTTTCCCAATGATTTTAATTTCATTATGATTTCTATGGAAATATTTTTGATGGGGTTTTGGTGTCCTTTTGCTCCTTCTTCTCATCTTCATCTAATTCTTCAAAATCTTCTTCTTTAACGATTTTAGGAATATCTATTATGTCACTGACTCTTTGTGCTACATCTTCATCTATCCTAACACTTGTGCTTTCAACTATCTTTTGAGTTCTTTTGTTATAACATTTGTAAGCTTTACTTTTGTTGGAGTATCTAATAAATATACCTTCATATACTCTAAATTCAAACTTACCCAATTTTCCATTAGTTCTCTTTATGAATCATCTACTACCAAAAACTCTAAAATAATCAATAGTAACTAGTCTGCCTTTCCATAACTCATAGGGAATCTTGTCACTATTTACTCTCAATAATTCTCTATTCTATATATGTAGTAGTGTTCCTATTGCCTCTCTCCAATATTTATCTCATATCTTATATTCATTTAGCATTGTCCTCACCATCTCCTAAACTATTCTATTTTTCTGCTCAACTACTCCATTTTACTATGGAGTTATAGCTATTAAATAATGTCTCTTTATCCAATGGTCTTCACAATACTCAATAAACTTATTTGACATGAATTCACCTCCTTGATCTGATATCAGACACTTAACCTTCTAACTAGTTTCATTCTCAACTAAAGCCTTGAATGCTTTGAAGTGTCTAAAAGCTTTTGATTTTTTCCTCAAAAACATTACCCAAGTCATACATGTAAAATAATTAATAAGCAGCATGAAGTATTTCTCAATTTGAGTACTTTAAGTTCTAGTAGGGCCACACAAATTAGTGTGAACAAGCTCTAACATCTAAGTAGTCAAGTATTCCTTTATCTTGAACCATCTTCTGGCCTACTTCCCATGTTGACATGGTTCACAAAATGTGTTTGGGGGATTTGTAATAGTTTAAAGATTTATAACTACTTTATACTTGTTGATGTTGACAATATTGTAAAAATTTATGTCCCATTCTCCTGTGCCATAGCCAACTTTCCTCAACTTGACTCAAAAAATATTTTTGACCTTTGATATCTGATAACATATATAAATTATTTCCTATCCTCTTAGCATTTACAATCAATACATCTGAATCTTTTCTTCTAATTTGACAACCTTCACCATGAAAATTTAATGTGTGTCCCTAATCAGACATTTGACTTACACTCAACAAATTATTCTTAAGACCTTCTACACACAATACATTATCAGTTTTGGTTCTACCATTATCCAAACTTAATGTACCTTTTTTGGCTATCCTAGTAGTGGTATTATCTTTGAATTTTACTATGCCACCATTGATCTTATTTAGAGTTATGAACTTGCTCTTATCTCTTGTCATGTGCCTCAAAAATCTATTATGGATGAACCATGGCTATTCTTCATTTCTTGCATGCAAATTTGTTTGGACTAACATAAAATCTTCAAGTTATTTATTCTACCATGAATCTATCTAAACTCTCTTCTTGATGAATGGAGCCTTGAAGCCCTGGTCCTTCTTGATTGACTCAAACACACTTATATAATGCCAGGATATGTGTCCAAAATTATTGCACTTGTAACATATTATGGCTTCTTCATTAAATCTTGATAGAGGAGCAAAAGAGTTGTGGCTCCTACTTGAGTTTTCATGAGTTCCCTTCTCCTTGTTTCTAAAATTGTTAGCTCTTTTCCTATAGTCTATTTTCTTATGACCCTAACCATAAAAATAAAAACAGTAACCATAAAAATAATAATTACTAATCCTATTCTAGTTTTTGTATCTTTGACATGGTGGTCTTTTGTAGCTTTATTCTCTCTAGCCTTCTTTATTTGAGTGGGACTCTGCATTCTTAACTTATTCCTTTTGCATTTTCTCTTTTGTAAGGGCTTTCATATAGCTCTTTTATTTTTCTGTGTTAACCTTTTCTTGAGGTTTTGTGGAAGTAGTGGCCTCCTCTTTGTCATTTTCAAATCCAATACCTATTTTATCTGACATTAATCTTTGACTTTCTAATATCTTATTCAACATGTTAGTGTTATTCTCAAATTTTGAATCACTAGCTACTTTATCATTGGCTACTTTATTTTTTTCTTGATATCTTCTTTTAAAGAGGAAATTTCAACAACATACCTTTCACATTCTTCACTTATCTTTTGTAGTTTTATTGTTAGATCTTCTTTAGTATTTTTGGCTTCTTTAATGTATGCTTTTAGATCTTCATTTCTTTTAACTCCTTTTCATTTTTCTTGATCTAGAGCTTTAGTCTTTGATTCTTCTTCTCAATAACTTTTAATTATTCTAAGGCACAAATGAGTTCTCCTTCAAATTCACCTCAGCTTCATCCTCACTTTCATTATGTTCTTCTTCTTGATCATCTATACTTTTACTTACAGAGGCATCTTCATGTATGGTCATGAATATAATCTCTTCTTCATCTGAGTCACTGATTCCACTATCTTTGACTGAGCTAAGATATTTAGAATATAAACTTTTCTTCTCAAAACTATTCTTATATTTTCCTTTGAATTTTTTCTTGTATGTAGGCTTTCCTTCTTCATTATCATCATTATTATTATCTGGACACTTAGTTACAAAATGTCTAATCTTACCACATTTAAAACATTTAAATGGAAACTTTCCTTGATATTTACCTATGCCCTTTTTAGGCTTGTAAATGAATAGAAATTCATTATCATATTCTTCAATACTAGAGTTATCACTTGATTCTTGAATCTTAGCCTTATCTTTCTTAGATGTTTTGAAATCATCTTCTTTGTTTGAGGTTTTCTCTTCTTTGGTCTGCATCTCATATTTTGTAAGAATACCATGTAGTTCATCCATCTTTAACTTGGCTAGATCCTTCATTTACTCAATTACAGATACCTTTACATCATATCTCAATGGTAGAGGTCTAAAAACCTTTTGTACCACCATTGAATCTTATAATTTTTATCTAAGGCCTTGAATTTGATTTACTATTTTATCAACCTACAAAAGATAACTTGCTATATTTTCTTCCTTTTCCATTTTCAGACTCTCAAACTCTCTCTTAAAAGTTTGGAGCTTAGCTTGCTGAAATTTTCCATCACCTTTGTAAATATTCTTGATTTTTACCCAAGTCTCATGAGAATATTTGTATTGCATAAATTTTACAAATTCTAATTCACATAAACCACATAAAATAGCATTTAAAGCTTTAGAATTTTATTCATTTACCTTTTTATCTATGGGAGTAGTTATAGGTGTTTGTGGCTCTTTGTGTTCATTTATCACTACTTGCCAAATGTCAAATATGAGGGCCATCAATTAAGTCCTCATCCTTATACTCCAAAATGCATAATTTTCCCCATCAAACAAAGGTGACTTATTTATATAAAATCCTTCATGTGCTTCAACCATCATGCTTTTCTTGATCTATATTCAAGCTATTAAACTCTTTCTAAAGGAACCTACTATGATACCAATTGTTAAGCATGGGATATACTGAGAGTGGGGTGAATTAGTATATCATATATATTTTAAATCTTTTACTTAATCAAATTCATTTTATTTAACCACTTAATCATACATTCAATAAATGCAATAAAATTGAAACAATAACATGCACTACACAAGAGAGAGAGAGACATCAAATTTTTATGTGGAAACCCAAAGTGAAAAAAACCATAGAGAACTATGTCAAGTATGTAAATGAGCACCAAATTGTAGGATCACCAACCGCTTTTCTGAGCACCAACACAACAATGATTTGTGAGCACGCACCCATAGGAGCACCAACCCCTCTGTGTAGAAAACACAACTATCTCTCAATGTTGATTTCTCATCAAACGATAGAACACTATTATATCTCTATATTTTCTCTCCTCTTCTCTTATAAGTTATTTAAAACAATTACAAACAATGCACTTGCGTATTAAAAATGGATTCCTAATCTTCCTTTTATAGCTTTCCAAATGACCTTTGGAATTCACCCTTTGAGAACTTTCAATTCTCATGGAAAATGGTGCCAAACTTGCATGACCCTTTGAATTCTTTCATTTTAAAAGTCACATGGTGACCCTTCATGTAGAAAAGCATACTTTTCCTCTTTTGTCTTTAGTGGTGACTCTTTGAATTCCTCATGGTTCATATTTTGTCTTTATGCAACCAAGAATATATATATATATTAATATTTAAATGATATTAATGCACTTTATCCAAGATATGAACATTAAAAACACCTTTAGACATAAAATGATATGGGGCCTTTGTCACTAATACTTCTAGAACTTTGACATCGATGACAATATTTCCAATATAAGACATCAAAATTGAGATGGAGGTGTTCATTTCATAGGAGGGTATAAAGGACTTGATCTTCCTTAGGGATAGTTGCTCCTTGTGGAACATGTGTTTCACTAAATCTTGGTCAAAAGGAATTGATCTATATCTAGTTTGTAAAACCTTATAGCATTACTAGTCCAAGTTCTTGTAGGATTGAGAGTGAGTTTTATTCCCCATGAGGGTTTCCCATAAGAACTATGTTTTGTGTGTTTGATCTTGTGCATGTATTGAATGAATGAGCTCCCTTGTTAATATTTCTTGGTCAAGTTGATATATGTTGATTTTTTAGTAGTTTTAAAGAATTAGAATTGTAATTGAAATATTTTGGCTCACTAATTCACCCCCCTCTCAATTATTATACCTTTAAAAATTGGTATCAGATTAGGTCCTTTGGTAAAGGCTTCATAGCTTGAAGGTGATCCAAGGTACAATATGGGTAATCATCAAATTTACAAAGTTTACTCTACCAAGCAAGCATTGATGTTCAATGGATCCAATTATGCTTTTTGGAGTACAAGGATGAGGACATACATTATGTCCCTAGGGTTTGATGTATGGCAATCTATTATGGATGGTTATGTTGTTCCTACTATTCCTTCATCTAGTACTACAAATAGTAAGTTATTTTATAATAATTCTAAGGAAATGAATGCCATCACTTATGGTCTTATAGAGACTGAGTTCACCAAGGAAATCTATTATATATGATAAAGAGATATGTGACAAAATGTATATCATTTATGAAGGAATTCAAAGGCTAAGCTTGTTAAGTTGTAGAATCATAGAATGTAATTTAAAATTCCCAAGATGAAGGAATAAAATTCTATGGCATCCTTTCTGTAGAGAGTTGATGAGATTGTGAACATCATCAGAGGTCTTAGAGAGAACCTTGAAGAGACTATTATAGTTCAAAAAGTATTAAGGTCTTTATCCCTCAAATTTGATCCAAAAGTATCTTCTATAGAATAAATTCATGATCTTACTCAGTTGAATATGGATCAATTGCATGGCACCCTTATTGCCTATGAGATGAGAGTAAATGATGATATACCACCAAAGAAGGAAGAAGCTTTCAAGACTAAAATGAAGACAAAGAAGAAGTTCCAAGGTAAGAAACTCAAGGAGGATGAAATTTTTGATATAGATGAGGATGAACTAATCACTTATATTTTAAGTAAATTAAAAGTAGGTTCAGGTAAGTATAAGGGTAAACTACCCCTTAAACGCTTTAATTGGGGAGAGGAAGGACATTTTACTAATAAGTTCCCTCATAAGTATAAGAAGAATGATGATGAAGAACATGATCTAGGTCATGATGATGGTAAGAAATCATTCAAATTTGATAAAATCAAAAAGGGATTCAGAAGGTTTGAAAACAAGAAGTACTTCAAGGGCAAGTAGAGTCTATACACCAAATAATATTGTAGCTCATCAAATGAGAGTGAAGTCAATGGCTCAGATTATGATCATGAAGATGATGGTCCTATTGAAGATGAATCCCTCTTCATGGTTGAGAAAGGAAGTTGTTCACATCAAAAGGAGTCTACTTAGAGTGATTTAAATGATAATGAAGATGAAGTGGACTGTGAGACTAAATTGATGAATGCCTTTGAAAAATTGAAGATTGAGAAGGAGATTAATAAGAAGATGAGGTCACAAATCAAGGACTATGAGGAACAATTTAATGTGTATGAATCAAGATTGAAATAAGACACCAAGGAGAATGAATATATAGTCAAGCATCTCAATTATCATTTGAAAAACCTATCTACAATCCTAAAATCTAAACAAGATGAATGTTTAAGGTATGTTTCTAAAAATGAGTCTTTAATATAGGTTAGAGTAGACATCTAGTAAGGTGAAGTCATTTTTGAGATTTTAAAAAGAGTTCAAGTGATCTAGATAATATTATAAATGATAAAAATCATGCAAGTGATATAATTGGTCTTGGATACAAAGAAGAACTAGAGAATGCAACTCAAGACAAGATGAAGACTAATGTTGACAAGAATAATCTAACTTTTAATGCAAACCATCAAACAAGGAATGAAGGTGCTATCAAATTGAAGATAAATCAAATTAGACAACCAAATGCCATGAGGTATGCAAATTTCAATGGTTACTATTACACATTTAATAAATTTGGGCATAGATCTAGAGAATGTAATAGGCTTGTTAGAAATAAGTTTGTATGGAACTATGATGGGGGTCATTAGTCAAAAGGTGTGAATAGAGTTAAGTACTTAAACTATTTTGATGAGGGACACTTTGCTAAGCATTGTTCAAGTAAGGTAAGGCAAAGTAAGTCTTCTTCAAAAAGATTAGTTTGTTTCAATTTTCATAACATTGGAAATATTGATAGGTTTTTTTTTGAATAAGGTAAGACAAGCTAAGTTTTCATCAAGGAGTATTGTTTGCTACAACTGTGAGAAGATTGGTCATATTGATAGGTTCTACAAGCAAAGGCCATTAAGTTAAAATAATTTCAATCAAGCTCCAATAATGCAAGATATAAGTCAAGTTAACTCATGGAAGCCAAAGGTGAAAAGTGTAAGTCATGATGAGTCTACAGGCCTAAGTAATCTATTTGCTATGGTGGAGAAGGATATAGAAGTTGACAAAATCTAAGGGGTCTCATTGTCTACTCATGTTAAGAATGAAGAGACCAAGATCAAGGAGAAGAATAAGGTTCTGGTTGAGGCTAGTTTTGAGGTGTGTTTGGATGCTAATGAGCAACCTTATATGTGTGAGAAATAATCAAGTATGGTTCCTATCACAACAAGATATAAAGATGATGTTTTATAATGTAAATAAGATACTATAATGATCAAGGTATGTCAAGATTCCATAGTTTCTCTAAATGATGTATATCCTATCATAGAAGAGAAAGTGAGTAATGTAGAAAAGGAACAAGTTATCATAGTTAAGACTAATAAGAATAACAAGGAGTCTTATAGATATAAAAGGATTCTAGTGGTTAGTGAGGATATGTGGGCCACTCTTGGATTCACTTTGTTTTAAAACATTTATGGTGTAGAGGAGGTCTTTGTCTATGCTTCTTAAGAGACTCCTTTCAGTGGAGAAACAAGTGTTGTTGTGGCATTATTCAGAAGGTCATAAAATGGAAGAGATGTATGTATATATTTAGAGGTGGTGTTTCAAGATGGGATAAGTGATTTGATGATGTCATAATATGTTTTTGTCTTTTTGACATGTTGATAACTGTGTATGCTTGGTTTGTACAGTCATATTGAGGGGTTTTAAGTAAAAAAGGAATATTTGTGAGTTTTTAAAATGAATTTTTACATAGGAAGGTATAGTTACCTTATTATGGCATGCTCTAGGTGGGTTTATGGTCTAAAGGTATGTTGAAGTCAAATTGGAGATTTTTGAGTGCTCTTGGTTTTCTTAGTTTTGTCTTAAGGGCATTAAACCTAAAAATGGGTTATAGGATGTATGGGTTACCAAAGGTTTGAAGGATAAAATCATTTTCCAAAAGTGTTTTATGGTTTTATCTAGGTGTGAAAGATGTTTCAAATATGGGCATTGACCAGAAGGAGGTTTGTTGACCTTATTTGTTTTTGTGATTCTAGGATTTTGGACTCTTCTAGAAAAGTGGTTTGCCTTGTGAATTGAATTATGAGGATTCTTAATAGGTTTAATGGGATAAATGAGATATCAAATAATTTTTCACAAAGATTTGAAGGTTTTTGGTTTTCAAATTATTCATGTTTTTGTCAAGATGGAGGCCTAAATGGCTAGTAGGTTTATGAAGGAAGTATGTTGTAGAAGATGAACTAGGTGATGAAAATTGGTGTCATTGAGGGTTCATATTATAGTGCTCCATATATGAAGTTTTAGGTCTTGAATGTGAGTCTACTAAAATTTTTGGGCTCTACAAGTTATATTTAGGGCTACAAGGAGACTAGACAGGCTTAGTAAGAAGAAGAGTGTTTTTTGACTAGTTTCTCCAAAAAAATAAAGGTATGAGTGTTTCTAGGAGATTTATTAGGTTTTTTTAGATCATGTTTCTTATTTTGTGAGTGTCATGAATTTCTATTGTTGGTCCTTGTGATAACTTAAGAGAGAAGCCTAGTAAGCATGTATGATGGTTTTTCATGGTGTGTGGAGATCTAAAGATGCTCAAGAGGTGAAATGGCTCATAAATATTATGGGTAATCCATATAAAATGTTTCTTGGTGAGTTCCATTATATTTCATTATTTTTTAGTGTTCTTTTTTCATTGGTTGCAATGCCTAGTTGAAGAAGAGTGTTGTTATAGAGTAAGAGGTAGTTGTCAAGGCAAGAAGAAGTAGAATCAAGGTAAGGGGGAGTTTTTAATATCTTTATAATATGGTATTATAATTTTGGTAGTATTTTTATGTCCTCAAGATCAGTTGGTGTCCACTTTGTCATTGTGTCAAAGGAGGAGAAAGTTCCTATTTTGAGAGTGCTTGAAGAGAGAGAAGGAAGGTGAGTTATATATTGTTATATGATGGTTGTTAACATCAATGAAAAAGGGGGATATTATTGGAGAGTTTTCAATGATGTAATTGTGATGTCATGGATGTTTACAAGTTATTGGATGAAGTGCCTTGATAGTCTAAGTAATAATGACAATGTGTGTAATGTGCTTGTCCTAGTATGCTTGGTTGATCCTCAGTTTTGGCATGGTTTAATATGGTTAAGGATGATTATGAAGTATTAATAATGTGAAAAGTGGCCTATTAGAATTAAATAATGATTTTATTTCTTGTGTTCATGAGTGAAATTCATTTGGTAGTCCATTGTTTTCATATAGACATATTGGGTCTAGTAGCAAAAAAATTGAGTAGGCAGTTTGTTGACCTCACCATTACCATGTGTGGATGAGTTAGGGGGATTTATTCATATGGTTGTGATTAAATTAGTCCCAATTTGATATTTTACATGTCTCAATTCATGTGATTAAGTGAAACCAAAGATATGTGTGTGTGAAGTTGGGCTCCTAGGTAGTTTGATAGTGTTTTCCCATACTTAGCCAAATTTGTAATGTGACAAGAAAATCTAAGTAGGCATTTTGATGTAGTCATATTTCACACATGTGGTAGTTTTAGAATGATTTGATCATATAGGTTTTTTTTATTTTTGTGCTTATTTTTTATGTTATAAATTTTAGTTCATGCGATGAAGCATGACATTCAAAGTTGGCCTCCCAAGTAGTTTTTTGACATAGTTGGCTCTGTGGTAGAAAATTTTGAGTGAAAAGATTAAAAGCATTATATATTACATGAACAAAGGTTAAAAGAGTAGATATATATATTTTTGTATTCCCCTATGTGAGGAGATCATATGGTCCAAATTTTAGATCATGTTTCTAAGCATAACAATAGTTATTAAGGTCCAAAGTTGGCCTTCCAAGCAGATAACAATGGTTCTCATACTTATTGATTTTGCAAGAGATAAAGATCAAGACCAAATTAAGATTTAATGGTTCATATGTGATTGTATATATTTATCTAATGATTCATATCGAGTCAAATTGATAACTGGTTAATAAATATAATGATCAATCTCCTTACAAAGGATCAATAGAGCATGTTTGTTCTAAGTTATTAGGAAGCAATGAGATGAGGACAAGTGCTCAAAGTTTAACATTGAGAAAAGTTAAATATAATGATTCTTCTAAGATATAATAGTTAGTATATGTTCATACATATGTAGATATATGATTTATATTGAGTGAGATGATTTCAAGGTGTCTAATGTTTAACACAGATAAAGACGAAGCTACACACATGCGATCAATGGAGTGCATTAAGTCAAATAGTCAAGATGAAGATCCAATGATGAGTGATGAAAGGTAAAGTTTTAGTTCATTATAGTAAGATAAATGTTTTATGATTAATATAAATAAAAAGGACACAAGATGCATTTTAAGTAATTGAAGTTTAAATGTGACTGTTTGAATTCAAATATTTGAATTTAACAAAGGAAAGACCAGTGTTTAATTTTTGGGCCATATTTTTTTATCTATGTATAATTTACCCATGTTGTAAAAAATGAGTTTGTATAGGAGTCCAATTTTCATATGTAAATATAGTTTTAAATAAATGAAAGTGTGTACAATCAAAGATATTGAGGTTCAAATTTGACTGTGTGTTCGTGCATTTTCTACAAGTAACCTAGGAAGGGTGTTTGAGTTGTACTTATTGGTATCTCAATGTTTAAATGTGAACTACATATTTGAGTATGTTTTAGACTCCATAAGTAACATATCTGTGTATTAATATGGTTTGAACAATCATATGTAATATAAAGAAAGAGTTATAAGTTGACTATGTGTACAAAGAAGTGTTTAAGTTAATTGGGGATTAGTAGAAGAGTGTTATGATGGATTTTGAAACTTAAAGGGGACATATAGATCATGAGGCATGGGTCCATTAGTTATAAATTTTTCCTATGTTCTTATTTTACTTGATTAAGTGATAAATGGGGGAATAGGTCTTCATGAGACCTATAAGAGCTACAAGGGCCTAATTGAAAGGTGTAGTAGCTTAAGGGTGACCCATAGATGCTATGGTCAACCTATGAAGATTGTTTTGAGCCATGTATTGATGTGAGATGTTAATTAAAGTTTAAGGCATGAATAATGTGCAAGAAAGATTTTGATAATCATGAAGGATCTATAAATAGTGAAACCAAATGAGATGGTTACTAGATGAGTAAAAAGGCTTGCTAGGTAGAGTGTGTGTTGAAGTGAAGCAATAAAGGATATGTAGTATGCTTATTGTATGCGTTGATGAGAATAATTTTTTTGACTATGTGTATGAACTTTAGGTCATATATTTGATGTCATAATAGTGATATTATAGCTTGAGGATATGAGAAGAGGTCTGAGTATGCATATGAGGATATTTTGAGTGAAGAAGGAGAGAGATTGTGGCATGCCTATGTGAGAGGCATATATGATATCGAGAGGAAGTTTGTGTAGGGTTATACAATAATAGATACATTATCAGGTGTTGAAGACATCAGTTCTAAGGTGGAGGTGTTCATTTCATAGGAGGGTCTATAGGATTTGTCTTCCTTAGGGACAATTACTCCTTATGGAACACGTGTTTCAATAAATCTTGGTTAAAAGGACTTGATTAGTATTTGAGTTTTAAAACATTATAGGACAACTATTCCAAGTGTTTTTAGGCTTGAGAGTGGGTTTTATTCCTCATGAGGGTTTCCCAAAGGAACTTTGTGTTGTGTGTTTGATTTATCTATGCATTAAATGAATGAGATTCCTTGTTAATTTTACTTGATCAAGGTGATATATGTTTATTATTTAATAGTTTGAAAGAAGTGGAATTGAAATTGAAATATTTGGGCTCAATGATTCACCCCCTCTTAGTGATTATACCAATAATATAATGAACCAAAAGTCAAATTGTATGTAACTGTTCATACTGAAGATGGATTGGTCAAACTTGTAAAATCCATATAGATGATCCTCATGGATTCTACAACACTCTCTAATAGATAATTCACCTTGAAACATCCAAAAACCATCAATATAAAGTCAAACATCCATCTTGGGTCATTTGCATAATAAGTTCAAACCCTTAGTCAACTTTGGAAAATAATAAATGTAGGTATTCAACCAGTCAAACCTATAAATCATTTTTACTGGATAACCCTTGAAGTTATCTACCACTTTGATGTTTACACCACCATAAAAATATTTCATCATAAAAAATTATTAAAAAATAATGTAGACTATTTTTCCTTTGTAAATTCAAATATTTAAACTCCAACGGTCGCTTTTAATGCAAATTTGACTATGGAAACTAGTGAAATCTACCTAAGAGACCAACTTTGCACTATCATAAATTTTTCTAAAAATCATGTCAAGACCTAAAATTTTAAACACATGATATTGGAACAAATCTCAACAAACTTATGTGACCACTTTCTTTGAACACCTTCACATGTGTGTGTTGATGTCATCAATTTGCTTACTCAAGAAGTTATGCTAAGATGACTAGGAGAACCTAGACCTTCATAAGACTATTATAATGAATTAATTTCACTTATAAAATTAAAAAAATCACTCTTGACCCCTAATATGTACCCTAAAACATGGTCAACACATCACCAACATCCATTATCTTTCCTAACCAAGCAAACCCTTCAAGGTCCATGCATGGTCACTAAGGCACACTTTGTGATTGAGAACGATGCATACAAATCAAATAATGAACACTCTTGGACACTTTATGTACACAATTAAAAAAAACTAAAAACTCTTCCCATTTTTCATTGATTTCAACACTTGTAAATGTTTTCAAATCCAACAACAAATCTTATGTACATACTCTTCTCCCTTTACAAACACTTTTTTCCCCTTTGACATAATAGATAAAGTGGGCTTACCTGATGATCTTGAAGACCTTTAAATGTTTTAAAAGCTAATTTAAATAAGGGATATCCTATGAGATATTGTATAAACTCCCCTTATCACTATGCATACCAATTCTTACCATGACTACCTTAAGCCTGCTCATTGATAACACTCTATTTTGACCATGCATTTCTCTATGAATAAGAAATGAACAATGTGAAGAAAATAAAAGTGATCACACCTTCATAAAACTAGAGGAAATTATCCTAAGTCATATAAACTTGGGAATTCCTTGAGAAACTTCAAACCATCTCCAACCATGAAGAGATACCATAGTTGCCTTCAAATTTTCTCTCACAAGGCTACCCATAAAATTAAAAGTGGACATTTAAGCTCTTTATAAAACATATATGATGCATAAATCTTACAAAGAAACATATTCAATAATAACCATACCTTTTTATTTTGAATCAAATGACAAAAAATCACTCTTCTTCACACTAGCCTTGCCTAAAGGCCTATTAACCCTACCCAAACCTTGTAGAGCCCATAAAGTTATATATATGTACCTTTATGGCTTTAAATTTCATATATGGAGTAAAATCATATGACCCATCATGCATGAAAAAAATCATCACCCAACTCCTCCTCTGTACAATAGCTCCTTCATAAATTGACCTACTAATTAACCCTCTATTTGCATAAAAGCTCAATCATAGGTCAAACCACACACTTACATATGATTGTGAAACACTTTTTGATCACCCTTTTGGAAATTTCAATAGATTAATCAACCTTAGAGCTCAAATCCTTTGGGAAGGTCATTAAGCCACATGGTGTAAAAATTAGGGTATCAAAGAGAAAAAAGGTCAACTTGCCATCTTTCGGTCAACACTAGATCCTAACTTCTCTCACACATGTAGGTCAACAATATACACTTATAGAACAATTTTTAAGGTTTGAATCCTTTGGGAACCCATATAACCATGAAATGGTTTTTGATCTGCTAGCCCTTAAACAAGGACTATTATACCTGAGAGCCTTTAAAAATATTTAAATTGATCTCAAAAGATATTCAAACCCTAAAACCACTTATATCACACCTATGTAATCTTATCACACCTTTATATGCCACAAATTCATCTTGACCACTAACCAATTTTCATCTAATACCTAGAACCAATCATATTATACATACATACCCTATGTATACCTTTGTCTCTATGCCAAAACACTTTAGAATGATTTGGGAACCTTATGACATATCCTTAACACATTTTTCACATGGAAACATAAAATTCAACTTACCTCCACCCCTGGTTAGTCTTATATATCTCAAAAACACTAAATTTACATGAAAAGCAATCCTTAGGTAGTGAACATTGACCAAAATGATCAAACTAAGAAGGTGGTCATTAAAGCTACATGAGACCAATCCAATGCATGAAACCCCATCGATTTAACTTAAACACATCCTCTTTATCCTCCATATCAACCTTACCTTCATACTTCATAATTTGAACTTCTAAACCAAGCATCAAAATTTGACTAAAACATGCTTTTAGGACCGATGTCACTGATAGAACTCTTGAAACTTTTCATCACAAACCTATGGAGAAAGCTCATGAACATGTTACTCCCTCTTATCTAATGACCTTATAATGATTTATAGAAAAAATTATTACTCTCAAGGTTTGTCTTAAATATTTAAATGTTGCTTTTGTCAATGGTTTATTCATAATATCTATAAGTTATTCTTTTATAGGCACATATTTCAACTTAACACTTTGATCACTCACTTGTTCTCTCAAAAAATGATATATAGTAGGAATTTTCTTAGTTTGTTATTGAATAATATGAGCCTTAGAGATACTAATTAAACTAGTATTGTCACAGTAGATTGGACAAGGTCTACTTTATCATACCTTATAATCTTCCAAGGTTTGCTTCATCCACATTACATGAGTAGAATAGGAAACAACAACTATATACTCAACTTATATAGTTGATAAAGATACAAAGGCTTACTTCCTTCCTAGCCAAGAAACCAAAAATTCACCCATGAAGAAAACACCACCACTAGTACTCCTCCTATCATCCACACATCCTACACAATCTGCATTAGTGTATGTCCTTATAGTGAATTCTTTGTTCCTGGGGTACCATAATCCATATTAATAAAATTTTAACTACTTTCAAGTGAGATTCTATAGGATCATCTTGAAACCTACCTAAAAGGCCTAATACTTGAATGATATCAAGCCTAGAAGAAATGGAGTACACAATACATTTAATCATGGATCTATACAAGATTTGATCCACCTTTGATGAGTGATCTTGTTTACTTAACTTGCATCCTATGATTATTGGAGTACTCATTGGATTACAATCTAACATGTCAAACTTCTTTAACATATCCTTGATGTATTTTTCCTATGAAATAAATATCCCTACATCAAATTTATTAATCTAAAATCCTAGGAAGAAATAAAGTTCTCCCAATATTAACATTTCAAACTCAATCTTCAGATCATCAACAAATTCTTTACTCATATTGTCAATGTTAAATCTAAAAACTATGTCATCAACATAGACTACCACTAGTAATTAATGAGGGACTTCTATCTTAATGTATCAAATTACTATTAACTAACCCATTTTTGAAGCCTTGGCTCAATAGATACTTGTCTAATCTATCATACCGAGCTCTAGAAGCTTATTTAAGACCATATAAAGCCTTCTTTAGTTTACAAACATAGTCCTAATTCTTATCATGGAAAAACCTTTAGGTAGCTCAATATAGACTTCTTAATCTAAATTTCCATTCAAAAGTGTAGATTTCACATCCATCTTGTAAAATTTTAAACCTTTGAATCTTTAATAAGATAAGAAGAGTCTAATTGCTTCCATTCTTTCCACAAGAGCAAAAGTCTAATCAAAATCTATCCCTTTAACTTTAGCATATCCTTTACAGAACAATCTAGCCTTACTTCTTGTGACCTCTCCTTTCTCATTCATCTTGTTTTTGAATACCCATTTAGTTTATATCACATTATTATCTTTTGGCCTAGGTATTAAATCCCATGTTTCATTCTTTACTATTTGATCGAGTTCCTCATCCATTGCACATGTCTAATTTTCATCTTTGTTAGCTTTGAATAATGTTTTAAGTTTAACCTTGGATTAAAAAAATGTGTCTTTTTTATTTTAATTGATCAATATTCTCCTTCTAGTCTACAAACTATCATTCACATCTCCAATTACTTGGGAAACTTGATGATCCTTCTATATTCTCTTGGATGGAGCTCTAGTGTCTTGTCTTACTGTTGACTAAATTTGACTTTTTAGTCAAATTGGGGCACCCCTAGTTAAAAAAATTATTTTTAGGCCTATAAAAGGGTATAATGTATTTTCATAAGGTGTTTTATAGGTCATTTTATTCCTTTCAATGTTATATTAACCTTGGTCACTCTTTTCATTAGTTTATCATGCCATTTGGGGTCATTTCAAGGGTCTAAATAATGCATTTAATGCTTTATATGGGTTTATTAGGAAATGTGCAAGTGTAAATGAGTGATTTAATTCCCCATGTGTCACTACAAGTCTTAAATAACTAACAAGACTAAAAATATGGTAGGTGGTTCAGAGAAAAGGTAGTTTTCTTTGCCAAAAAGAAGAAAATGACACTTGTATAACCTCCTTAGGAAGTGTGCCACTAGGAAACTATGTAAATGTGACTCTTCACGTCCTAAATGCTCAAATAATTTTTTTTAATGATATAAAATTGCCATTTACAAGCCAAAACCATTTAGATCCCTTATTTTTTTGGCAAACTGAAGTGACACTTAGGTTTTTACTTGGTACGAGTAACACATACAGTTTCAAGAAAAATGTTTTTAGTAAGTTTTTATAAACTAGTATATCTTAAAAAACATATAATAATTTTGATAAATGGTCAATTTTACTTCATGAACCATCCATTTGAGGTGGACTATGCAAATCTGCTTGCTCATCTATGCACCCTTTAGGTTTTTGTATTGTTTGGGATATTCTGTATACCACACTTGCTAATATTGCTTTCATAGCATCGTTAATTACTTATAAAATTATACCAAAACTTTTTCTCATGTTTCATGATGTTTTTATGTGATTATCATCTCAATTTTCATGACAAAATAATGAATAGTTTCAATCAATTCTTCACTTATAGGAGCTTGAATTGCATACAGAGGTTTCTTATGAATGGGAAATGATATTTCCACATTTAAATATCATAGGGTATACCTAATTACATGTTTTTATCTCATATATCCATGAATTTATAAAACACACATGTCTTGATCACATCAAATAGTCATATTAGATACCCTGCCAGCTCTGCTCCATATGTTTGCAAGGTTTTCATGTTGGAGAAGATGTATTGTATTTGGTTTCAAGTATATATTGATGAATATCATGAATATGAAGGATTACAAGTGAATTTTAGGTTTTTTTAGATATTTTACACACATATGTTTTTCTCTAACTTCATTCCCTACCTATATAATAGCCCAAGTGGTCACCTACAAACAACAGGTTCCTAAAGAGGAAATGTCTCAATCAAAGAGGGAAACCATTATTTTGAGTTCCAATGGGACATAAAGGTAGGCTAAAATGAGATAAACATTGGGAACTATAAGAACATGTTTCAATGTGTTTATGGAAAACATGATCAAGTTCATATAATCAATAACAACCTACATGTAGGAGCTAAAACAAGGTGTCTCAGTCTAGTCATGATAGAGGATAACTAGTTATGAGCTCAAAAGTGTATGAAGAGTGAAAGAAAGGTTGGGATGGTGAAGTGAACTCATGGTAACCATAAATATATTCATGAAAACCTATATAATCCCATAAAAATTTAAAATATCTTGCATAATCCCCTTTGAGCCTTAAGGACACCTACAACTGATCAAAAAAATAGTGAGCATAGAAATAACATTCTTGACATGAATATGACATAGAATTAGTGTAGGTAGACTTAGGTAACTATTGGATCACCATGATAAATTTAAGGGGGAAGTTATATTCATGTTTTCAAGCCTAAATGAGCTCATACACACCTTTAGGGGTCAATAAATGTAGGGTCTCTTAGTCCTATAGATAGGGATGACTAAATTTGTGAGATAAATGATTGTAAAGCCATTGGTAGGGGTTGAAATGTTAAGAAAAGAAATAAAATTTATGGATTTTGTATTATAAGTATTAAGTGTGGTTTTTAAATTATCCCTAATTCATAGAAAATGTTCATACACCTATAGGTTAGAAAGGTAAGTCAATACAAACAGATGTATTAACATGCATCATGATATTCCTTTGGTAACTTAGGTTGAGTAAAAGTGACCTAGAAGTGTTGTAGGTTATCAAGGTGAAATTAAAAGTATTTTTTCATCAAGAATAACCTATGTAAAACATAATATACCTATAGGTAGGCCTATAGGGAGGGTGTCTCAGTCAATATACTCAATCAAACATGAAGCTTTCTCTAAGTTATGCAGGGTGTATATAAGGGTAAATGAAGAAAGGAAATGATGTGGAAAACATGTGAGACCCATTTTAACATATAAAAATGGTATAATGACACTATATTAATATGATTTTTAATAATTGAAAGGTCCTAAACAAACATGGCAGATTCAATTAGTAAACCTTGCACACACTGGCCTTAGTCATAATTCTTTCTGTTTTCCATGCCTTTGGAGGCTCATATGACCTATTTAGGAGCCCAAAATTTGTTTATAGGATTTTAATGACTCAATGAAGCCTCTAAATCATCTTTTTTATTTTATAAAATAAGAGAAGTACCCACTATTTTGTCTTAGAGAGGGGGTACTTCCCCTCATACATTGACTAACAATTTTGAGGGAAAAGGATCAAAGATGAAGCTAAAAGGTGTATAGAACTTTAATAAGGTTTGGTAAAAATAAAAAAAAACTTGAGTAAGAATGGTCAATCAAGTATAAATATAATAAATGCAACAAAGTGGTTTAGATGGCTAGAGTTGTAGGCAGGTCTACCTAACATAGTTAGGCCTAGAGTTTGAACGAGTTGTCACTTCTACCTCTAGCTCTTAATGAGGTTTTTAAATCATTCAAACATGATTTTTGGGTGTATAAAAATATGTTTCATCCCTTATATTGTATAATAAACTTTGAAAAATTCATTTTGGCTCAGAAACCAACTCAAACTCATAAGAAGGGGAGAGACAAGCTCGAATATGCAAGTTTGATTGCTCATATCTTTCAGGAAGCTGTGCATGGGACATATAGGAGTTAGGGTGTGTTAAAAAGGTTATTATAGGTCATTGTTATGGAAATTTTTCTCAAGTTAGATGTCCCAACTTTATGAACAATTGTTAAGAGATAAAACTACCCTAGAACCCTACTAAACCCTTGCTAAGGACAATTCTTGGAAAATGGAGATGGATAGATTACAAAATGAAATATTTTGTTCATAGTGATGATTTGAGGTTGTAGAGGACTCCTGAAAGATAATTCACACCATGATGAGTTGTACGGAATTGTACAGACAAGGGTAGAAATGAGGTTTTTCTCACTATTTTATGTGTTGTGTAGGCTATAGGAAGAGTAAAGAGATGAAAATAAGTTTGGGTAGAAGATTAAGACTTGATATAACTCAAAATATTAATTTAATTCTATGAAAAAACATCTAATTTCCTCAAATAGGTCCTTCAACTTAGCCAATCAAATCTGGCATATTGGGCAAGCTAGAGAGAAGGGAGGAAATCTTTAATTAAAGTGATTTTAAGGTACCCCTAATTATTCCAAGGACATGGAGGGAATTTAAAATTTTATTTCACCTTTCCCATGGATATTCATGGTAAAATGATGCCAAATTTTAAGTCAAGGGTGCATGAGAAGGAGGTTTCCTAGAGTGCAAGTGATGATGGTTCTCTTCCAAGTGATTTTAAAAGAACAAGCATACAACCAATGCATGAAGAGGTATGTCTAATATACTCCCCTTTCATTCCAATCATTTAACATACCCTAGATTAATTAAAAGTCACTTAAGTAGGCCTAATCATGAAGGTAATTTTTTATGTAAGAAAAGAAGTTTTAGGCCACTTTGCATAACTTTGATGACTTGGATTGATATTTGTTTCTCCTATACTTGCATGGTTTAACCCATATCCTCTTCCTTTGCATGGATAACTTATTTTCTCAGCTTTATAGGTGTCCTTGTGACCCTTTGACTTCTCTCTCTCTCTCTCTCTCTCTCTCTCTCTCTCTCTCTCTCTCTAAAACTCTATAAGAGTTTGCCATTTTGGCATTATATTGGATATTCCACCTAAGTATGGTGAAGACCTACTCATTTGTATAACTTTTGATCAATAAAATGACTTAAGTGTCACCTCTTAATGACTATTCATAAGTGTTTTCCACTTGAATTATGAATCTTGTTTGGTGAAGATTATGGATTCCTAGCATGTGGTCTCATTCTTTCACCTTGTTTACAATTGTAAAACTTCTTCTTGTAAGGCATGTGAAGTGTCTTAGGGGATGTGAAATGTTGAGTGAGTTAGTATTTTCATTATTTGTATTCAAGGCATCTTTTTTAGTCCTCATAGCTTTGTACATTCATCCATGACCTCATAATGTATCATTAATGTATGAAGATGAAGATTGAAGTAGTGTAATTTTAGTTTGTTTCTTGGTCTCAAGTGTAGAATGGAATTGGTTGGAAGTCATCATATTGATTTGGTGTATCACCTCCTTAGTTTAGATTTGATTTAAATTATCTCTCTCCCTTTTGACCTCCCAAAGCTAGTTTTAGGTTCAATCCTAAGTTGTACATCAAGGGAGCAAGTACATAAAGGGAGCTAGCCTTTTCTAGAGACTTGCCTCATTCCTTAGGATACCCACAAGCCTAGAGGTTTTTCCATTATGCCACTTGGATGAGGAGATATTTACATATCCTTAAAGTGTATAAATCCAAGTCACAATAGTTTTTAACATGCCTGATGGGACTCTTATTATAAGAGTTGGAGGATTTTTGGTGTTGTCCTTCAACACATCAGCCTTTGGAGACATCTTTTCAAGCATCAATGGCAACTCCAAAGATATATCAGTTAGTCAAGCATCCCAAGTTTTACTTTTAAAATTGATGGTAACATATTTATTTATGTTCTTTATTTCAATTAAGACTCATGTCTAACCTTGGATTTGAGTTTTGTCCTCTACAAGTTGGTGAAACATATCCATCTTGTCCCATTCCCTATCAATATGCAAAAGTTCTTGGTCAAGCTTATTATGATAATTATCAGTCCTAATATGATGATATTTATACCTATCATGAGTTGTATCAGTATTATAACTAGCATTCTTAATGTCTTATTCCTAGACAACCTAATCCTTTCTCCAATAAACCCATTTCCACCTTCAAATAAGAACTTTTGTGTTATGAAAGGTATATGTTAGAGCTTGATACTCGAAGTGGATGTGGTCAAAGGATTCCTAATCATTCCATCCATCAATTGAGAAATGCATTATAGTTATTCAAGAAAGAGTGGGAACCTATTAAGAGATCCAATTGGTAAAGGCTCACAAGTGAGATTCTTGATGTGAGTGGTTTAGTATCTTCCTTAGATGATAGGCTAGAAGTTCATGAAAGACAGCCTCACCAAACCTATTAGTTTTTGTACCCACTTCCCCATGTTCCATATCAGCCATATATGTCCCCTACTAATGAGCCAAACTAAGCCTATCAAGGTCATCTTCTTCCTAATCAGTTGGAGGAGAGTATTGAAACAAAAAGTCTTGTGTTTGAGGCCAATCTTGATAGGCAGATTGAGTTAGCTGACATGCATATGCAATAGTTTATGTTGATAGCAAAGGAAGTGGAGTTTAAGCCTATTTTTCCCTCTCACATACCATCCCCATCACCTAAAAAAGAGATTCATAATGCCAATTTCCTAAGTTGGAACCAAATAGTGGAATCATGGGGAAAGAAGAAGGATAAAAGTCTTGACCAAGAGTGTAAAATTAAGAAGACATATAATCCTAATATCTTAAGTTGGAGTAAAATAGTAGAGTCATGGGGGTAAGAAAGAAGATGGTAGAATTGTCCAAGAGTGTGAAGTGTAAAATGGAGTTGATCCTTTGTAAGTCCCTCCCACCCTTCCTCAAGAAACTTCTTATATTCCATAGTATCCTTCATGCAATCTTTATCTCCATGATGATTACTATCAACCTCAAAAGAATATTTTCCAAGAGAATCTAGCCAATAAAATAGAGGAATTAGAAGCAAAGATGAAATTTATAAGTCAAGTTGAGATGGAAGGTTTATACCCAAAATAATATCCTATGCCTAAACATACCCTATCTCCACTTCCTCAAGAGCTTCCTAAAGAGTCTCTTACCATGCATTCTCAATATGACTTTGAGCTCTATATTCCACCTCCACCAACTAGTTCATCTTATCCTTACCCCATTCCCATTTTCCTTAATGGCTATGTGGTGTGGTAACTAAAGGAGGATAAGCTAGTGTGGGAAAGAGAACTTTTTCTTGAAGAAAACCTACCTCTTTGGCAGCCTCATTGGGCTAGACACATGATTTCAAGATGCCTAGTCTTGGCATCACCATGAAGAAGGTTGAAGATCTTGCAACCATTAACCAAAGAGATAAAATTATGATATATGAATTTAATTTTTAAATCCCTTAAGAAGTCTTAAGTGATGAAGGGAAGGTAAACCCTTGTGTTGAATCTCTTTGCTTGGTTGATGATGAAGAATGTTTTGTGTGTGTTGAAAAACCTATCTTGGGAGAGAAAAATGAAGAGGAACATGCTCAATTGATGGTTTTTAAATAAGAACTCATGAGATTTTATGAGTAATAAATCACCATAGGGACTCCCTTTGGTGAACAAAAGGACAATTCACAAGCTTTTGCCTCCATATTTGATGAGGAAGAAATGATCATTGATTCTTTTCTCACTTTGAAAGATATCATGGAGGAACATGGACAAGTTATTAATCAATATTTAAATTAATTTTTTGAAGTCATTTGGGTAGGTTATACTCCTCTTCAAGGATTTTATGAGATGATTACAAATGGACAAGGAAGCATTGATACATAAGTAAGTATGTAAAGGGAAAGCATTCTTTCAAATCTATCCTTTCAAGAAGCATATACATTTGATGATGACATGTTTTAAGTCATAAATATGGTATATCATCCTATCAATCAGTTGGAAGAAACACATCATCCCTTGAAGGATGAGACAAACTCCTATTAGCCTCAATCTTCTAAGGAACAAGAAATCAATCCTCTTGGAGACATGCCTACTAAAGAGATACAAGTTGATTATGAGGTGAAGAATGGGAAGAAATATGAATTATGTGAACATGTTGAAGAGGAATATGTCTTCATTAGAGGTATATTCAAGGATGATCTACTTGAGATCAGATCAAGTGAAGTGCCAATAAAGAGGTCTGATCCACAAAGCATTCAATTTAAAGAGAAGCATACTTGGCACTTTATTTCATATCACCATGAAGATGACTCAAGAGGTTTTCATTTTGATCCAAGAAAGGAGGTTTGTTTAGTTTTTATTTATGCATAATAGGTTATTTCAAATTTCCCCTAAGTGTTTATGCACATGTGTGTGTCTTGTGTGTTTGCTTTTTTGGTTGTGTGTCCTTTTATCTTTGTGTGGTTGAGGTAGTCACTAGTTGTCTTATGTTGATCAAATTTGAATCAATGGTAAATGTTTCCTTGTTTGTCTCAGTTATTAGATGAATCCATAATCCTAACAGACTAATAAGGTTGCTGTTCTAGTTAGTATAGTAGGCATACTACCCCTATGAGTCATTGATTTATTGACCAAATTTGACTTTTGAGTCAAATTGGGGCACCCCTAGTAAAAAAACTTGATTTTTATCTATTAGAATTTATTTTAATAAGGTTTTTTATAGTTCATTTGATGACTTTAAATGTTATATTAACCTTGGTCACTCTTTTCATTAGTCTATCATGTCATTTGGGGTCATTTCAAGGGTCCAAATAAAGCATTTAATGTTTTATACATGTTTCTTGGGCAATGTGAAAGTGTAAATTGGTGATGTCATGTAAAATGTGTCACTATAATTCTTAATTAATTAAAAAGACTGAAAATATGGTAGGTGGTTCAGAGAAAAGGTAGTTTTCTTGGCCAAAAAGGAAAAAGTGACACTTGTAGCCTCTTTGGGAAGTGTGCCACTTCAAAAACATGTAAATATGAATATTAACCTCCATAATTATAAAATACATGTTTTTAATGATCTGAAAGTTCCATTTCAAAGGCAAAACCATTCAACTCCCTTCTTGCTCTTTTTGGCAGACTAAAGGGATACTTAGGTTTTTACTTAGTACGAGTAACACAGGCAGTTTCAAGAAAAATAATTTTGGGATGTTGTTATACACTTAGATAAATTCAAATACATATAATTTTTTTGATAAATGGTCATTTTTTATTCATGAACTATCCATTTTAATTGGACTATGCAAATCTGCTTGCTCATCTGTGCACCCTTCAGGTTTTGGTCTTATTTGGGAGATTTCATACAACTCACTTACTAATATTGATTCCAAATCATGTTTAATTAATTATACAATTATACCCATAATTTTTTAATGTTTCATGAGGTTTTTATGTGCTTATCATCTCACTTTTCAAGAAGGAACCACCATGAATAGTTTCAGTCAATTCTTCACTTACAGGAGCTTGAATTGCAACAAAGGTTTCTTATGAATGGGAAATTATGTTTACCACATTTAAATATCATAGGGTATACCTAATTACATGTTTTAATCTCATATATCCATGATTTTATCAAACACACATGTCTTGATCACATCAAATGTCATATTATATACCCTGCCAACTCTACTTCATATGTCTGCAAGGTTTTCATGTTAGAGAAGATGCATTGTATTTGGTTTCAAGTGTATTTTGATGATGATCATGAATATTAAGGTTTAAAAGTGAATCTTAGGTGTTTTTATTTATTCTCCATAAACATGTTTTTGCTCTAACTTCATACCCTGCCTGTACAATAGCCCAAGTGGTCACCTACAATGAATAGGGTCCTAAAGAGGAAATGTCTTAGTCAAAAAGGGAAACCATTATTTTGAGTTCCAATGGGACATATAGGTAGGTTAAAATTAGATAAACATTTGGGATTATTATAATATGTTTTAAGGTGTTTATGGACATCATGATCAAGTTCATATAATCAATAACAACCTACAAGTAGGAGCTAAAACAAGGTGTCTCACTCTAGTCATGACAGAGGAGAACTACTTATGAGCTCAAAAATCTATTAAGAGTGAAAGAAAGGTTGGGATGGTGGATTAAACTAATTTTACCCATAAATATATTCATGAAAACCTATATAAGCCCCTAAAAATTTGAAATAGCTTGCATAATCCCCTTTGAGCCTTAAAGACACCTATAACTGATCAAACAATAATGAGCAGATAAATAACTTTCTTGACATGAATAGGACATAGACTTAGTGAAAGTGGACTTAGGTCACTATTTTATCACCATGATAAATTTTAGGATTAAATTATATGCATTTTTCTAAGCCTAAATAATCTCATACACATCTTTAGGGGTCAATAAATGTAGGGTTACTTAGTCCTACAGGCAGGGAGGACTAAATTTGTGAGATAAATGATTGTAAAGCCATTGAAAAGGGTTGAAATGTTAAGAAAAGAAATTAAATTTATGGATTTTATATTGTAAGGATTAATTTGGGTTTTTACCTTATCCTTAATTCTTAGAACATGCTCAAACACCTACAGGTCAGAAAGGTAAGTCAATGCAAATAGAGGTATTAGCATGAATCATGGTATTCCTTTGGTAATTTAGGATGATTAAAAGTGACCTAGAAGTGTTGTAGGTTATCAAGGTGAAATTAAAATTATGTTTTCATTAATAATCACCTATATCAAACACAAGATACCTATAGGTAGGCCTAAAGGGAGGGTGTCTCAGTTAATAGACTCAGTCAAATAAGAAGCTTTCTCCATGCTATGCAAGGTGTATAGAGGGGTAAATGAAGAAAGGAAATGATGTGAAAAATATGTGATACCATTTTTAACATATAAAAATCATATAATGACACTATATTAAGAGGATTTTTAATAAGTGAAAGGTCCTAAAAAAACATGGCAAAATTAATTAGTAAAACCTGCACATAGTGACCTTCCTCATGGTTCTTTCTAGTTTTCCATGCCTTTAGAGGCCCATATGACCTATTAAGAAGCCCATAATTTGTGTATAGAATGTTAATTAATCAAGGAATCCTTTACAACATCCTATTTATGTGAGAAAATAGGGAAAGTACCCTTTGTTTTATCTTAGATAGGGGGTACTTCCCCTCATACATTGACTGATAGTTTTGAGGGAAAAGGATAAGAGATGAAGCCAAAAGGTGTATATACCTTAAATAATGTTGGGTAAAAATATAAAAAACCTAGTAAATCATGGGGAATAAAGTAAAAATATAATAAATGAAACAAAGTGGTTTAGATGGCTAGAGTTGTAGGTAGTTCTACCTGACATAGTTAGTCCTAGAGTTCAAATGAGTTGTCACTTACACCTATAGCTCTTATTTAGATTTATAACTAATTTTAACATTATTTTTGGGTGTATAAAAAGACGTTTCATCCTTTATATTTTATAATAAACCTTGAAAAAGTCATTTTGGCTCAAAAACCAACCTAGACTTGTAAGAAGGAGAGAGACAAACACGAATATACAAGTTTGATTGCTCATTTCTTTCATGAAGCTATGAATTGGATCCAAAGGAGTTAGGGGGTCTTATAGGAAATTTTTGTCTATTTTTTCTTCAATTTGGATGTCCTAACTTTATGAATAATCATTTAGAGATAAAACTACCCTAAAACCCTACTAAACCCTTGCTAAGGACTAGTCTTGGAAAATGGAGTTGGATAGATACCAAAATGAATATTTTGTATATAATTATTATTTTGTTTTATATATAACTCCCCCAAGATAATTCACACCATGATGAGTTATACATAATTGTACAGATAAGGGAAAAAATAGGGGTTTTCTCACTATTTTCTATGTTGTGCAGGATACTAGAAGATTCAAGAGATGAAAAAAAGTTTGGGTGGAATATTAAGACTTAATATAACTCAAAATATTAATTTAATTCCATTAAAAAACTTCTAAGTGCCTCAAATAGGTCCTTCAACATAGCCAATCAAATCTGGCATATTGGGCAAGCTAGAGAAATGGGAGGAAATCTTCAAATAAAGTGATTTTAATGTGCCCCTTTAAAATTTTCATTAACCTCTCTCATGGATTTTCATTGTAAACTAATGCCAAATTTTAAGACAAGTGTGTTAGGTGCATGAGAAGGAGGTTTCTTGGAGTGTAGGTGATAATGGCTCTCCTACAGGTGATTCCAGAAGAATAGGAATGAAACCAATGCATGGAGATGTATTTATGAGAGATTCCCATTCAATTACAATAATTTTACCTACCATAGATTAGTTACAAGTGACTTAAATAGGCCTAATCCTAAAGGTAGTTTTCTATGCAAGAAAAGGAGTTTTAAGCAACTTTGCATAACTTTGATGACTTAGATTGACTTTTTTGTTCCTATACTTGAATGGTTAGAACCATATCCTCTTCTAATGCGTGTATAAATTATTTTATTATCTTGAAAAGTTTTATTGTGACCCTTGGACTTCTCTTTCTTTCCCTCTCTCTCAAACTCTATAAGAGTTGGCCATTTTGACATTTTATTGGATGCTCCACCTAAGTATGGTGAAGCCCTGATCATTTTTATAAATTTTGATAAATAAAATGACTAAATTTTACCTCTTCATGACTATTTATAAGTGTGTTCCACTTTAATGATGAATCTTATTTAGTGAAGACTATGGATTCCTATCATGTGGTCTCTTTCTTTCAACTTGTTTGCAGTTAGAAAACTTCTTCTTGGGGGATGTGAAATTTTGAGTGAGTTAGTATTTTAATTAGTTCCACTAAATGAATCTTGTTTATTCCTAATATATTTACACATTCATCCATGACCTCATAATGTAACATTGATGTGAGAAGATGAAGATTGAAGTAGTGTATTTTTAGTTTGTTTCTTGGTCTCAAGTGTATAATGCAATTGGTTAGAAGTCATCAAATTGATTTGGTGTATCAAATCCTTAGTTTATATTTGATTTAAGTTATCTCTCTCCATTTTCACCCCCAAAATTTAGTTGTAGGTTCAATCCTAAGTGGTATATCAAGGGAGTTATCCCTATCTAGAGGCTCACCTCATTCCTTAGGCTACCCACAAGCCTAGAGGTGATTCCATTGTGCCACTAGTATGAGGAGAGATTTACATGTCCTAAAAGGGTTAAAATATCTTTGAAAACACTTACCTCTTCCTCTTCATCTTCTGATTGATTAGGTATTCCTTCATTATTTGAATTAGGGTTTTCTATAGTTTCATTTATATGTAAGTTAAGCTTCTTGATTTCACCTACCTCTTCAACTCTTACATTATAAATTTCAATAAATTTGTGGAGTCTCTTATTGAAACATATGTAAGTAGAAATTTTGGAGGAATAATCCAAGAATATTCCCTCATCAAACATTGAGTTAAATTTTCTAAGATTTTCTTTATCCTTGTTGATAAAACACTTGCTCCCAAACACTCTAAAATGTTTGACATTAGCTACCCTATTTTTCCATAGCTCATATGGAGTCTTGTTCCTATTTAATCTAACTTGGCATATATTCAATATGTATATTGATGTATTAATAGCCTCTTCCCAAAAACTATCTAATAATTTGGTATCTTGAAGCATGGTTCTACTTATCTTTTGGATAGTTCTATTTTTCCTTTCAACTACCCCATTTTATTGGGGTGTCCTAGGATTATAATATTGTCTTATAATCCCTTGTTCTTCACAAAAATTATCAAAATCATGATACAAAAATTCTCTTCCTATGTCTAATCTCACACACTTGATTTTTGATCCTTTTTCATTTTCAACAAGACCTTTAATGCTTTGTGTTATTCCCAAAATCCATCACTTATTTCTGTGGACAACATATCAACTATTTTGGTCCTACAGGCCAAAATGATCTCTTCCTTTTTCAAAAAATGTTCTAAGTAGCCAAGTTTTTTAGTTATTCAAGCATTTTTTAGCTAAGGAACTCACAGGTTCAATAGGTTTCATAGGTTGAACCGATGAGCTTTCACAAAGAAACAAGTCTTTCTTCGAACACTTAGGCATTTCAAAGTTGGTTCAACACCGAGATTAAATTAGAAGACTTAATGATGGGCTTCAAAAAAATGGATTGAACCATTGAACCATTGAACCCCACTTCCGCAAGGTTCAAAGATTCAAAGAGTTCAAAGGTTCAAAGGTTCAATGAGTTCAATAAGTTCAAAAAACTTAAAGAAAAGAAGGCTTCGAAGAGTGAAGATTGAACCATTGAACCTTGAACCAAAAGAGTTCAAAAGTTTAAAGGTTCAATGATTTCAATAAATTTGAAAGACTTAGAAAATGAAAGGATTCAAAGAAAGAGAATGAACCGTTGAACTTTGAATCAAAATGGTTCAAAGGTTCAAATGTTCGAAGAAGTTCAAAGTTTGAAAGGAAGCTTCGAGTGAAGGAAGGAAGAAAAAGTTTCTAGAAAGAAGTTCAACAAGATGGTTCAACTGAAGAAGAAAAAGCGAACAAACACGGCCCTTCATGAACTGATTGAACCAAAGAGCCGATTGAACTAACAAGCTAATTGAACTACCTGAACTGTTGAACCATTGAATTGATGCACTTCAAAGGTTCAAAGGTTCAAGGTTCAAAGTGGTTCAAGTGACCAATGATGTCTCTACGGACGTCAAATTTAGGGTAATGAAATATTCATTGATTTTCAAATATGGCATGGACCTTGAGAACAAACTCAATGACTTGCCAAAGAAGGAGCCAAAAGAGCCATCCAAAAGTGAGAAGATATCCCAAGAGCTCAGATCACCAAGGAAGGACAAAACATGGAAAGGAAGAGAGAAAATGCTATAGGAAATTTAGAAATATCTATAGGAGAGTTATTTTTAGTAGGTGAAATAGTCCACCAGGTGGACATCAGAGAGCGTGAACTTTCAAAGGCATGACCTATTTTTTTGCATTAAGTAGAGGTGACGTGGATAGCCATGTAAGTGCCATAAATAAGATCAGACAACCCATGCTTAGGAGGAGAGATTTGAGATAAATCAGAATGCAAAAGTCAAGGCTGATGACCTATTCTAACATGGCCCTTTCATAGAATTTTCAAATGCCTTCAATGCAACATGGGTCCTTTTGTGAAAAGAAGTGCCAAGTCTTTCTTAGAAATGCTATATATTGTAATCTCTCATTTTATGTAAGGGGGATCTCTCAGTTATCAGAAGCAAAACTCTGCCCAAATTGAAAGGCATTCCTGAGACTTTGAGCTTAGATTATTAATCATATTTTGTTATTTGAATGAGAAAGCAAGTGACCTTTCAAACTTTGTGCTGAAATAGCTTGTGTTGTTTAGGAGATTTTTTTTATTTTTGTTTCTTGAATACCATCTTATCCATTTAATAAAATAAGTAGAATTAGTGAAAGTAATTTGGAAGGTGTCCTAAAGCCAACTATGGGAAGACTTTGTGCTGCCACAGTTATCTTTATTGTGTGTTTTCTTTTTCAGTGTAAAGGATCTTGGAAAGACTTTGTGCTCCCATTATCTTTCATAATATTTCAATCTTTTGAAGTTAAGGTGGATACTTTGTGCTACACTTCATTCTACTATGTTCTTACATCTTATTTAGTGTGAGAAGCAATGAAAGAATGTGCTTTCATGGGTTTCTTATGGTTACCATTACTACCTAGGAAGAATCCTATTGTTGGCTGAATATCACTTCTAAAAGAAGAGAAGTACCTTCAGTAATTACACCAAAATTTTCCTATATTTTGTGAACATCATCTCTAAAAAAAGAGAGATGGATGGTATGATTTCACCCCTGTGTGTATTTTTAGCTTATATATATATACTATAGTGCCTTATAGGGAACCTCCCCTTGATGAGAGGAGAGATTTATCCCATTTTGATGTGATAAACTTGTCAAGATCCTCCTTAGAGTACAATTGATTACCTTTGTATAAGCAAATAAACATGGAATTAAACTAGAAGTAGTAAGTAACTAGAAATCAAAAACAACAAAGAATAGGAGATACGAGAAATAATACAATCTGTATTACACTCTTCTAAAAGGAAATACAATGAAGAAATCTCTTCTTCCCACACCTCTTGGGTATATAGTAATTCTCCCTCAAGAGTTCTCTCTCTCTCAATTACAACCAACTCAACACTGAGTTGTTCCCTCTAGTGACAATCAACCCAATGGTTGTTGTTGCCTACCTTCCAAGTGACAATCAACTCAACCGTTGTTGCCTACTCTTAGCATATCTTCTTGATCTTGCACCCTGCAAATCTAATTGACCTTGCTTACATTACAATATAACCCCATGGGTCTCTTAAATAGATCCCAAACCAAACAATAATTAGAAATGTAGACTCAAGACTAAAATTAGTCTTTACATGCAAATTAACTATTCTCCTAAAATTAGAACAGTTCTAGAAATGCACAGACGACCGATGTTGGCCTGAAGGTGACCAATGCCAGCTGATCCCTAACTGATGCCAGTTACTATGTAGCTAAAGATAACTAATGTTGGTTGGCTTGACCGATGTTGGTTACTATGTAACTTAGAAACCTCCACATTTGCACATTCAGTGAAGCTTTTAGCTCCACAACTCAACAATCTCCTACTTGGAGATAAACAATTGCACCTATACCTGTACCTATATAGAAACATCCTCTAATTTATTTCTGGCTTGTTTCTCCATCTTCAAGTTCAATCTTGAAGACCAACAAAAGTTGAATGAAGATTCAAATTCTCCTTTGTTCCTGGCTTTGTTAGCATATCAACAGGGTTCTTTTCCATATGGATATTTTCCAACTTCAACTATCCATCCTCTAATACCTGTCTAATGAAGTGGTACCTAAGCTGTATATATTTGGTTATTGAATGAAAGGCTGAATCCTTTGACAAATGAATTGCTCTTTGACTATCACTGTATAATCTGCAACTCTCTTGCTCCTTTCCTAACTCTTCCATGAACCAAGTCATCCATATCATTTCCTTGCTAGCCTCTATGACTGTAATATATTCTACCTCTATAGTAGACAAGGCAACAACCTTTTACAACTTTGAAATCTAGCTAACCGCCATTCCACCAACAGTGAACACATATCTTGTGGTGCTTCTCCTGCCATCCAAGTCACCTTCCATATCCGAATCTACATACCCATGTAGAGAAGTGTTTGACCCTACATAGCATAAATGCCTACTGCTAGTCCCTCTCAGATATCTGAGAATCCACTGAACTACTTTCTAGTGCTTCTTTCCTAGATTGGCCATAAACTTGCTGACAACTCCCACTACTTGGGCAATATCAAGTCTAGTACATACCATGTACTCAACCTCATCATGTGATTTATGACACTATTCTTTGCTCATCTTGAACTGTCCAACCATAGGTGTGTTTACAGGTTTTGCATCTTATAAATTGAACCTCTCCACTACCTTATTCACATAATCCTCTTGAGACAAAATCAACCTGTGACTTTTCTTGTCTCTAGAAATACTCATGCAAAGGATTTTCACTCCTAAATCCTTCATGGCAAATGTCTGAGCTAATTTTACCTTTAGCTCAGTAATTCCTTGCATGTGTGAACCTACAAAAAGCATATCATCTACATACAGTAACAAGATAATGTAGCTACTATTATCCAACCTAGTAAAATAAACACAGTGGTCAGATTGACATTTACTAAATCCATGCTTTGTCATAAACCTATCAAACCTCAAATACCATTGTCTTGGAGCTTGCTTAAGACCATATAACCTGGCCTTATGTCTCACTTGTCCATTCTCTCCTTTATTTAACTTGTAAATCCATTCATTTTTTAGTGCTTTCTTTCTGGTTGGCAACTCTACCAAATCCCATGTTTGGTTCTCTTGTAAGGAATCAATTTCCTCATTCATGCCATGCTCCCACTATTTCCTAGATTCTACCTGCATTGCCTCTTCAAAACTTCCTAGTTTTTCACCATTAGTGAGCAACAAATATTATAAAGAAAGGGACTAACGAATTTGAGGTTTACTTACCCTTTCAAACCTCCTCATGGGCGTTTGAGACTCATTAACAGCTTGCTATCCACCCAAATTTCATTCTAACAGTGACCGATCTTGATCATCTCTTGATTTGCACCAGACCGATGTCAGTTCCACCTGACTGACATGATTGAGATCAGTTCTCACTTGACCGATGTCAGTTTCCACTTACTTGACATCACCGACTTTGGTCTTCACTTGACTGACATCGATTCCTGCCTAATCGACGTCAGTCTCTACCTGACTAACGTCGATGTCTGTGTTTTATTATGAGTGATGATTTTTACCCATGAGCTCATTTTGGATCATAACCTTGTCCAAATCAACATTACCCTACTTAGAATTATTTAGCCTCTTGAGCTGATTACTTTCCATCACCTTCTCCTTGAAAACCAAGGCTTTCTAGTTCTTAAATGTGTCAAAAACATTAGATTTCCTCTTTATGCAATAAACCCATACCTTTCTTGTAGCATCATTAATGAAAGAAACATAACACTGTGATCCTCTAATAGAAGCTCCCTGAGCTGGTCCCCACACGTCTATGTGAACAAGTTCCAACTTGTGCTTCTTCTTTGTTGACCAAGTTGTGAGAAACCTCACTTTCCCCTGTTTCCCAAAAATACAATGCTCATAGAAATCTAGATCTATCAAATCTAAAAGCTTACCATTTGACTTAAGAACATCCATTCCCTTCTCACTCATGTGACCAAGCCTATAGTGCCACATTTTTGCATCTACATCTAAGGTAGATAAAATAGAAGGAGAATCAGTAATATAAGTAGATAGATAAAGTGTACCTACTTTCTTACCTCTAGCTAATACAAGTGCACCCTTAGAAATTTTCTAAGATTCAGCTGTGAGAGTTACTGTGCAACCCTCATCACCCAACTTTCCTACAGAAATTAGATTCTGCTTTAGAATGGGTACATGCATGACATCCTTTAACACCCATGTGTTGCCATTCTGTAATTTTAGCTGCACTTTTCCTTTGCCAATAATTTGACAAGGCCCACCATCCCCTAAATAAACTTTTCCAAAGTCTCCATGGACATAATCATGGAAAAATTCTCTATTTGGGGTTGCATGGAAAGAAGCACCAAAATCTAAAACCCATGATTCTACCTAACTATCCAAAGAAAATATAAGAGCATCATGTGCAACAATACCTACATCATTTGCTTCTTTATTACCTTCATGTTGAGCTTCTTTCAACCAACAATCTTTCTTTGCATGTCCTTTCTTTCCACAATTCCAGTAGGTTATACCTCCATTTCTGGATTTGGATCTACTGCCCATCTTTGACCTTGATTTCCCTTACTTGCCCTTCTCTCTTTGCTTTCCCCTAATTTCAACACTTAAAGCATTACTTGATGTTTCCCCTATGCTTTTCTTGCGAATTTCTTCAATCAAGATTACACTAACAACATCATCAACTTTCAAGATATTTGAAGCAGACACATTATTACTAACTGCCATTACCAAACTATGCCAACTTTTAGGTAAAGAGCATAAGATTAAGAGAGCCTTAATTTCATCATCAAAAACTATTTTGATTGAAATTAACTGATTTACTAATCCATGGAAATCACTAAGATGACTAGATATGGATCCACCTTCCTACATTTGCAAATTAAATAATTGCTTCATAAAAAATACCTTATTCAAAGCTAAGGGTTTTTCATATAAATTTTCCAAAGTATCCATTAACTCTACCATTGTCTTTGTCTATGATAAGTTGGAAATCACAGACGATGCTAGGCTCAACCTTATAGATCCCAGAGCCTTTCTATCAAGAACATTCCATTCTTCATCTTGCATATCTATGGGCTTGCTTGAAACCCCACCCAACGGTAAGTATAGATCTTTCTGATACAGATAATCCTCTATCTGCATCCTCCATAATTGATAATTCTTTCCATTGAATTTCTCCATTCTTAGTTTACTTTCTTCTACCATTGCTTTGCTCCCACTCAAACAGAAACCCTTGTGAGTGAACCTGTAATCAACAAACAATAACCCGCTCTACCACTTGTTAGTGATCCTAGGTCTGATACCAACTGTTAGGATCCTCCTTAGAGTACAATTGATTACCTTTAGAGAAGCAACTAAACACGAAATTAAACCAAAAGTAGTAAGTAACTAGAAATCAAAAACAACAAAGAATAGGAGATATGAGAAATAATACAATCTGTATTACACTCTTCCAAATGGAAATACAATGAAGAAATCTCTTCTTCCCACACCTCTTGGGTGTACAGTAATTCTCCCTCAAGATTTTTTTCTCTCAATTACAACCAACTCAACACTGAGTTATTCCTTCCAGTGAAAATCAACCCAATGGTTGTTGTTGCCTACCTTCCAAGTGATAATCAACTCAACCGTTGTTGCCTACTCTCAATAGATCTTCTTGATCTTGAACCTTATAGATCTTTTTGATCTTGCATCCTATAGATCTAATTGACCTTGCTTACATTACAATATAGCCCCATGGGTCTCTTAAATAGATCCCAAACCAAATAATAATTAGAAACGTAGACTCAAGACTATAATTAGTCTTTACATGCAAACTAACTATTCTCCTAAAATTAGAATAGTTCTAGAAATGCACAGATGACCGATGTTGGTCTGAAGTTGACTGATGCTAGCTGATCCCTAACTGATGCAAGTTACTGTGTAGCTGAAGATAACCAATGTCGATTGGCCTGACTGATGTCGGTTACTGTGTAACCCAGCAATCTCCACATTTGTACATTCAGTGAAGCTTTTAGCTCCACAACTCAACAAAACTTACACATTCTACCATATAAATCTCCTTGTGTTGTGGTTGATATACCCATTTTGCCATCAGTATAGCTAGTGACAAACCATTCACCCAACAATTTTTGGCGACTCTGTTGGGGAAGTTCTGTGCAATTTGAAGCCTCAAGCTTTAGATTGAAGTAGTTCCTATCCTTATCCATTCCCATTATATACTTATCCATTTCCATTATCATACTCTAGTAGATCCATGATATACACAAATACAAAGAGCTTGAGGTATTGTTGACCCTATATTTGAGTTGGTGTGGCTGAGTAATTTTGATCTTTTTCCTCCACAACCTCACCTCTAATGAACTAGGAGTTTTCCTCCTATAAAATTTAGGTCTCCAATACAAGGTAAAGCTTCTTTTTCCGATGCTAGTAGAGCTTTGCCTACTCATACCCCACCAATATTTTCTATCCCTCCCTTCAATCATCATATCATGGTAGCTTAAGGCCCCTGGGGTAACACTTTTGGTCCCCTGAATCTAACTCCACCTCTACATGATCTACCTCATAGTTCAAGGAAGAATTTCCCCAAGTTCTTTGGTGATGGAAGAGTTCATCCTAATGAATATATTTCAGCCTTCTACATATTCTGTGACATGATAGGCATGGAATATGAAGACATTTTAGTCAGGCTATTTGTGGAAACATTGCAAGGCACTGCTACAAACTAGTTTTATCATCTGTAGGCCCAGACAGTGACTAACTGGAACACCCTCAAAGCTAAATTTGAAGCCAGGTTCAAGCTTGTAGAAGATGCAAATGCTCTATTAGCTCAACTCACATAGATGAAGGAGCCTCATGAACCTATGATGGACTTCATAGCCAAATTTGACAAGTTGAGGAATAGGATCCCCATAATTGTTCAGTCGACACCTAAAAATCTCAAATGCTTCTTCATAAACTATCAGCTTCTTGAAGTAAGTTTCTTGTTGAGGTGGGCTAGCCACATAGACCTTGCTATAGCTCAATATTTGGCCACTGAAGTTGAAGATGATCTCATCTTGACAGGGAAGATAAGAAGAGATCCTAACAAAAATAGATTTTTTTCATCTTTTGAGTTTTGTTATATAAGCACCATTGATCCTATGGTGCAGAAGCTAGCAAATGAGTTGCTAGCTCTTAGAAAGAAAATGGCACAAGGGATGTATACTCTTCCTTCATATCGAGATACACCAAGGAGGACATTTTCCAATCAATCATACCAAGGCAATGCTACCAAAAATCAAGGGTAGCTAAATCATCTTCCTCCCCCATAAGGGAAGCTTGCCATTGAAGTAGCTCTAGCCAACTCAGTAGTTGGATATCTTGAAATTGAATCTGATTTTCCTTTCCAACCTAAGTTGAACTAAGAAGATGGTGATGATCTCTTTTTAGAAGACCAAGAAGAATCAACTAGTGACTCCAACATTAGTTTCCTAAATTAAGTAAAGGTGAAACATTTGATGGATCATACATAGTATTTACTAGGTCCCATAACTAGTCAACTCAACAAGTTAATAAAGGAAAAAGAGGGGAAGGATCTCAACCAGTAATTTTGATTGCTAAATAGGGGATCACTCTACCTTTCCAATCAAAGGACTTGATGAGCAATAAAAAGTAAGTACTCCAAACATTCCTTCATCTTCAACTTCAAATTCATAGACCAGTCCCACACCCCCAAGAAACTAGAAGGATGAACTTCCTTCCTCTGTTATTAGTTCTTTCTAATCATTTGACATAATTGACCATGTTAAGAAGGCCAAAATTCAAATGTTTGAGTTTAAATTCTTGCAATCTAACCTTGAGTAGTTGGATAGGTTAGTTCAATGTGTGAAGAATAAAATCATCCCCGTAGGACAAGAAATTTTAAAAGTAACTCCTAGTCCCCCCAAGAACACATCCACCTATAATAACCTTGTCATTACTCTTCCAACTACCCTTGGGAAGATAAAACTATTTTATGTCTCCTTATTGATAAATGGACATCAACTGAACAATTACATCATAGACTCAGGTGTATCTGACAATGCCATGCCTGCCAAGGTGGTAGAATCTCTTGGTCTCACACTGACCAAGACCTTTGGGAGATGTTTCTCCATGGAAAAAAAATAAGTACCTTTGCTGGGACAAATCAAGGATGCCTAATTTGCATTTATGGCCTTCACAGAAAAAAGAATTAAGATGATAGTCCTAGTGGTTAATGTCCCAGCCTCCTACGGCATCCTTCTTGGGCAAAATTTTTATAAGGATGTTGGTAGAGAATTGAGCATGGACTTGTCTGAGGTGAGGATCTCAGTCAAAGGCATCATGTAGAGGTTTCTCCCTAAGAAAGATTTGAAGTACATTGTCACCCAAACATCAGTGCCTGAAGCTCAAATTCTATTTGAGTCCTTAGCAATGGGTAATTACTTCCTGTCCACAGAGGATGTTCCTATGTCATCTGATGAAAGTCCTATAGTTGACAATCTAAAAATTGATTCAGACAAGACAACAGAAGAATTGATAGAATGTAGTGCAAGTGCAAAAGAATCCTCCCTTCCAAATGAAGAAAAATTTGAGAAAAAATTAGTTTTTGATGATGTATGGATTCTAGAATTTGATGGCAGTTATTCTTCTACCAGCTTTGGAGTTGGGTTCATGTTGATATCTCCTCAAGGAGATATTTTTCCTTATTCATATAAGTTTTAGTTTAGCAACACCAACAACCCTGCTGAGTATGAATCTCTGTTACTCAAGTTGAAGGTAGCTCAAAACAAGGTGTTAAGCTTCTTCACACCAAAGGAGATGTTGAACTAGTGGTTTGTTAGGTGAGGAACTTGTATCAAACCAAGAATGAGAGATTGCACCATTATCACAATTTGGTGTGGGATTACATTGAAATCTTTAATACTTTTAGTATCTCTGTAGTGCCTAGAGAGTTCAATGATCAAGTTGATTCATTGGTTATTTCTGTGACCCTCATGGTTCCTCACCCCAACTTTAAAGAAAATAGGTACACTATCAAACTGGTCTTTTGACCAAGTGTGCCTGATAATGTCAATCATTGGCAAGTGTTCAATATCGACAACCAATCATTGCCTTTTTAGAACAAAAGGATAGCTTTGAAAAGATTCATTTTAGAGGTAATGAATCTCCACCATGGAAATCAGCCCAAAAAAAAGTTTAGATGTAGGTGAATAATTCCTATAGCTCAAAGGAAATAAAATCCCAAAAGAATTAGTTTCTCTTGAGAAACTATTTGATAAGCACAATAGGTTCATCAATCAGCAACAAATGGATTCAAGATCTTCCCAAGAGTTTGATCAAATAAATTTGAGTACTGAAAAAAATCCCAAAATCATCAATATTGGGAAGTGTTGCACTCTTGATGAGAAGCTCAAATTCACTGCTCTACTCTGCCAGTAAATAGATGTTTTGGCGTACTCCTATGATGACCTGAAGTCACTTAGGCCTAAAGAAATTTGTCATGAAATTCCTCTCAAGAGTGGTTCATTACCTCACAATTAGAAATCTAGGAAGTGCAACCCTAAGATATCAGGTACTACTCCGTCTAAGATTTAGAAAATTTTAAAAGCCAGGATAATTTTTCCAATCCATCATTCCACATGGATTGTGAACATAGTCCCTGTAAGACAAAAGAATGGAAAAATTTGCCTTTACATAGATTTCAAAAACTTGAATCAATCCTCTCTAAAGGATAACTACCCTCTGCCCATCATGGATCAAGTCCTTCAGATGGTGACTGGTTCAAAGATGTTATCAATGTTAGACAGTTTCTTAGGGTACAATCTTCAGTGAAGTAGACCAACATAAGACTACCTTCACTACACCTTAGGGCACTTTTGCATATCAAAGAATGCCTTTTGTCTTGATAAATGTTGGTGCCACCTTCTATAGAGCAATGGAACTTAATTTTAGAGATGAAATGGGTAAGTTATTGTGGTATACTTTGATGATTTGACTGTCTTTTCTACGCATCATCCTGATCATCTGCATCATCTAAAACAAGTGTAGGAATCATGTCAAGAGAATGAAATTTCTCTAAATCTAAAGAAGTCAATTTTTGGGGTTATAAAAATAGTCAAATCCATCCAAGAGCTTACTCTGCCTGCTAGTAAGACTGTATTTCACTCTTTCTTTAGAAAGGCAAATTTTCTATGAAGGTTCATTCCTGAGTTCGTAGAGAAGACTCACCACATTGTGGAAATGATGAATGGAAATGCCACTTTCAACTAGACTAAAAGAGGTAAATCAGCATTTCAAGACATCAAGGAATCTATCACCCATGCCCCAATTCTACTTTGTCTAGATTACATTAAAGATTTCATAGTGTATAGTTGTGCTTTCAAACACACACTTTTAGCGATTCTGGTTCAGCAGAATAAAGAAGGTGTGGAATCTCCCATATCCTTCATGATTTGTCTTCTTAAAGCTCATGAGCTGAGGTATTCAAATATGGAGAATCATGATTATGTAGTGGTAAAGGTGGTAAAGAACTTCCACTTTTACATTCTAAATTCACACACTGTTGCCATGGTTCCTGATACAACAGTCAAGTCCATATTAACTCAATAGGAGTTTGAAACAAAAAGGGGTAATTGGGTTGCTAAAATCTAGGAGTTTGATCTTCTTATCAAACTAATGAAGCTTGTGTGGGGAAGGGGTCTCTGCCAATTAATTATTGATAACATACCAAAAGAAATAGGGCATGAAGAAATAGAATTTGAAGACACGCCGATCGTTCTCTTTGTCACCACCATGAATGAGTGGTATCTGAATATTGCTCATTTCTTTACCTATGTTGAATGTCCTACTCACCTATCTCATAAAGAAAAGAGGACTTTTAAGTTAAAAGCCACCAATTTTATCCTGTGGGACAATGGTATGTATAAGAGGAACCTCGATGGGGTATTCCTTTACTGTGTGGATAAAGTGCAGCAGAACAAAATTTTGGAGTCCTTTCACAATTTGGCTTGTGGAGGACATTTTTATGTGCTTGTGACTACCCATAAGATTCTATGAGCTAGGTATTATTGGCCTACTCTATTTTAAGATGCATACAAATGGGTGCGCAGATGTGAACTATGTCAATAGTTCGTTGGAAGACCTAAATTGGCTGCATTACCTCTCAAGCCAGTAGTGATAGAAGAGCTATTTTGGAAATGGGGAATTGATTTCATTGGTGCTGTAAACTCATCTTCAAGCATTAGACATGATTATGTCCTCATAGCCATAGACTACTTCACTAAGTGGGTGGAAGCCATTCCAACCAAGCATGTTACTTTAGAAGTAGTATGTAATTTCTATAAGGAGAACATCATTTCCAGGTTTAGGGTCCCAACCAAGATTGTAATAGACAATGCTTCCTATTTCTCTTCTCATGAAATTACCTAGTTCTACTTTTATTATGGGATTACCCTCTCCCACTCTTTTGACTATTTTTTGCAAGGGAATGGCCAAGCAAAATCGAGCAATAAGAACTTGGTGACCATTATCAAGAAGCTGATAGATGACAATAAAATAACCTAGCACAAAGCATTGTTTGATGCTTTATGGGAAGATAGAATTACACCCAAGAGGGTGATAGGTATGTCACCATTCTAACTTCTGTATGGTCTCAATGTAGAGATACCCATCACCTTAGAATTCCCAACATTGAAATTAGTGAAGGCAATCAAAGATTCAACTTTTAAAAGTGTCATTGACAAGAGGATCATGTGCCTGACTAAACTTAATGAGCAATGAACTATGGTGGTGGACTGAATTGCTACACATCAAAGTCTGGTAAAGAAGATCTTTGACCAGATTAGAGATCAAGTTTTGTTATGGGACAAAAGGAGAGAACCAAAAAGAATGCATGGAAAATTTGATTCCTTATGGAGAGGCCCATTTACTATTTATTAGCTCAATGGTGAGAATATTTTCTTGTTAAAATATCAAGATGGCATGCCATTTTCTCTGCCTCACAGTGGGCAACATCTGAAGCACTTCAATCCTTGAAATATCAAATAAGATCAGCTTGTACATATGTATAGTCTTTAGTTTTTTTTGTATTTTTCATTTTTATTTTTTTGGCACCTTTCTTTTTGGGTAGCATGACTCTATAGCCCAATGGCATACATGAAGGCACTGATATTCTAGTTTCTACTCCCTTCGACTGTCAATCAAAGGAAGTTCCCCAACTGGAGCTAGCTATTGTTCTCAAAATCTTTCACTTGTTTTTATGGACAGCATATCAACTATTTTGGTCTTGTAGGACAAAATGATCTCTTCCTTTTTCAAAAAATGTTTTGAGTAGTCAAGTTTTTTAGTTATTCAAGAATTTTTCAGCTAAGGAACTCGCAGGTTCAACAGGTTCCACAAGTTTAACTGATGGGATTTCACAAAGAAATAAGTCTATCTTCAAACACTTAGGCATTTCAAGGCTGTTTCAATGTTGAGGTTCAATTAGAATACTTAAAAATGGGCTTCAAATAAATGGATTGAACCATTTAACCCTGCTTCTGCAAGGTTCAAAGGTTCAAAGAGTTCAAAGGTCCATAGGTTCAACGAGTTCAATAAGTTCGAAAGACTTAAAGAAAAGAAGGCTTCAAAGAGTGAAGATTGAACCATTAAACCATTGAAACTTAAACCAAAAGAGTTCAAAGGTTCAAAGGTTTAATGAGTTATTTAAGTTTGAAAGACTTAGAAAATGAAAGGATTCAAAGAAAGAGAATGAACCATTGAACTTTGAACCGAAATGGTTTAAAGGTTCGAAGAAGTTCAAAGTTTGAAAGGAATCTTCAAGAGAAGGAAGGAAATGGAAGTTTATAAAAAGAAGTTCAACAAGATGGTTCAACCAAAGAAGAAAAAGAGAGCAAACACGGCCCTTCACGAGCTGATTGAACCAAAGAGCCGATTGAACCAAAGAGCCGATTAAACTGACAAGCTGATTAAACAACCCAAACTATTGAACCATTGAACCAATGCACTTCAAAGGTTAAAAGGTTCAAGGTTCAAAGTGGTTCAATCGATTAAGTGACCAATGACATCCCCATGAATGTTAAATTTAGGGTAATGAAATATCCATTGATTTTAAAATATGGCATGAACCTTGAGAACAAAATTTAATGACCTGCCAAAGAAGGAGCCAAAAGAGCCAGCTGAAAGTGAGAAGATAGATCGAGAGCTTAGATCACCAAGGAAGGACAAAACATGGCAAGGAAGAGAGAAAATGCTACAAGAAATTTAGAAATATCTATAGGAGAGTTATTTCCAATAGGTGAAATAGTCCACCAAGTGGACATTAGAGAGCACAAACTTTCAAAGGCATGACCTATTTTTCTACATTAAGTAGAGGCAAAGTGGATAGCCATGTAAGTGCCATAAAGAAGATCAGACAACCCATGCTTAGGAGGAGACATTTGAGATAATTTAGAATGTAAAAGTCAAGGTCGATGACTTGTTATAGCATAGCCCTTTCATAGAATTTCCAAATGCCTTCAATGCAACATGGGTCCTTTTATGAAAAGAAGCACCAAGTCTTTCTTAGAAATGCTACATATTTTAATCTATCATTATATGTAAGGGGAATCTCTAAATTATCAAAAGTGAAACTCTACCCAAATTGAAAGGCATTCTTGAGACTTTGAGCTCAAATTGTTAACCATATTTTGTTATTTGAATGAGAAATCAAGTGACCTTTCAAACTTTGTGCTGAAATAGATTGTATTGTTTAGGAGATTGTTCTTATGTCTATTTCGTAAATACCATCTTGTACATTTAATCAAATAAGTAGAATTAGTGAAATTAATTTGGAAGGTGTCCTGAAGCCAACTGTGGGAAGACTTTATGCTGCCACATTTATCTTTAGTGTGTGTTTTCTTTTCCAATGTAAAGGATCTTGAGAAGACTTTGTGCTCCCATTATCCTTCATAATATTTCACTCTTTTGTAGTTGAGGTGGAGACTTTGTGCTACACTTCATTCTATTGTGTTCCTACATCCTATTTAGTGTGAGAAGCAATGAAATACTATGCTTTCATGGGTTTCTTGTGGTTACCATTACTACCCAAGAAGAATCCTACTATTGGATAAATATCACTTCTAAAAGAAGAGAAGTACCTTCAGTAATTACACCAAAATTCTCCTCTATTCTATGAACATCATCTCTAAATAAGAGATATGGATGGTATGATTTCACCCTTGTGTGTATTTTCAACTTATATATATATATATATATATATATATATATATATTGCCTTATAGGGAACCTCCCCTTGATGAGAGGAGAGATTTATCCCATTTTGATGTGAAAAACCTACACATTCTACCATATAAATCTCCTTGTGCTGTGGTTGATATACCCATTTTGCCATCAGTATAGCTGGTGACAAAACATTCACCCATCACTTTGAACTTTGTAAAAGCTTCTAATTTCTCTTTAAGGAAATATATCCAATTCATCTTAGTAAAATCATCAATTAGTAACATGAATTAGTTGTTACCTTGAATATTTTGAGTTATTATAGGTCCACATAGATCAGTGTGGATTAATTTTGATGGTACTATGGTGAAATTTTCCTTATATTTATAGGTTCTCTTGGTTTTCTTCCCATGATAAAGTATAGTCCCTATATCTATCACCAACAGGGACATATATCTATGTCCATTTCTATTCTTTGAAGATAAAGTATTTTCCCTATATCTATGACCATACTCATTACAAGTGTAGCAGTACCCATTGAAAATATAACTATAGTTATTCATATTACACATTCTTTTTACTTGTCCATAAAAAATACAAGAATTTTCATCTTTAAGATCTTTGTTATAACTAGGATTCTACTTGTCCTTAGATACAAGAACACACACACACACACACAGATATATATATATATATATATAATCTTTGATTTAGGCCTTTATCCATCATGTCCTATAGATTCTTGACTATTTATGCTAGTTTATCTATTTATGTATTCACACCATAAATGTTTTCATTAATCTCATAATATATTAAAGAAGTCAGATCTGATTTATTACATCCTTTCTTGTTCTTTAATCTTTCATTCTCTTCCTATAGACATTTTATCTTTGATAAGGCACATACTAGTTCTCCTTGAAGATGTCTTAGCCTCTTTGTCATCCATTATACCTATGATCACCTTCAAGTGGTTAAACTTGAAAATTTCTTAGCCTCTTTGTCATCCATTATACCTATGCTCACCTTCAAGTGGTTAAACTTGAAGATGTCTTAGCCTCTTTGTCATCCATTATACCTATGATCACCTTCAAGTGGTTAAACTTGAAAATAAGGTATGACTCTGATACCAATTATTATAGGTAAAATCACTATGATGGGGGTGAATCAGTGATGTAAGAAATTTTATTCCAATTCCAAAACTTCAAACTATCAACCAATCAATATAAGCCATCATTAAGCATATAAACTAGTTATTACAATGAACAAGCAAACTATGCAAGATCAAGACACATATTACATGAATTATGTGGGAAACCCTTATGGGGGATGAATCATACTCTTAATTCTACAACAAAGTGTACTATATTCTTATAATGTATTCACAAACAAGATACTTTTAGTGAAGCACCCACTTCATAAGGAGTACCAAGCCCTAAACAAGAACAAACACCCACTTATCCTAGACATTGAGTACCAACACAACACCTTATGATATCAAAACATAAAAATATTTTATTTCCTATCAATCTAATGGATATATAGTTAATATTAATTATCTTCAACCCTTAACACTCTCTCAAACCTTCACATATAAATAATGCATCAAATATACCCTTTTGGATCACTTTACACTTCTTCACTCATATTCAATTTTCAACCCTAAAAGAACACTATTATAATTATTGTCACTTGGATTTGAAACCTTTGAGGAGATTGAAAATATCTCCTCATCCAAGTGGAATAATGGAAACACCTCTAGGATTATGGGTAGCCTAAGGATGAGGTGAATCTCTAGATAGGGCTAGCTCCCTTGATGTACCACTTTGGATTACAACTACACTTAAAATTTTTGGGCAAGGGAAGGGAAAGAGATAAATAAAAGGAAACTATTATAATGGAGGTGATACACCAAATAATATGATGGCATATAAATAATAACATGTTACACATGAAATCAAAGGACAAATAGAATATACACTTCTCCAATCTGCACCTCACATTGATGTTACATTATGAGATTATGGATAAATGTGCAATGCTATGAGGACTAAAAAAGAGAAATTTAGTGGCACTAATTAATATACTAGATCAATAAATCCATGAAATTTCCTATAACACTTCACATTCCCTATAATAAGAATCTTTCCAATTTCAAGTAGGGTGAAAGAATGAGACAACATGTTATGGAATCTATAGTCTTCACTAAGCAAGATTCATCATCCGAGTAAAAAAATTATGAAAAATAATGAATAGGTAAAAAATATTAGTATTATTCATCAAATGGTATGAAAATGAGTATATTTTCTCCATACTTAGGAGGATCATGAGTTACAATGGCCAAAATGGTTAATTCTTATAGAACTTTAGAGAGAGAGAGAGAGAGAGAGAGAGAGAGAGAGAGAGAGAGAGAGAGAGAGAGAGAGAGAGAGAGAGAGAGAGAGAGAGAGAGAGAGAGAGAGAGAGAGAGAGAGAGAGAGAGAGAAGTTCAAGGGTCATAATTAAACTTGTTAATAAAATATAATAAGTTACTTGTGTGTGAGAGAAGGATTTGGGATGAAAAATTCAAGGTTAAGAAGTCCAAGTGTCCATACAAGTCATCAAACTCTTGCAAAGTGGCAAAAAACTCCTCATTCTAGCTCACAAAAATTGCCTTAATGATTATCCCTATTTGAAAGTCACAAAACTAATTAGGGATAGGTATAATTATTGGGATTAATGGGAATAATTATAAACATACCTCTCCATGCATTGGTTTTAGGTCTAGTCATCTATAATCATATGAGAAAGAGCCATCATCATCTGTAGTCAATAAAACTCCCCTTTCATGCACCCTACACCTTGGTTTCCAAAAATACATTAGTTTCTCCTATAAATATATGGTATGGAGTGGATGAAAATTTTAAAGACCTAAAATGTACTTATAATCATCAAGGACACCTTAAAATCACTTTGCTTGAAGTTTTACACCTTATTCACTAACATGTCCACTAGGCCAGTTTTGATTGGCTGAGATGAGAGTTAATATTTTCACACTTAGAATTTTTTATTAGGTATGAAATATAAATATATATTTATCAAAATTCTAAAGCTTCGTCTTAAATTTGGTTTCATATTTTGACTCCTTCTAGAACCTACAAAACATAAAAAATGGTCAAAATACCCTATTTTTCATCCTATATGTACAAGTCATTACAACTCATCCTAGTGGGAAGTAGATTGAGGACTTCCTATTTAACATACAATCATCATTAATTCCATTTGGATGAATCTTTAGACTTATTTCTCCAATCTGGTCCTTCCAAGGGTTTTGCAAGGGTTTTATATTATTTACCCTCTTGAGCTTTATTCATAAAGGTTTCACATTCAACTTCCAAACAAATGTCACAAAAAATTTACCTAGGACCTTGTATAACTCATATAAATTCCTTGAATCTCCATGCAAATCCTCAAAATATAAATAAGCATTCAAAGTCACCCACTCGAGTTTGTTTCTTCCATTTATATAGGCCTAAGGTTGTCTTGATCCCAAAAGTGTCTTATTTATGCTTTATCTACCCTTAAAAATATTGGTAACCCCTATATTGTCCCCACAAACATGATCTAATAGGTTGAAATGATCACCTCATGTGGAAAGTGAAGGTGACTATCCATTTGGGGTCTATGCCAAAACCTTACCCTTAACCTAATTATAACTTAGAGCTCAAAATGACCTTTGATGGTTTTAATTTCCTCTTAATATCTCAAACACACATTTATCCATCCCATACACTTGTTATAATAGTATATAAATCTTTCCAATAGTTATAAATGAGAATGACCTATTTTTGGGCTCTAGGCCAAAATCTTGCTCAAGAGTCATGACTACAACTATAAGAGTGTAGGGTATATTGTTGGGTTATAACCAATTTTGCATGTTATACCATGTTTATATTTATTTTTACTAACTCTCCACACCTTTCTAAAGTTTTTCTATGGATCTTGGCCTCATCTTTTGTCATTGACTCTCAAATATGCCAGTTTGTGCTCAAGGGGAAGCGCCCTTTGTCTAAGACAAAATAAAGGGAACTTCCCCTATTTTTAAGAATATATAAAATATTTTATGGGATCCTATAAGTCTTTTATACCTCCTAAACAAAATTTAAGTCTTCCATTGGGTCATTTGACCCTCCAATCTCTCCATAACCCAAACAAACTATTATAGATAGACTATGCAGGGTTATGTTGGCATGGACTATGTTTTTTCACTCTTAAGGATCATTTATTTGCTTGATTTAAATTTTATGGGGGTTCCATGAGACTATTTAAATCATTAAAATGTGTTTTTATCCTGCTCATCACTCCAAAACTCCATTCTTCCTTCCATGCATTCTACTTAATCAGAATTGATACACTCCATTGACTGTGTTTTTCCTTAGAGATGATAAATGTAGCTATAAATGCCTCTTTTAGCTTTATAAAATGTTTATATATCATTTTATGGTATCTTATAATAATTTTATGTTTTTTGGAAACACTTGAGATCATCCCAATGCATTGACAACTTTCACATCTCACTCCTTAACTCACTGTCTGTGACAGCCATCTATAATGGTTGTAGGGGAGTTTCAAGATCTATAGGTGCATATTTCTACGTATACTTTGTATATGATGTTTTAAAACCATATTTAAAGATATATCATTCAAATATCACTTATTAATCCTATGTTCACCTTGCTTAGGCTTAAATCAATACTTATACACCTTGTTAACTTACTATCTACTTAATTACAGTTGTAGGCATGTTTTTATAAGGGTAGGGACACCTATACATATTATAACTTACTTGTATTACTCATGATCAACAAGGATCAAACCATGTTTTATGTCCCATGAAATAAACGTCTTCTCAAACCTTACCCTTGGCTGGTTGTAAATGCTTACCAGGCTTATGTACAAACTGAAAGTGGGTATAAGGGTCTAAACATAGATTATGAGTCCTTTTGAAGATTTATTAGGTCAAATATGTTGATTTCAACTTTTTTAACATTTTAATATGTAATAAATTTTAATAAATACAACTTTTGGATGGATATAGTCTCTTTTGAAATCATGCCTGTAGATAACACTAATTGTTTTCAGTATCTTTTAGGCAACCTTGGGGTCTCTAAAAACCCATTTCCATCAACTATTTACCCTCCAAAATTTTCCAAGTCATTTTATATGTTATAGGATACAATAAAAATCCATTATAATGCCTAAAATTTCCTCATATCCTTGTCATATGATGTACACAAAACCTTTCTGGACCTCTATTTTGCAATTTTAGAGACAAAAGACCGGAATCATTCATCTTGTTTTTAGAAGTGATTTTCAACTTTGTCTATCAAATTATCAAATAAAATAATTATAACATGATGTTACAACTGTATAATTACCTCAATAAGGTTCAAACCCTTCCAATCCTCTCTTTTTCAAAGATCCTCATATCTCTGTTGATGTCACCTATAGGTGGGTATTTACATATACACAGTCAATAAGGAAATTTCAAATAGTGAATAAGGAATACAATCCCTTAATGATTTGTAAAAGTATTTTAAATATTTAAAATGGAATTCTCACACTTATACTTTTCTAAAAAAATTATCAACACATCCCATTAAATGTGAATTTATCCTCTAAGTACCTTTAGGTAAGCATATGCATTGCAGACTAGGTGAAAGTGTGCTACATGATTGCCACAGTCCTTTCTTATGAAAAGTGGAGGTTTTGATGTTATTGAGGTGAAAAAAATTAAAATTAATTATATTTATGTTACATTTCCATGAATCATGTTAAATGTGTCCAAACACATGATCTCCTATAACTGCAAGTAAGAATGAGCAATAAGTTGACTAAGTATGACAATAGACTGCAAGATCGATCCAAGCATGATGTAGTGAGATCAAAACATGAATGGAGGTTATCAATAATTTATTGAGACATGGAAATACAAAATATCCTATTCACATGGAAGCCCCTATATGGAATTTAACCTTCTATAAGTGGAAAATTTGACTAAGACTACACATGGTGGTACCTTCCTTTCAACATAGACTAACCTTCCCATAAAAACACCTTGAAACATAAAATTAAGTATTGATATCATATGATAAGGTACAAAACATCCTCTAGAGTCAACATCACTAACTGGTTCATATGGATTTGACAAAAATGGAACAAAACCTATAGGGTGGATGAAACAACTAGCAGAAAAGTATAGTCAACTTTATGAGGATGGTTAATAAAGCACAAGCCACCATTACTCAAAATATTTATATGGAAATAAATTTATCTAATTTCAATACAACCTCCCAAAAGCATTTGACTTGAAGCTTCCTAAGTTGTTTTTACTAACATAAACTTGATATTCATGTTTGCTTGCCAAAAAGGGTGAAAAAGGAGTAGAATGGTTTTGGGCCAAAAATAACACTTAAAACATGGAAATAAGATTTATGAATCTGAAGAGGCATTCTATGATCTTCTCCCACATGGTAAACTTTTTAAGGAGTCATACAAGTGCCAAACTTCTTCTTCTTCTCAATAAAACTACTCTTTCTTCTAAATAACCTACCATTTTCAATTACCAATAGGTTATTAAGACATATTAGGACACATTTCATGTGAAATCACTTTTTAGAACCTTCAAAATTCACAATAAATCTGTACAACTCATTAAATGCTCCAATTTGACCCCTAAAATGACTCAAAATGACATGTAGGCTAATAAAATGAATAACCAAGGCTAATATAACATTAAATGACCTATGATATACTTTTTAACAAATATTATACCCATTAAAACACTTGAAACTCAAGTTTTTACTTATAGGGGTCCCAATTTGACTTAAAAGTCAAATTTGGTCAACAAATTGGTGACTCTTAGGGGTAGCATGCCTGCTATGCTAACTAGACCAGTAGCCTTATCAGTCCATTGGGTTTAGGAGTCAACTATAGTTTGAGACAAATAAGAAGGATTTAACCATTGAACACAAGGTTTGATCAAGACAAGACCAATGACTACCTCAACCATAAAAACCAAAAGACACACACAAAGCAAAAGCAAACACACATGTGCTTCATGAGCACTTATAAAACACTCAAAAAACTAAAAACACTAACTCAAATAATGAATAACCTAAGATGAGAACTTCCTTTTGGATCAAAGGGGAAATTTTAAACCTTTCTTTCCTCATGACATGAAGGAATAAATGAGGCATATAACCTTTTGTCCTTTAACATTGATGCCTCCAACTTTTTCTTGATGTTTGACAACTTCATTGGCATGATATTCATTGAAAACTTGGAAGATTAAAATAGGGTGGATATATAAATGAACTCTTCTTTCATCCAAATAGCCTCAACCTTCTCATGTGGATCTTCAATTTCAACCTCATTCTTGATTTTCATAGGGCTCTCAATAAGACTGGGTTTCTTCTCAACTACAAGTTATTCTATCTCATCAAGGAGCTTTGCATACTCTTTCAAATCCATATAAGATTTGTTCTTCACCTATTCATGTACTTTACCCTCAACTTGGAAAAGCTCTTCAAGCTCTTGAAATAGCTTCATTTATAGCTACCAATCATCTTTGTCCTCTTCATCCTCTAGAACCACTACCTCTTAAATCTTATCTTCTTGATGTATGACATCACCAAGATGGTGTTCTTCAATATCCAATTGATCTGATGGTGATTCAAGATCATGTTAAGGTATTGGGTCATCTTCAAGAACAACCTCTTGCACACTGGTCTCAAGATAATTTTTTATGGTTACAACCTCTTTGTGAAAGACTTGAAATTATTCTCCATCCATGATAGCTGATTCATCCTCATACTTGAGATGATTATCCAAATTTTTTTGATCATATGTAGATTCTTCTTCAAGGGATACAAGATCTTCCATCTCTTTCTCCATCAAGGAGGTATGTCTTCTTCAAGAAAGAGTTATCTTTCCTTATCAAACAACTGATCCTCTTTAGGTTCCTATACCATAGGTCAATCAAGGCAAATGGTGATGGGGTGAGGACAAGATGAATTAATTGGTGGAGGTGGCACATAGAACTAAAAATTAGATTGAGAGTGAAATGTAGGGGGCTCTATTGGAATCTATTGAGGAAGGGGAGGTATAACTTTGGTTAAAACAACTTGATTTTCTTCCTTCCACTTGAAAAATATTTCATTCACATTTGACTTATCTTGAGTAAGGGTGGATGGGGTGTGTTTAAGCATAAGATCTTCTTTTGGGTCTAAACGTTCCATCACACCTTGACTTAGTATCTTCATCCTTGACTCTAAATCTTCAATTTGATTGGATAGGTTCTCTTGGAAAAGTATATCTTGAAGTTGATATGAATCATCATGAGGATGAGGAATACAAGGGGATTCATATGTATGACAATAGGTTTTGTGAGGAAGGGTGGGAGTAACTTACAAAGGATCGACTTCATTCTCAACTTCACACTCTTTGTCAAGACTTTTATCCTCTTTATTTCTCCATGATTCCACTATCTTATTAATGTAGACCCCAATATCGTGTCAACCCCCCTTGGTTCCATTATAAATGTTAACACTCCTAGCCCACACTTTCACACCTTATTAATTTAAAAACTACTTATTTTAAATTAATTACCTCACCTTGGATACCTCACCTAGACACCTCACCCTAAGACCATTTCTTAGCCTATGAGTCAGCCTAAGACTAGGTCCTCCAAACCCTAACTACCGATGACCTATTCTCACCCCATCTTAACTCTCTAACCAACTCCCATGCCTCATAAGCCCTTGTTTTGACTGTTCTCCAATGGAAAATGCACTTGGTGGGTGGAGAAATGGGCAAAGAGCTAAAAATAGCCCTTTTACCTATTCTCTCTCTATCGACATTGGTCAACCCACAACTGACATCGATAGTTCTACACTGATGTCAGTATGATCGCTAATGTCGATTACATAAGCCAAGCTCTAACATTGAGCTAAGGCCACCTTTTTGCACATTGGCATGCACACTCTGAGATTTCAAGCACCAAAACTTGACTATTGTTCTCCTGGCTACCAAAGCTCTACACAAATCATTCCAAAGACTAGATTGAAAGATTGTACGAGGACCTCGAGCTACTGAATTGAAGCAATCCATGTTCACTTCATTGGCTCACAACATCGATCACATCAACCACAATGGGAATCACTATTCTGACACCTCTAGTTCTTCACCTTATAAAGCTAAGTACTCTAGTTTTCATTTCAATGTTTTAGAATATATTGTCAATTAGTTTTCATTGATATTTCTAAATACTATCAAGAGGCCTGACTTCTTCTGTGGAGGGGATGAAAGGCCTTCCCCTTGTTCTCACCCCTTTTTCACACCAATCCTCTACCTATGCCCTTCCTTAGACCTCATTCACCTTCTCGTAACCCTACACCAACCTCTGAACTTCAAAAAACCCCTCTATCTATCCCAAAAATACTCTAAAAGTCATCTAAGGCTGATGACCCCAACTGACATCAGCAGACCAATCGACATCAGCATCTACAACTCAAACCGAATCGATAGACCAATCGATGTCATTAATTTCTAGACTAACATCGATAACCCAACCGATGTCAGCACCATTTACCTGACTGACCTCGATAGACCCACCAATGTCAGTGACTATGTTCTAAACCAGCAAACCAAAGAGCCATCCAAATAACACATCTAGACCAGATAGAACCTTCAACTAGCCTTCTATAACATTTTGAGATACACAGACTGCAAGGAACAGGTACACACCATCTTCTTTTCTATTTCTTTAGTCATTTATCATTTCTTCCTTTACAATACTTTTATGTTTAAAAAGTGGACTATCATCCCTTAAGGAGCTTCACGCTTCCAAGACCGAGTGCGTAGCTTGGCAATCCACCATAGCCTCTTCTAACATCTTTCTTATTTAAGTTTCATTCTTACTGTAGGTGTTTCCTCCACAGGCAAAGAGGAGCTCACACAAGGCTTGGATATAGTGCGCACTAAATCTGGGTAACATCAAACCCATAACCTTTTAACCTTAGTTTCTTTCTCATTTGAATGTAATTAGTGAAAATCTAGAGAAACATTCTGGAACGCTCAGTGGGACTCTTGGAGTTTTCCTTGGGTTCATTCATTCTTCTTCTTTTAAAAATCAAATTTTCATGTAGATGCATTAGAAAAATATTCACTTCTTGCATCCCCTCTTCTTTGCCTTTATTTCTTGAGAAATAAAAAACTTAGCTTCTCTTACTTTCTTTTTTTTTTACATAAAGTTAATTAATTCTTTCTCCTTTTTTTTACCTCTTCTATCTTTTTGTTTCAAAAGGAAATCATTAGCAGAGGTTAAAAATAATATCTATTTTTCTTCTTGTTACTTCTTACATGCATCATAGATTAGTGAAAAACTCATACTCTTTACCTCTTCTCCATTTGTTTGCATTTGAATAACATATTTCAATTTGGGTTAAAAACTACTACATTTCATTCTTACTTGGATGCACACTTAGCCCACTTAGTAATTAAAGCATTATGAATGAATCATAGTGCTTGAATGTGACACAACCAAACTACAATCACTTCAAATCAAACACATAAACTTATTTGAGACAAGGCCTATCTAGGATTTCATCAACTAGCGGATACCTTACCCCACTCGGTGATCCTACTTAGATTTCACCACCAAGAGGAGGAGCCACTCTATTCTCTGGCAGAGTATAAACTGTAGGGAAGGTATATTCTAGCTAAGCAGCCCAGCTCAACTCTAGGTTCATGAAGTGAGGGGAGTAAGCCCCAACACCAGGCCACATACTAACCCTAACATAGATATCTTTGAGCACCATAACATAACCTGAAACTAGCCATAGACTTCCACTCTAGGAACTATTCTACAAGCCCAACTCCCAACACATTCTCTTAAGGCATAAGCCAGCACGACTTTAAAACTCATTCCTAGGAATCTAATGTTTTAGAGGTTGCTTGCTTAATCATCTATTCTACTATTTTTATCTAAGTGTTTGAGCTGGTAAGGTTGTACCATTCTAAATTCCAAAACCACTTAGAATATCTTCTTCTTCCAAAAAATATCAATCTTCTATGTTTCTAAAATTACATAGAAACTGACATCAATTTCTCCACTGACATTGGCAACCAAACCTTCAGCGACAACGGTTAACTGATCGATGTCAGCAACATTTTCTAACTGATATCGGTTAAATAATTGACATCGATCATTATCAATAAATAAATAATATTTTTTCCAAACAACAAGCTTAAAACCCAAATTTCTTATTGTTTAACACAAATTCTGGTTTTTTGAAACTAAAACACATAGTTTTTGGAACCTGAACCCCTTTCAGCTTGGATGGTCCTGACACACAATCAAGCCAAATTCCTTGTTGACCACATGAGTCAATAGCCACTCCCACCTTCGCCCTTCATACCAAGTCATCTAATGGAGTATACTTCTGACACCGAGCATACTCCTATCCAACCTACCCCCAATCAACCTCCTATTATTCCCGAAGGGGATCAAGATTTTGAGAGATTCCTTGACCACAATGTCAAGGCTCTCCAACATTATCTCGCTAGAAGCCAAATGCGAGATCCTTTGGGTAACCCTATTTATGGGATGCCAACTTCTTTGGTTGAAGTGGCAATGATATCAATAGTATTTGCTACCCAACCTATGGTCACTCAGGCCACTGCCTTGACCAGTAACCCAACCATGGCCAATGTTCAAGATTTGGCCTCCCCTTCTATCCTTTCTTGCCCTACCTCCATCAAGGTTTCCATACCCCCTCAAATGTAAATAATTCAACCAAGTTTGACACCTTTCTAGAACTTGATTGTCTCTATCCCATCCACTCTTATGCCTATAAACATGAGAGTAACCACTTATCCTTTAACTAGTGTCACCACCATTCAACCACCCTTGGCGGCATCTAGTCAAGTTGTGCCCTCCAAATTCATAGAACAAGCCCCCTTGGCCTCTACATCAGCCCCTATGATGAACTATCAGTATGTTTCACCTACACAAATGCAACCAATTATGTCATACACCCCTTCCAACACCTTCTAGGTACCCTATAACTTAGGGGGTGCCCCTCATGCCAATCCATTTGACGATCTAATTAAGATGCTGATGGATAAGATGTCTAACCTTGAGACATTTGTTTTAGGATTGAGGAGTGTTCTTTCGTATGAACAAATTTGCAATGAACCTATCCACCCTTTAGTTCCTATTCGACCATACCCTAGCCAGTGGGAACTCCCAAAATTTACTTGCTTTCAAAGTAAAGATGACCCACAACAACATCTGTGAGTGTTTAGACACGCTTGCTACCTCATAGAGTCTGATGATGCATTATTGCTTCACACATTCCCTATGCCACTTTTTGGTGCCGCCCTTGACTAGTATACCTCCATTACTAGTCATTCTCTTTTCACCTTCATTTAACTCGCTCAGCTATTCCTTAATCATTTCTCAATCAATATTACCAAGAAGGTCTCCGTCACAAACCTTTATTCCATTAGACAATTTGAGGATGAGTCAATAGTAGACTTCGTCACCCGTTGGAGAGGTTTGATCAACCAAATCTCCTTTTCACTACCTCAACCTGAGCTCATTGAGCTCTTTTCAAGAGCATGTGCCAAGCACATCTCATCCACTCTGTGGGTTCAAACTTTCCACACATTCGATGAAGCTTTCACTATGGCCCAAAAGCTTGAACTCTGTGCAATCAAAGAAGACAGGGTCAAATTACATAACAAAATTACCAACGCAAAATCCAATGACCTTTCTTCTTCCAAACCTTCTTCTTCTCACCCCGATTCTAAGGGATTGGTGAACACTATGGTCCTTAGGTCACCATCTTCTACCACAACCAACCAATCTAAGCCCTCCACTTCACAAAACATCACTAGACAATTCCAACAATGGTATGAACAGTGACGATACACTCCAATAAGAGAATTGTATGCTTCTGTATTAGATAAATTAGTGAAGCAGGGAGTCCTCAACCTCCCTCAAATCTGACCACCTGTCCAATTTGACCCCTCATGAGCCATCACTGCATGGTATAGGGAAACCAACTTTTGTAACTATCATCATCTTAAGGGTCATGACATGGATAATTGTAAAACCCTAAAAAACATTGTTCAAGACATGTTAGACAAAGGGGACCTTGTTTTGGATAACCCTTATGCACTGGCCAACCAAAACATGGATGTCTTTAGGCAACCATTTCCTAACCATCCTTTAAATCAGAACAATGTTTAGACCATGGTTGATGACCCTCAAGAATGCAACATACGCATGGTCAACATAGTCTTTCATTTCATTCCTATCCAACCTCTCCCACAATCTAAAGAGGTTGGTCAACTCATTTCTCAACCATGGGTAGAAGAGCCTATTTTACCCATACCACCCCCATGCAATAAAGAGCTCCCTTTGTCTTACCCTCTTCCTCATGTGGATGAACCCATTTCACCTGTATCACCCCCACAACATCAAGCATCTCCTCTACCCATTCTTCTACCTTGTGAAGATCCCATATTACCTGTTCCTCTTGCCCCCACCTTCCCTCTTCTTCTACCATTGGAATAATTTACCATTCATACCCCATGCCCTCATATAGAAGGGGCCATCATCCCTCTACTTTACCCTTTAGAGGAGCCTTTCTCTCCTATTTTTCCTCCACCAATGGAGGATAGTCCTCCATCCACCCCCTTTCACATGTAAGATAGTCTACTTTGACCTCTCCCATATTAGAGGATGCTTTGATGGTACCAACACTGGTGGCCCCACCCTTATCCTTCTTATTACCAATGGAGGATCATACTTTCCATGCTCCTAGACCACATGTGGAAGGAATGATCATCCTTGCGCTTTATCCACTTGAAGAGCCAAATTCTCCAATCCCTTCTCCACCAAGAGAAGAACTTGCCACCTCACCTACTTTGGCTGAGGAAGATCCGGTGACGGTTCTCTCTTGCCTTTAGCCTGAGATCACTGTGTCCAACACATTTCTGCTCTCACAATCACCCAAATCCTCTGAAGGAGTGACTATAAGGCCTCACGTGACATCATCTAAACCCTTCTCTTGATTAGCAAAAAACTTAGGATTCCTCCATTTTAGGAACCTAAAATATGAGGCATTATGGGAGTGACTTAGGGCTCCTTATCCTACACATCTCACTTCACCTTATACTACCAACACTTTCATGATAATTTACCCCAAAGTCTCTAATGAGGATTGGGTTTCCACTTCTAAATCATCAGAAGCTCAGCCCTCCACATCTGAATCCAAACCCTCGTAGGTGTCCACCATGCTGAAACATATTAGATCTCTCAGTGTTTGCCCTGTATCAAACCTAACTCACCCACAAGTGAAGTTAGATTTGAACCTCACCTCATATAGTAGTGGTCCTCACACCATACTAAAGGAGGATTCTAAACCACGTCGGTCTACTCCTCCCCTACCTTCACCATTGCCCTTTATCTTGGGTCTACATCCTTCCACTTTAACAGGAATGCTCCCTATTCCAACACCTCACAAAGACAAACTGCCTCCATTACTCCCTCTACCTGTCAAAAACATATTTCCTCCAAGAAATTTGACACCTCTCATCAAGAAAGTGCCATCTATGCATGTGGCCACACCACCAACCAAAAAGGTGGTATGAAAAACTCCCCCTATAACTCCTAAATAGAAGTTGTTAACCCCTACTGCAATAATGAGTGCAGACCCATTAGTGGGTTCTTAGGCTTTACTGTTACACTAATTGTTGTAGTCTTCTAGCATTGTTCTCCCACCTATTAAGCCATGCCAACCTCTCAGATCAAAACCATCTTGGTTCGACGACACTCAAATCTACTTGTATCATCACACACTTAGGCATGATACTGAGAGTTGCTACGCTCTTAAGGTTGTCATTCACCAACACCTAAAAAAGGACACCCTCCTCATTGAGGATTATCTTGACCACCTTTTTGAAAAACTACCAACACCATCCCATGCTTCCCAAATCTCCTCACTTGAATCGGGATTCCAATGTGAGATTATGGTCCCTCTACCACCTTATCCCCCTTTATTAAAAATCAACACTATTAATGTGGCCACCAGGTCCCAAACCCTAAAGGATAAAGGAAAAGAGTAGGTTTCTACCCCTTAGACATTTCCATTCACCAAGCCCTCTCAACCACCAAAGCCTAAGATTTTTATCTTGGGCACATCTCGACCAACATCTTCAGAGGCAATTCATAACTCCATGGTGAAACAACTTCACCAAACCCCTGTGAAGATGTCTTTATATGACCTAATACAAAGCTCTCTACAACATTGCCAATCCTTGATCAAAGCTTTATAAGTATTTTAGGTCTAACTTGAAGACCCCTAACCACTGACTGCTTTAGTCAAATTGTTACCCACCGTTGCCTCTGTCACCTTTAGTGATTCTGAGATTCCTGCCTACAACCTGGAAGATCAGGATCCCGCCCTCTTTATCATGGCTTACATTGATCAAACTCACATTAAGTAGGTTATTATTGATGGAGGTGCTAGCATCAACATCATTTCTACCCACACATATGATCAACTAGCCCTTCCAAAGAACTATATGTCAAAAAATGATGTAATTCTTCATTCTTTCAACAATGCCACTGCCACTACCATTATCACTATGGTCTTGCATGTTCATGTTGGCCCACATGCAATTTTGGAACTCTTATATATCATCAAGGGGGAGTTCTAATATAACATGTTCTTGGGATGACCTTGGATACGTTCCATGACCTGTGTCCCTTCCACATTGCATCATTGTGTCAATTTTGAACACGAGGGGCCAGTTCATGTCATTCCTGCTGACCCTTCCCCCTTTAAAACATGCAACACAACCACTGACCTAATGATGTTCTCATCCCTTTGGAAAAATCCACCCAAAAACCACTTCTACCTATGAAAGCCTCAACAAGCTCATAGACACCGTTCACACCTATGCCTACTCCTCAAGTGACCACAAAAGATCCTATGGAAGATACCTTCTAGTGCCTTTCACTTGGGAAGTATCGTTTGCTTACCCTTGACATGTTCCAAACTCTGTAGGAATATTGAAAACTTCATCACCACCCTAACTATGACCATTGCATTAGAATGGTCATCCCATATGGTCCTCCCGATCTCCAAACTAATCTCACCTATGGAGGGCTAGATCGGGCTCCTACTATTGGAAATCCTCTCTCATCACCCCGACTATTCACTTGCAATTTCTCCTTCCTCGGCAAACCTAGCTTTGCTCACACCTATCTTCATAGGTGTGCATGGAAGGGTTTTAGCTTTAGGCATTATGAACAAGGTCCCCACAAGCCCATTAAGCATCTAAATGATGAGGCAATCAAAAATTCCAAGAAACGACATGGTGTGGGTTTCGAAGAACCTACAAAACCCTCTAAGATCCCTTGCTATGAAATTGTCATAGAGCATTCTCCTCCAACCTTGCCTATTCCCCCACCCTCACCTATAGAGTCAGTGGTCTCCATCCCTCCTATTTTTTTCATAAACACCATTCACTTGGAACCCCTGACCTATCAACTAGGTGAGGCATCAAGGTCTCTTCCTCTCGTTTGTCCAGACATGATAGATGATGAATCTTCTAGCATCAACACTATCCAATGCTTGGATGATGATGCCATACTAACCTACATGGGTGTAGATGACTCCATATAAGGACCACTTCCTTTAGAAACATAGGTTATGTTAAATGAATCAACTATTGACATTCATCTCCCATCTTTTGATGTTCCTCACATTTTAAAGATCGGTCAATCTTTAGATGCCCAAGAACAAATTGACTATAGCACATTTCTTATAGATCATAGCAAAGCCTTTGCTTGGTCTTATAGTGATATCCCTGATATTGACCTTGAAATTGTCATCCACAACATCATCATGAACTGTGAAGCTAAGCCTATCAGGCAAAAGCTTCGCATGATGCATCCTCGCGTCACACTCCTTGTCAAAGAGGAGCTTCAACGTCTTCTTTGTCTCATTTATCCAACCCATTGATTATCTGCAATAGGTGTCAAAGATTGTCCTTATCACAAAAGCAATAAGGGGAATTCAAATTTGTATTGACTATCATGACCTCAACCTAGCTTGCCCAAAGGATGACTTTCCTTTGCCAAGCATCGACCAACTTGTTGATCTTACGGCTGGTCATGAGATGCTATCCCTCATGGATAGGTTTTTAGGATATAACCAAATCTTGATTACCCTAGAAGATCAACATAAAACCACCTTCATCACCCCATGGGGGACATTCTACTATAGGGTCATGCCTTTTGGCCTCAAAAATGTAGGTGATACATACCAATGTGCCATGACTTATATCTTTCACAATATCCTCCACAAAATCATGGAGGACTATGTGAATGACCTGATGGGTAAATCCAAACTTTACCATGACCACCTAACCATTCTCAAAACAATATTCACTCGCCTACTACAATATAATGTTTGACTCAACCCCAAGAAATGCGTCTTTGGGGTTCTCTCAGGGAAGCTTTTGGGTTTCATCATTTCTCTCCATGGGATTGAGGTAGATCCAGCTAAGATTTGAGCCATACTCGAGATGCCCCCACCAACTAACCTAAAACAACTTCAGAGCCTACAAGGGAAACTTTAATCTATTCATCGCTTCATCTCGTAGCTATTTGACTGGTGCCAACCCTTCCATCACCTCCTCAAGAAGGACATCTCCTTTAATTGGAATAATGATTGCCAAGAGGATTTTGAGGCTCTTAAACACTATCTTGTCTCTCCACCAGTCCTTATTCCACCTAAAGATGACCAACCCTTCTATCTTTACATTTTAGCAATAGATCATTCTTTAGGTGCCATGATTGCACATCAAGATGAACAACATCATGAGCAGGCAGTTTATTATATAAGCCAAATGCTCATTAACTATGAAACTCGGTATACTCATACCAAAAAACTTTGCTTGGCATTAGTCTTTGCCACCTCCAAACTCCTCCACTATCTCCTCAACCACAAGACTTACATCATCACCCACACCAACCCTCTCACATGCATTCCAAGCCATACCAAAACTAATGTATGGCTCATTAGCTCAAGCTTCTCATTGAGTTTGATTTGTAATTCATTTAACAAAAGTCTATAAAGGGGTAAATGATCACTGACCAACTAGCAGATACCCTTTTACCTGATAACCAACCCTCTAATTGCAAATTTCTTGATGAGTCTATCAACATGCTATCCACTGATGACATCCCCTATCAAATGATAATGTTCTTTTATGGATCTAAATGTCAACTTTGTGGGGGTGTAGGGGTCATTCTCATCCCTCATGAGGGTGAGCCCATGCCTCTATCCTTCAAACTTGACTTCAAATGCACTAATAACATGGCTAAGTATGAAGCCTTAGTTTTGGGGCTTCAAACTACCATTTTCTTGGGCATTAAGACAATCAATATCTTTGGTGACTCACAACTAGTCATTAATTAGATTAACAGTTCATATCTTTGTAAAAATGAAGTTTTGCAATGATATAAACACTGTGTTGACACCTTGTTAGGGTCTTTCATTTTTTATCTCTTGCCAACTATTCCTTGCTCTATGAATAAGTTTGCTAACAAAATGGCCTCTCTCACCTCACACATCCCATCTTCATCTACTTCCTCAAGAATCTATGTCACAGTACACCATTTGGCATTGCCCTCATATATCTCAACTGACATCAACTTTGTTGGCAATATCGACTCTAGTCCACATGATGTTTGGTATAAACAACTTGTTGACTACTTGACTTATTCTATCATTCCTCCTAACCTCTCTAGTAATGGATGATAGGCTTTTATCAAGAGTACTATTTGATACACCATGCTAGGGGGTCTTCTCTAAAAATGAGGTTTCGATAACCTCCTTCTCTGATGCCTAACCACCACTGAGACATCTCATGCCATCAAACAAGTCCATGATGGGATTTGTGGAGGACATTTTAGTGGTAACTTGGTTTCAAAGTGCATCCTCCACTTAGGCTATTATTGGCCCACTCTTAACCAAGACTGCAGTGACTATGTTCGGTGTTGTAGCAAATGCCAACAACATGCTAACCTACTTCACGTCCCTAGCCATGCTTTACAAGTTGCTATAGATTTTTGGCCCTTTTCACAATGGGTCTTAGATCTAATTGGTGAGACTAACCCTCATTCATCTCTCTGACATCATTCTATTATCACAGTGACTGAATATTTCACTAAATGGGTGGAATTTGTTCCCCTCATCTCCATTAAAGCTGACAAAATCATCAACTTCATTAACCACCACATCATCTGTCATTCTGGTGTACCTCACAAGATAATCACTGATAATGGAAAATATTTCAAAAATAAAATCATCCAAAAGTTTTGTGACACTTTTGGCATCAAACTCAGTTTCTCCTCACCTTACTATCCACAAGCAAATGGATAGGCAAAAGCTTCTAACAAAATCCTAACTAAAATCCTAATGAAGGTGGTCAATGACACTAGAAGGGATTGGCACACTCACAATCCCTTTTCTTTGTGGGCCTACCGCACTAGCATCCAAACCCCTACGGGTGCTACACCTTTGTCCTTAATGTATGGAACCAAGGTCGTCTTGCCTCTTGAAGTAAAAATACCTTCTCTTCACATCTCCTTGCATGACATGCTCTCTCATAATGAATTTCATCAAGATCGATTAACACAACTCAAGTTACTCGATGAATGTCATCTTGCCGCTCTTAATCATCTTCATATCTACCAAGATTGCATCAAGCGTGCCTACAACAAAAATATGAAAGAGCAAGATTTCAAAATCAGAGATCTCATCCTTAAAGAAAAACAACATGTGACCAATATGGAAAGAAGAAAATGAGGCAAGTTTGCTCCTAATTGGCTCAGACCTTATATAATAACACACAAGTATGGATCAGGCACTTATCATCTGTCTTCTCTCAAAGACCAGCCAGAACCTAAGCCATTTAATGCCTTACATCTACAACCATTTTACTGTTAACCAAATAATCATTCACTTGATGTTTAACTTGAGCTCGTCCCTTGAATAACCCCCGTCATCCTCATTCCTATTCCTTTCAACCTTTTTTCCCTACAAAAATTAGTTAACCCTTTTTTAAGCATTAATGCTTTGTCCTAATAAAAGGGAAACCCCTAAACCTATATAGTCTAGTCCATGACTAAAAGTTTAGTTAACAAAAAAAATATAAAATTGGGATGCCTAACAAAATATTAAAAGGTTAAAACTATAAATGTAGATTGCTCCCTCGAAGGATAACTGCATTATTGATGTAATTAATAGACTGCTCCCTTGAAGGATAGCTATTCAAAGAAATCAAAATATACAAAGAAAAATATAGACCACTCCCTCAAAGGATGGCTATGCCTAAATTTTGCTACAAAAATAACACCCTCTCAGAAGCTCCTCACATCAATCAGCTTCACATGACCACAAAACAAAAACAACATCCCCAAGTAGACTTCCTGCATTGATTAGTCTCACAAAAAAAATTGACTAACAAACTAAGTCATGGACTTGCCTATAGTCATTCTCAGGGTCACCTATAAAAGGGGCAAAGTTATCCTTGCTAAAAAGGGTTACATTATCCTCACATATCACATAATCACACCTATTAGCCCAAAATACCCAAGGGATTTTGAGCTCACTTAACGTCAAGTGACTAGGGTACTTCTCTAACAAAAACCAATGGTTAATGATGTAATGCATGAACGGGGCTTTTATTTGCAAAAACCCTATCTATGCTATCATTATGGTCCTTATCAATGAAAGAGCAATGCGCCTTTCACTTCTTACACACCTTCGTCACATGCCAATTTATCTTTTAGGACATAGTGTCTTAAAATTATATGCTCGCATATTGTCATCTCATAATTTTAACTATAAAGTTATGAACCTAACATTCAACTCAATTTTATCATAAATAACATCACATGTTTCTGATAAAATACAACCAAAACATTTTCTAACCACTAACATAACATCATGATTTATTTAATGCAAATACCAATTTGTGTTATATAAATTATCATAGCCCATTCACTTTAGTTTCTATGGAAAACAATACACATGGAAACTATTAACCAAACATAATTTATGTCAAGCATATACCATCACCAATATGGAAACCTGCTAAAGCATAAATAAACTCATTTCATTTTCAGCATACACCATCACCAATATGGAAAATTGCTAAGGATGAAAAACCACATAACCTATGTTACAACATACACCATCACACAATATGGATGTTTCTATTCAAATTTTACTTTCAATTTCAAGGAAGAATTAATGAGAAACTAAAGAAAGAATGGTCAAGGCTTGATGTGTACCTAGATAAAGTCTACGCACCATAATCCAAACGCTGTGAGTACTCCTCTTTGGCTGTGGAGGAATGACACCTGCAAAGGAAAAAAGCTTGGACAAAAAAAGGTGTTAAATAGATAGATGGTGGGTTGTCAAGCGAAAGCTTGATCCCAGAAGTATGAAAACTTCCTTAAGGGATATAAACCCACTAATCAATAGAAGGAAATGTCTGATAAATAGCTGAATAATGAAGAACTGAAAGTGATAAAAGATGGAAATGTAAAGGAGAAGCAAAGACTTACTTGAAAGAAGCTGTCGAATTGATCACAGTCGCCGGTGTTGATAAGTCTACCGGCATCGGTTGGTCAAGGTGTCGATGTCAGTTAATTTACCAATGTCGATTGGGGTAGTGACCGGTGTCAGTCGGGGTAGTTAGCTTGGATGGGGTCTGGACTGGTCTGTGGATAGAGTCTAGTCAGGGTTTTGGTCTGTGGATAAGGCCAAGGAAGGGTCTGGGTTTGTTAACAGTCTTGAGACAAAGTTTTGGGCTTGGTTGAATGGTCTGGGGTCTGAGAGTCTAGTTGAATGGGTAGAGTGTATGGTCTGATAGAGGACGGAGGAAACAGGGAGGTGCATAAGTCGAGATTTGGGTCTAGCTTGGTTAATAGTCTGGTCTAGGGAGATATTGTTTGAAAGCAAATAACTGAAAAGAGAATAAAAACACGTAGTATACTTACTTGTGCCTTGTAGAAGGTGTGGTACTGATGATTCCCATACTTGTTGTTGATGTAGCCTGTGTGGAGAACCTGTTGCTAATGGAGAACCTAAAGCTGTTACTGCACCTGAGGGAGAGATTGAGAGGCTTGACTGAGAGATTTTGGAGATTGACGGATGGTCGAAGACTGAAGGATTCGTTAGTTGCTTCTGTAGATTCGCTAATTTCTGATTGGGGTCTCCAAAGAGTCAAAAGAATTGGTTAAGTATAACCGACATCAGCGATTCCGCCGGCGTCGACCGAAACTTGACCAACGTCGGTGGGGTTAGAATGGGCAAAAGAAGCCACCAAGCCCGTTTTTCATCCGCCAAGTGCACTATTTGTTGGAGAATGTCGAGGATTGTGCTAAATATGCACGAGAGTTTGTTAGGTGGTTAGAGAGAGTAGGAATTGGTCTTGGGTGAGTCATAAGATGGGAATTAGTCCAAGGCGAGGTGTCCTAGGTGAGGTGTCATGGGTGAGGTGTTAAAGGAGGGGGGTTAATTCAAAATAAGTTAATTATTTTAAATTAGTAATTGTTAGGAATGGGTTAGGAATGGACTAAGGGGGAAAGTGACCAAGGGTTAGACACTATTTAGGTGTCTACATTTGCCCCTTTTTGTCTTGTTGGTTGTTCTAAATGAACTGCAAGACAAAAATAGGAGTCGGTTGCCCCAGGTATGGGATAAGGTTGATTTCATCAAGTGAACTACAAGATAAAAAATAGGTGAGGGTTGGTTGCCCCGATTATGGATGAGGTATCCCCCCTCAAAGCAGGAGTCGAGAGAAGGGAACTTGGAATCGATTGTTGATTTGATAGAGAGTGGATGAAAAAGGAGGAAGATAGAGTGAGAACGCTGCAAAAGTTGTGATTGCGTGTACACCACTTTACAAGAATGGTCAAGTCAAATTATCGCAGGTCAATGGTCAAGAAGTGCCAAAACTAAAATAACTGGTCCCTAGCATTTAGTCATCTACTGATTGGGTTATTCAATCTAAGCTGAAGCTCCAATGGTCGTCATGTTCCAGGTATCCCAGGCTTAGGAAGTGCTTTTGAAAACACGAAAAAGTCACAAGTAGTGCGGATCAACTGGCTTGCAATCCTATACTTGTGAAAGTCAAAAGTGTGCGCACAATTTTGCTAACCAATTATGAGGTAGCATACATGCAAAAACAATCAAGGCAAAATTGCTGTGGAAGTAATCGCGGTTTTAGGAGATGGGCATGATCTCCAATGTCTGGTGGTCGATGGATGGATGCGAAAGTAATCTAAGTGTGCCCCAAGGGGCTAAAATGATGAGGTCTGAAGGACTGATGGATTGGGGACATGATTTTGGTCATTTAGAAGAGGGATGAAGTGTTTAAGGCCGCTGACGTCGATTATATAACTGATGTCGGTGTACAAAAGAGACTGACATTGATGGAAATCAGCCGACATCAGTGGATTAGGGCACGCCGATGCCAACATCGACGGCTTGCCAAATTTGACAAAACTGGATTGGCGGCCCACCAAAAGTCATTTGCTATTTGTCCAAGTGAAAAAGTGAGCTCTGGAGTTTGTTGTTTGAAAGTGACTTAAGTTGACCGAGGAGAGGTGCGAGGTGTCAGATAGGCATTGGTGAAGAGAAAGATCGAGTTGGTGATTGATTAGAGGCTGCAGAGGCATTTGTGGGACCAAAGAAGTGTGAGAGCAAAGAAACACAATGGAGATGGCAGAGGGGAGTAGAGGACCCACAGGAGGTCCACCACCAGCGGCACCCATTGTGCCACCATGCCGGTGACGCCGGGACGAGGTAGGAGGGTCTCTAAGCCCTAGTTGGTTCATTTTGGTTTTGAATTTAGTTTTTAAATTTTTTGTTGTTTGAGGTAGAAATCAAGGGGGAGGATAGGTAAGAGGGTGGGAAGGGTAGGTAGGAAAAACTAGGAGTCTTTGTAGAGGGTTTGGGGGTTGTTGGGGTGAAAAATGGGGAAGCCCTAAAAATTAGGGCTCGCCCCGTTCGGCCCTAGGGCCTAACCAGTCACTGACGTCAGCGATCTCGCTGGTGTTAGCTGACTAGAGACTAGCGTCGGTCATTAACCTACCGACGTCGGTCACTAAGTGACTGATGTCGGTTAGGTGAGTGCCATCATTGGCACATTAATCGATGTCAGTGGCTACCTAGTCAGAAAGAGTGGTAAAAAAATGGTCAAGTCGAAAGGTCGAAGCTATGCCAAGGGCTTCCTGGGTGTCGAGTTAGGTATAGATGGTTAAAATGGCTGGTAAAATAGGAAGAGTAGGAACAATTTTAACATGAGATTGACTATGGATGGATGGATGTAGGCGAGGCAGACTCTGATGCTGCGGGATCGCCTCCCGACCTTGTTGATGGAAATGCACAGAGGAGTATCAGTCGAGGAGTGGGCGTAGATGAGCGCAGTCAGGTTAGGCAGGTTGAGATGCTACTATAAAGTGGTGAGGGACGTGTGCCTCATGGTAGCATTGATCGAGTGGTGGAACCATGCCACCAACACCTTCCACCTACCTACAGGCGAGATGACAGTCACGTTCGAGGACGTGTACCAAATTTTGTAGCTGCTGGTACATGGAGCTGACATCTATGCATGCTCAAGAGAGGCACATGATATCCACATGGTCACGCTGTTCGGGGAGCATGTCACAGAGATGAGCTACCATTCAGCCAGCTTTTCATATGACCCTTTATACGTGGTGAATGAGGATGCACATCGGCTGGCGATTTTGATGATGATCAGCATCACAATGTATGTGTTGCCAGATGCGGAGGGAGGCAGGTTCTCAATGGCCATGATCAGGGTTTTGATGGATATGTTGGAGCAGCAAACAGTGTTCACTTGGGCACCCATCTTTTTGGCCCAGGTATACAAAGAGTTATGAGGCATCAGGCGGTGATGATAGTACAGCCTGTGTGTAGGCCACCTTCTGCACTGCTGGGCATATGAGCACATTGTGGTTACCTGACCTCTCAGCCTCCCAGTGGTGATTCAGGCTGGCTTTAGGGTTGGGTTCAGGTGATGGCGTGAGGTGATGGTGTAGACATAGGTAGATGGAGTGGTCAGGGATATTGACCACTATCGAGGGGTACTGGAGGCCCTGATTCTTGCAGACATCATCTAGAGACCATACTTGGTTTATCCAACATTCAGAGACCAGGGAGAGCAGTTGGTTAGTGTGTAGAGCTTGAGATGGGTCAGGAGTAGGTGAGCCGGTGAGCTCAAGCGGATCCCAGTAGAGAGAGTGTGGCGCCAGTATGGGCTGCTACAGGATGTGCTTCCCACATTTCCATAGTACAGGTGGGATGACATAGAGGCACCACTCCCACTGCCAGAGGAGACAGAGGAGCTTGATTTTGAGAAGTTCCCTGCAAGACCTAGGATAGCCGACCTAGGGTGTACAGAGGCCTACACGGCATGGTGGGTAGGGTAGTATACAGGTATACAGGTGGGTCCCCAGCCAGATTTATAGGTTGTCATGAGGGAGCAGGATATAGCCCATGAGGAGAGGGACACTGCATGGCAGGAGAGAGACACAGCTCAGGCCCACGTCTCAATTTTGTAGGGATAGCTGGCAGGGGTTATAGGGCAGCTGGCAGAGATGACAGGTTAAGTGGCAGCATTGACAAGGCAAGTCACTCTATTACAGGGACAACTGGCTACAGCTCAGGCACAGGCAGTGGTAGGTCAGAGCTTTGGAGGGTAGGGCCCATTGAAGCAGTCGTCTCAGTAGCTGGCATTTTCATAGGGGGTAGGACCATTGGCATCAGTGCACCTAAGCCAGCCATAGCCACAGAGATTAGGACAGGGCACAGCAACAGGGCAGATGGGTCCACTGCAGACTGTATCTTTAGTGAGATACAGTGATGTGCTAGATGAGATCACGTATTATGAGAGGGCCATCAGGGGGTTCCCTCAGATACAATGATATTCGGAGATGTGGGCAGAGTAGAGCCGATAGAGATCTATGTCTTGAGCGATGGCTTCAGGGTCGCACAGATGGCACAGATCAGAGGGGGGAGAGGATACAGCTTCTTCTTAGCCACTGCCTCCACCACCATAGCCACAGCCTTGAGGGCAGCCCTAGAGATTGATTTTTTTGATGTATATACTGGCTTGCGAGCCGAAGATGAGAGATGTATGATGAGAAAGAGTGACAGACACAGATTGTGTCTTATTGTATAAAACTTTTTGTGATATATATATATATATATATATATATATATATATATATATATATATATATATATATATATATATATATATATATATGATGAGCATTTTTGATTTAGTGACATGTGTAATAAGAAAATGTATGGATGTGTTTTGATGTTTATGACATTTTGATGTGATGCATGTGTTGATATTATGTGTTTTGCGTATGATGTTATGATGAAAATGAATGTGATGATGACAATGTTTATGAAATGGTTATATAATGATGTTGATTGATTGTGGATAATAGATTATATGATGATGACTTTAGATTAGATGATGATAGATGTGATATTTAATGTTTACCTTGTGGATTATATGATGTGAATGTTTAATGAGTTATGATGGATGAAATTTATGACTAATGACTTATGTTGTTATAATGAAAATGAGAGTATACTAATGATTATGTGAATATGTGATTGACTGTGCTGTGATTGACAGGTGACAAGAGAAGGAGATGGAAGAAAGTGACGAAGAAAATGGCCGAGTTAACCCCAGAAGACCCCATGTCAATTGAGTGCTGCCTACATAGCCCCTGTCATTAGGGCCTCAGGCCAATGTAGTTCTCCCAAGAAGGGAGGAAAAAGATCGAAGTGGTTGATTTTGGTCATGATAAAGATATAGCATTTCCCATATGTCTGAGGGTGCATGCTTGAAATGATAAGAATATGATGCTATAGCCTTTTCCAAATGGTGTATTCTGTAACATAAGTCGGGGTTTTTCATCCCTAGCAACTATCCATATTCGTGATGAATGTTTGCTAAAAATGAATTGAGGTCTATTTATGCTTCAGCAATTGGTTTATGCTTAACATAAATTGTGTGGTTGATAGTTTCCATGTGTATTGGTGTCCATAGAAGCTATGTGAAATGGACTAGGATGATGACATAATGTTTTGTTGTTGGTCTGAAAATGTTTTGGTTAAGTGTGACCAAACATGTGGAAGATAAGTGAAAGGCGCGTTGCTCCTTCATTGACAAGGACCAGAAAGACAAAATAAATAGGAGTTGTTAGAACCAAGAGCCCCATTTATGCGTTGCATTATTGACCATAGTTATGTTAGAGAGGTAATCGGATCACTTTCGACATTAAATTGAGCTCAAAGTCCCTTGAGTAGGTGATATGATAGGAGGAAAAGGGTAACCTGTTTTAGAGTATGGAGAACTTTGTCCCTTTTTATAGGAGACCTTGAGACAACTACAAGTCAAGTCCATGACCATTTTTTTTTTTTAGAGAGTGGACTAATCAATACGGGAAGTCCACATAAAGATGTCATTTGTTTGGTGGTCATTTGTGAAGCTGATCGATGCGGGAAGCTTCTGAGAAAGGTGCTGTTTGTAGCAAGATTTAGTCATAGCCATCCTTCGAGGGAGTGGTCTATATTTTGCTTTATGGATTTTGAATAGCTGTCCTTCGAGGGAGCAGTCTATTAGATACAACAATGATAGTGCAGCTCTCCTTCAAGGGAGCAGTCTGCTTTTTGATTTTATTGATTTGTGACCTTGGATATTTTGACATCTTGATTTAGTTTTTGACAGAATATTGAGTCATGGACAAGACTTATAGAAGATCAAGGGCTCCATTTTATTAGGACGAAGCATCCGTACGTCATAAAAGGGTTGTAGAGGATTTTGTTAAGGGAAAAAGGGTGAAATGGATTGAGGATTTAAAGGACAAGGATTACTCAAGGGACGAGCTCAAGTTAAATGTCAAGTGGATGAGTACTTGACTAACAGTAGAATGGTCATAGATGCAAAAGCATTAAGAGGCTAAGGTTCTAGTTAGCCTTCAAGAGAAGACAGATGATAAGTCCCTGATCCATACTTGTGCATTATGATATAAGGTCTGAGCCAATTAGGAGCAAATTTGCCTCATCTACTCCATTCCATATTGGTCACATGATTGATGTTTGGACATAAAGTTGGTTGATATGGTGGCTGATTGGTCGAGACTAGTTGAATGTTTTGATAAAAAAGGGTGGTTGAATGTTTGGGTTGAATGTTTGGTCAAGGTCATGATTGATGATTGGTCAGTGTCTGGTTGATATTTGACTGGTTGATGTTCGGTCATTGGTTTGGTCAAGGTTATGATAGTTGGTATAAAGTTGAACTCCCCCCAGTCATTTTGTGGTAGGAAGAATGTCTACCACCTAGTGTAGATGATCAATGGGATGGAGAGAAAACAAGAAGGAGAGCTTGGGTACCCTACCTGGATGATAGATTTAGGGGACCCAAACGAATGACATTTAGGCAGTGGAAAAGTTAGGAGGGATGGAAACCACCGACTCCGTAGGTGAAGGAGGAGGAATAGGCGAGTCTAGAAGAAATTGGTCGATGGTTGGTTCAGGGCAAAGGTTTGTGGAAGCTTTAGTGGGTTCTTGGAAACCCAGTCCATACCGTTTCTTGGCATTATCATCATTAGGTGTTTCGATAGGCTGATGGGAGCCTTGTTCGTAATGTCCAAAGCCAAAACCCTTCCATGCACACCTATAAAGGTAGGTATGTGCAAAGGTGGGGTTGATAAGAAAGGAGAAATTGGATGTGAATATTTGAGGTGAGGATGAAGGATTTGATTTAGTAGGAGCTTGATCCAGCCCCCCATAGACGAGATTGGTGCGAAGGCTAGGAGGACCATAAGGAATGACCATTTCGATTCAACAGTCATAGTTTGGGTTTTGATGAAGCTGTCCATACTCTTGAGGAGTCTAGAACATGTCTAGAGTAAGGAGGCGATACTCCCCCAGTGAAAGTCTTTGGAAGATATCGTCCATGGGGTCCTTGGTTGTTAATTGAGAAGATGATGTGGTGGCAACCACTGTTTGCGTACTAGTTGACGCTTCTGCTAATGGAGATGATGTTTGGGTTGATGCCTTGAGTGGGATAAGAATGTCGTTTGGGCTATAGGTTGTGTTACAAGTCTTAAAAGGGGATGGGTCGGCGGGAATGACATGGACTTGTTTGTCGTGTTCAAATTTGACACAATGGTGAAGTGTTGAAGGGACGCAAGCCATAGTGCGGATCCAGGGTCACCCTAAGAGCATGTTATATTGGAATTCTCCCTCAATGATGTAGAAGAGCTCTGAGATTATGCGTGGACCAACGTGGATATGGAGGACAACAGTGCCAATAGTGTTAGTGGTGGTGTCATTAAAGGATCTAAGGATTGCGTCGGTTTTCAATACGCAATTCTTGGGAAGAGCCAATTGATCAAAGGCATGGGAGGAAATGATATTAATGCTAGCACCCCCGTCGATCATAACTCATTTAATACAGGTTCGATCAATGTAGGCTGTGATGAAAAGGGCAGCATCCTAATCTTCCAAGGTAGAGGTAGGAATTTGAAATTTACTGAAAGTGATGGAGGCGATGGGGGATAAAGAATGTACTAAGGCAGCAAGTGGTTGAGGGTCTTTAGGTTGGACTTTAGCTGCCTGTAGGGCTTTGATTAGAGCCTGGTGATGCTGGGGGGAGCTTTGGATAAGGTCATATAGGGTCATCTTCACAGGCATTTGGTGAAGTTGTTTTATCATAGATTCTATGATTGCCTCTAAAGAAGTGGGTTGGGACGCACCTAAGATGGAAATCTTGGGTTTCGGTGGTTGAGGTGCTTGGACAAAAGGATAGGTCCAAGGAATAGTGGCTTTTTCTTTCGCTTTGTCCTTTTGTGACCTAGTGGTTATATGGATAGCATTAATTTCAAATATAGTAGGTGAAGAAGGGGTTATGGTCTGTTGGTGAGATGTTGATGTGGTTGATGAGGTTGGATGGGAAGGTGTCGAGGGTTGGTCAAGAGTGTCCTCACGGAGAAGAGTGTCTTTCTCCATATAGCAGTGAATGACTACCTTGAGGGCACAACAAGTCTCGATATCATGTCCTGGCGTGTGATGGTATAAACAAATCTTTGTATCATTGAACCAAGACAGTTTTGACTAGAGGGGTTGGAATGGCTTGATAGAAGGAAGGGTAATGCTAGAAGTCTACAAAAGTTGGCATAATATTAAAGCATATGAACCTACTAAGGGGTCCGTGCTTGTTGATGCATGATGCGTTGGTGACTTTTGCTTGGGGGATGTTGAAGAAGGTTTTCATACCACCTTTTGGGTTGATGGTGCAGTGACAGGTGAAGACGACACTTTCTTTGTGAGAGGTGCCAAATTTTTGAGAGGGGGTTGACTTGTGGTTGGCAAAGGAAGTAATGAAGGTAATTTGTTCTGGTTAATGGTTAGAGTAGGAAGCACGCTGATTAAGGTAAAAGGATGGGGACCTAAGATGGAGGGTAAAGTTGATGGTGGAGGAGGGGTTCACTTCTGTGGTCTGGCAGTCTTCTTTGACTTGGTTAGAAGACTACTTTTGGTCAAGGTTTGGTCCAAGTCCACCTTCACTTGCGGGTGAGTGAGAGTAGAGAGAGGGCGAATGCCAAGTGACTTGATTGGTTTAGATTGGGTAGATGCAGGTTTAGAAGCAGGGGTTTGGTCTTTGTTTGGAGTCTTGGATGATTCTACCTTGGGATGATTGGCAGCATGAGACGAGAGGGCACGGGAATGTTGAGGAACTTTAAGATGTTCCCACAATCCCCAATGCTCCACTTTCCTTGAAGGGAGAAGTTCTAATTTCTCCACTAGTCGAAAAAATGGTTGAGAGGATGTTGGATGGGGTTTGGATTCTTGAGAAGATGTGTTAGGTGTGGCAGTAGTTTCGAACCCAATGTGTGTGGGAGTTATAACTGGATTGTCGTTGGTCGAGGAAGATGGAGAGTCAAGTTCTTCTCTTGGTGGAGAAGGAACTGGAGAGTGTGACTCCTCAAGCAGGTAAAGAGCAGGGATTATGGTGCCCTCCACTTGCAGTCGAGAAATGGGTAAGGTCAGGTCCTCCATAGGCAGAAGAAAGGAGGATGGTGAGACCAGTGGTGCCGGTAAGGTTGAGGCATCCTCCAAGATGAGAGAGGTTGGTGGAGAACTAACCGGGGAAAGAGGTTCGTTTACACGTGATGGATTGGTAGATGGGTTAACCTCTTGAGGTTGGTTAGGGATGAAGGGTGAGACCGTATTGACCATTTGAATGTCATGTTCGTGCGTGTTGTCAATCAAGGTCTGGACATTATTTTGGGTTGGTGGATGATTGGGGAATGGTTGCTTGAAAATATCGATGCCCTGATTTGGAGGTGTATTGGGATTATCTAAAACGAGCTCTCCCTTTTCAAGTATGTCCTAGATTATGTTTTTGAAAGTTTTACAATTTCCTGTGTCATGACCTTTGACACAGTGGAAATTACAAAAGTCATTTTCCCTATACCATGTAGGGATGGTGCGTGAGGGATCAAATTGTGGCGGTGGACGAATCTGGGGGAGATTGATAATCCCCTGTTTAACAAGTTTTTCCAGTATAGATGTGTAAGATTCTCCAAGAGGAGTATACTGTCTTTGTACGTATCTCTACTGGAATTGATGGGTGGTGCTCTAAGATGTGGATGGCTCAGGTTGATTGAATGAAGAGGACGAAGGTCTAACGACCATAGTGTTAGCTGAAGCTTTAGACTTAGGATTTAACGATGAAGGTTTAGAAGAGGAAGAGTCATTAGTTTTAGAGTTGGGGTTCTTGCTCCGCAACTTGACTTTATTCTCCTCGATGGCACGTAATTCAAGTTTACGGGCCATCGTGAAGGCTTCATCGAAGGTACGGAAGGTCTGAACCCTTAAAGTGGAAGAAATATGTTTGGTGCAAGCTCAGGAGAATAGTTCAATAAGTTCAGTTTGAGGTAAGGAAAAGGAGAGTTGATTGATGAGACCTCTCTAGTGAGCAATGAATTCAGCTACTGATTCATCCTCGAATTGGCAGATAGTGTAAAGGTTTGTGATCGAGACCTTCTTGGTGATATTAATGGAGAAGTGATCAAGAAAAAGCTGGGCCAGTTGTGTAAATGTGAAGAGGGAATGGCTGGCAATGGAGCTGTACCAGTCAAGTGCAGTGCCAAAAAGGGACATAGGAAATGTGTGCAAGAGCAATGTGTCATCATGGGCAATAAGGTAATAGGCATGTCTGAATGCCTATAAGTGTTGCTGTGGGTCTTCCTTGCTTTGAAAGCGAGAAATTTTGGGAAGCTCCCACTGGTTGGGGTATGGTCTAATTGGAACGGAAGGATGAATAGGCTCATTGTAAATTTGCTCATATGAGAGAGCATTGCGTGAGCCAAAAATGGAAGTCTCTAAGCTAGACATCTTATCCATCAGCATTTTGATGATATCTGCTTACGGATTGGTGGGTGGAGTGCCCCCTAGATTATAAGGTGCTTGGAAGATATTGGGAGGGGCGTATGATGTGGATGGTTGCATAGACGCAACATATGGATAGCTGGTTATTGGAGAGAAAGTTGGGGCCAAGGGAACTTGTGTTATGGGGTTGGTTGGCACAAGTTGGATAGGAGCCATCAAGGATGGTTGAGGAGTGGCTACGCTTGTTGATGGATAAACGGTTACTCTTGTGTTGATAGGTGCAAGAGTAGGGGGGATAGAGACTAGTAGGTTTTGGAAAGGTGTGGGGTTTGGTTGAGTGATTTGAGGTTGAGGGAGTACCGGAACCCCCATGGAGGTAGGTTTAGATGGAGAGGTTACGTTTTGAAGGTATGACACGGTTGGGTTATTGGTGGAGGTGTTATCTAGTGGCTAAATTATAGGGGCTATTGATGTGATTCTTGTGTCAACTAAGGAAGTTGGCATCCCATAGATTGGGTTGCCTAGGGAGTCTCGCATTTGGCTATTCATGAGATAGTGTTGTAAGGATTTGACGTTAAGGTCCAAGAATTGGGCGAAATCTTGGTCCCCTTCTGGGATGATAGGAGTTTGAGGCGGGGTTGGGTGAGTAGGAGTTCTTTCAGTCTCCGAGTTGAACTCCATTATAGGACTGGTTATAGATGGTGACGGTGGAAGTGGTTTTTGACTATCATGGTTAAGAAGGGCCTTGGTTTGACTGCGTGTCAAAACCATTCAAGGCGAGAAAGGATCAGGTTTCAAAAAACTATGTTCTGTCAGTCTCAGAAAACCAGAATGAATGTTTAGACAGCCAGAAAGTTGGATTTTAAGCTTGCTATTTTTGGAAAAAAGAAAATAGACAGATACCGATGTTGGTATAAAAACTGATGTTGGTGAAGAAGGTTGTCGATGTCGGTCAGATGATCGATGCCGGTACAAAAAAGTCACCGACGTCAGTTACAGAACCAATGTCAGTTACTGTGTTTTCCAGAAACTTAGAAAAAAAGTTTTTGGAAATAAAGAAGACATCCTTACCAACTCAAAAAAGACAGATAAAAATAGAAAATATGATGATGACAGACAGAGCCTAGCGTTAAATCCCTAGAAACAATTTTATTAAGATCGTGTGGCTTATGCCTTAATGAGATGTTTTAGGAAGTTGGCTGTAAGAAGGGTCCTAGAATAGGTAATCTAAAGATGGTTTTAGGTATGTTAAGGTGCTCAAAAGTCTGTATTAGCTTTCGTACAGGCCTGGTGCTAAGGAGCAAGCTCCCCTCACTTCACGATTACAGTGGTTAGCTGGTTTCGCTTAGCCAAAATATAATTTCACTATAGTTTAGACTCTGCCAGAGAACAGAGTTGGCTTTCCCCTTGGTGGTGAAATCCAAGTAGGATGCTGAGTTGGGTAAGGTATCCGCTGGGTGATGAAATCCCAATCGGGCCTTGTCTCAAGTGGGTTTTATGTTTTATTGAGTGCATGTGGTCTGGTTGTGTAACATCAGGTGATCTACGATTTATTCAATATGTGTTTTACTAATTACTAAGTGTGGACTAGAAAGATGCAAGAAAGCAAGAAATGGAATGCAGTAAGTTTTAAAGTCCCAAATCAAAATATTAAATTGGAATGAAGACAAGTTGGAGAAAGGGTTGAAGAAAATGATTTTCTTACTAGTCTAGAAATGCAAGAAAAGAAAGAAAGAATTCTTTTTATTTCTTGCTTATGATTTTTTTTAGAAAAGAAGAAAGAGGTGAAGGTTAAGAAGCCTAATGCACCTAAATGAACAAAGAAGAAAGGGAACCCAAGGAAGGCCCTAAAGGGGTCCCACCGAGCATGCCAGAATGTTTTTATTCAAATTTTACTTTTAATTTCAAGGAAGAATTAATGAGAAACTAAAGAAAGAATGGTCAAGGCTTGATGTGTACCTGGATAAAGTCTGCGCACCGTAATCCAGACGCTGTGAGTACTCCTCTTTGGCTGTGGAGGAATGACACCTGCAAAGAAAAGAAGCTTGGACAAAAGAAGGTGTTAAATAGACAAATGGTGGGTTGTCAAGCAAAAGCTTGATCTCAAAAGTATGAAAACTTCCTTAAGGGATATAAACCCACTAATTAATAGAAGGAAATGTCTGATAAATAGCTGAATAATGAAGAACTGAAAGTGATAAAAGATGGAAATGCAAAGGAGAAGCAAAGACTTACTTGAAATAAGCTGTCGAATTGATCACAGTCGCCGGCGTTGGTAAGTCTACCGGCGTCGGTTGGTCAAGGTGCCGACATCGGTTAATCTGCCGATGTCGGTTGGGGTAGTGATCGGCGTCGATCGGGGCAGTTAGCTTGGACGGGGTCTGGACTGGTCTGTGGTCTATGGAAAGAGTCTGGTCAGGGTTTTGGTCTGTGGACAAGGCCAAGGAAGGGTCTAGGTTTGTTAACAGTCTTGAGACAAAGTTTTGGGCTTGGTTGAATGGTTTGGGGTCTGAGAGTCTGGTTGAATGGGCAGAGTGTATGGTCTGATAGAGGACGGAGGAAACAGGGAGGTGGATAAGTCGAGATTTAGGTCTGGCTTGGTTAACAGTCTGGTCTAGGGAGATATGTTTGAAAGCAAATAACTGAAAAGAGAATAAAAACACAGACAATATACTTACCTGTACCTACTATTGATGTAGCCTGTGTGGAGAACCTGTTGCTGATGGAGAACCTGAAGCTATTACTGCACTCTAGGGAGAGATTGAGAGGCTTGACTGAGAGATTTTGCAAATTGATGGATGGTTGAAGACTGAAGGATTCGAAGGATTTATCAATTACTTCTACAGATTCGGTGATTTCTGATTGGGGTCTCCAAAGAGTCGAAAGAATTGGTTAAGTATAACCGACGTCGGTGATTCTGCCGGCGTCGGCCGAAACTTGACCGACGTCGGTGGGGTTAGAATGGGCAAAAAGAGCCACCAAGCCCATTTTTCATCCGCTAAGTGCACTATCCATTGGAGAATGTCAAGGATTGTGCTAAATACGCACGAGAGTTTGTTAGGCGGTTAGAGAGAGTAGGAATTGGTCTTGGGTGAGTCATAGGATGGGAATTAGTCCAAGGCGAGGTGTCCTAGGTGAGGTGTCATGGGTGAGCTGTCAAAGGAGGGGGGTTAATTCAAAATAAGTTAATTATTTTAAATTAGTAATTGTTAGGAATGGGTTAGGAATGGACTAAGGGGGAAAGTGACCAAGGGTTAGACACTATTTAGGTGTCTACAATGGAAAAGGCTATAACATCATCATACACTCATCATTTCAAGCATGTACCATCATACATATGGGAAATGCTAAAAACACTAACATAACCAAAACAACTAACACAAGTCACATCCATAACATGTCAATATCTCAAACATCTCATATATATATAACTGTCAAATGAAGATATACATAAAAAATATTTGAAATAGTATAATATATATATGCACCTCTCTCAAAATGTATGTATATCTCACATCAATGGCACGCAAGCTGGTATATATATACACCTCAATGCTATGGTGGTGGTGGTGGTCACAAAGATGTTGAATTGTCTCCACCCTCTGACCATCACTATATTTGAGAACTAGAGGTAGTGGCACGCGACATAGATCTCTATTAAGCTAGCATCTTAGAATATCACTAGATCTACAAAAATTCCCTAATGACACCATCATAATATGAGATCACATCTAATGTAGTATTATACCTAGATATAGGTACAGTCTGTGGTGGACCCATCAATCCTGATGACATGCCCTATAGAGAACTCTATGGCTGTGGCTGAGGTGGCTGCTAAATCAGTGGCTGCAATAGCTACTCTAGTGGTGGCTGAGCTGGCTACTACACTGGCTGCTATGGTGGTGGTTGAGCTAGCTACTACACTAGTTGCTATGGTGGTGGCTAAATAGGGACCTACCCTCCAAAACCCTACCCTACCAATACTTGTGCCTGGGCTGCAACCACCTGCCCCTGTAATGTAGTAGCCTACCTTGTCAGGGCAACCACCTATGCTATCAAAATTGTCACCTATCCTTAAAGCACTACCACCTGTGCTCATGCTGCATCTCTCACTTGAATGGTGGCATCCCTCTCTCTACTAATTTCCTATATATTGGGAGGTGGTCCCCTTTGAATCACAACATAGTGACCTACCCACCAAGCCAAGTAGGTCATAGTACACCCTAGATCTACCACACCTAGATCTATGGGTATCTCCTCAAAATCTAGCCACTTTATGTCCTCTGATAGTGGGAGGGGCACCTCAATATCATCACATCTATACTATGGGAGAGAAGGTGGCGCATCTTATAATAGCCCATACTGGTGCTGCACTCTCTCAGTAAGAACTCTCTCAAGCTCGACAGCTCACCTGCCCTCACCCATTGCAAGCTCTGAACCCCCACTAGCTGCTCTACCTGACCTCTAAACATCAGATATAACAAGTATAGCCTCCAAATGATATCCACTAGGATCAGGGCATCTAATACCCTCCTATAATACTCAATATCTCAAATGATGGCATCCATACATATCTATTTCACGACCTCTCACCACTGCTTGAAACCAACTCTAAAGCTGGCCTAGATCGCTACTAGGAGGCCAAGAGGTCATGTAACTACGATATGCTCATAAGCCCAATAGTACAGGAGGTGGCCCACACATAAGCTGTACGATCACCATCCGCTGATCCCCCATAGCTCCTTGTATAATTAAGCTAAAAATACTGGAGCCCACATAAAAATTGTCTGCTCCCCTAACATGTCTATCAAAACCCCAGTCATCAAGATCATAATCTCCCTCCATCTGCTTCAAGAAGGGTGAATACAATGATGCCGATCATCATCAGGATGGCTAGTTGATGGTCATCCTCATTAGTAGCATAAATAGGCTCATAGGCAAAACTCGCCAAATGGTAAGTTGCCTCAACAGCGTGCTCCCCAAACAATGTAACCATATGAATGTCATGCTCCTCTCTCGAGCATGCATATAACTCTACCCTATGTATCAACAACCACAAAATTTGGTACACATCTTCCACTATAATAGTCAACTCTCTAGTTGGTAGGTGAAAGGTGTTGGTGGTATGATCCCACCGATTGATCAATGCCACCATCAAAGTAACATCCCTGGCAACTCGGTAATATCGCCATAACCCACTGAGCCCTATAAACGACCATATGTGCCCACTCATCCTGTATGATGTCTTGACACATCCACATCAACAATGTAGGGAGATGATTTTGCAACGTCAATGTTTGTCTAGCATGCATCCAATTAACACACATGTAACAACATTAGCAAACATTACGCAAATAACTAACAACCTCTTTGACTCTTCTTCCCTTTTGGGAGAACTACATTAGCTTGAGGCCCTTAAAATAGGGGCTATATATGCAACACTTAGTTGACATGGGGTCTTCTAAGGTTAGCTCAACCATTCATTCATTTGTCTACCTAATGGACCAACTATCTAAACCCTAGGCTCACTACCTACCCTGATCCCTAAGCTCATCACCTATCCTAAACTACCTCATTTTTAGTCTTTTTAACCGTCTAACCTTTAACCATGAACTAACCTAGTCAAACCCAATCCATAACCTACCCTCCACTTTCCCTTTTTGGGAGAACTACATCAGCTTGAGGCCCCTCACATGGGCTATATAGGCAGTACTCAGTTGACATGGGGTCTTCTAGGATTAGCTCAACTAAATCACTACATAACTACTACAATTGACTTACACTTTCCCATCAAACAAACCTATATGCCCATCACCAGCCCTGGGAGTGCATTGGCATGACTTAGGCCCTCTAGACTATCATTTTCAACCTTTCCAAGGCCTAAACAACCTTCAATAGGCAACCAACATCAATTAGGGTGCTGACGATGGCTCTAACCTAGCCGACGTTAGCATCTAACTTACTGACATTAGTGGCTAAAAGTGATCGATGTCAATCATATTGACTGACATCAGTCACTTTGTCGGCTGATGTCGGTGACTAGTTCAGCCCTAGGGCTGAATGAGGCAAGCCCTAAAATTTAGAGCTTCCCCACTTCACCCCTAAAAACCCCCCAAAACACTCCTAAAGCTACCTAAAGTACCCTACCTAACCTACCAACCCTTTTAATACACCTCCCCCCTGATCTATCGCTAAAAACTAACAAAATTATAAAAATAACATCAAATTCACAACCAATCAAAAATTCAAATAACACACCCTACCTCATCTCATCATCACCGCCAAGGTGGTATAACGAGTGCTGGTGGTGGTAGTCCTCCTACAAGGCCTCCTCTGGCATCTGCCATCTCCGTCTACCTCAACTCCTCAATCTAATCACTAGTGGCCCATAATGCTCCCAAAAACTCATAAACACTCCAACACTCACCAACACTCCTCACCACTCACACCCTGACACCTAGCATTACTGACATAGACAAATAGGAGGTCTCTATCACTCAAAAACTTGGAGCTCTCTTTTTCAACATTTCAAAAGTCACAAATGACTTTTGGTGGGCTGCCAATCCACTTTTGTCGGGTTTGTTAGGCCATTGACATCGGCCAAATTGTACCCTAGGCCACCAACATCAGTCGATGTTCTATCGACATCAGTAAAATAATGCATTTCTATATTTCTAACATTAGTTATCTAATCAGCGTCAGTGATATGACCACAAAATCCTTCTGACTACTTATCGACATTGGTGACCTAACTGACATTGATGACCTAAAAACATAGGTCTTCTCTAAAACTGCCCAAAATCATGACCAAACAACTAGCCCTGACACTGTAAAAGTCACCTTAGACTTCTCATGGGGCACATTGGAGATCACATACATCTCCCTAACCACAACAAACAACACTTGAGATCACTTATATCTCAGCTCGACTTAACAAATGACCTTGGAGATCATGATTATCTCCTTAGACCACGACCACTTTCGAGACAACTTTACCTTAGTTGTTTTGATTGCATATGCTACCTCATGAATAATTAGAAAATTGTACATGCCCCTCACACCTATTATTGGATCATGACCAAGTTGATCCCCAATATTTGTAACAGTTTTTTGTTTTTTAGGAGCACTTCCTAGCCCAGATACTTGGAACATGATGCCCATCAGAGCTATAGCTTTGATCAATCTAACCCAATCCACTACCACTAATAAGCTGGGGATCAGTTACTTCAATTTTAGTCCTCTTCAACCATTAGAGTTATAGCTTTGATCATTTTAACCCAATCAACTACCACTAATAAGCTAGGGACCAGTTACTTTGATTTTAGTCTTCATCGACCATTAGAGTTATAACTTTGATCATTTTAACCCAATCAACTACCACTAATAAGCTAAGGACTGGTTACTTCAATTTTAGTCCTCCTTGACCTTTCCTGTGACAATTTGACCTGCCTATCAAGTGAAGTGGTATATGCCCAATCTCAACTATTGTAGCGTTCACACTCCAACCTCACCCTACCCATCCACTGCCTACCCAATTAGAACTCAATTTCAGATTACCTTCTCTCAATTCTTACTTTGAGGGGGAATACTTCATCCCATACCTGGGGCAACCTACATCTATTTTTTTCTTGCAATTTGTCAGAACAAACCATAAGACAAAAAGGGGAAAATGTAGACACCAATATCGTGTCAACCCCCCTTGGTCCCCTTTTAAATGTTAACACTCCTAACCCACACTTACACACCTTATTAATTTAAAAACTACTTATTTTAAATTAATTACCTCACCTTGGACACCTCACCTAGACACCTCACTCTAAGACCATTTCTTAGCCTATGAGTCAGCCTGAGACTAGGTCCTCCAAACCCTAACTACCCATGACCTATTCTCACCCCATCTTAACTCCCTAACTGACTCCCATGCCTCATAAACCCTTTTTTTTACCGTTCTCTAATGAAAAAGGCACTTGGCAAGTGGAAAAATGGGCAAAGAGCTAAAAATAGCCCTTTTACCTATTCTCTCTCTGCTAACATTAGTCAACCCATAGCTAACATCGATAGTTCTATGTTGATACCGATGGGATCACTGACATTGGTTACATAAGCCAAGCTCTAACATTGAGCTAAGGTCACCTTTTTACACATTGGCATGCACACTCTCAAATTTCAAGCCCCAGAACTTGACTATTGTTCTCCTGGCTACTAAAGCTCTACACAAATCATTCCAGAGACTGGATTGAAAGATTATACGAGGACCTCGAGCTACTAAATTAAAGCAATCCATGTTCACTTCATTGGCTCACAACACCGGTCACATCAGCCACAAAGGGAATCACTATTCTGACACCTCTGGTTCTTCACCTTATAAAGCTAAGTACTCTGGTTTTCATTTCAGTGTTTTAGAATATATTGTCAATTAGTTTTCATTGATATTTCTAAATACTGTCGAGAGGCCCAACTTCTTCTGTGGAGGGGCTAAAAGGCCTTCTCCTTGTTCTCACCCCCTTTTCACACCAATCCTCTACCTATACCCTTCCTCAGACCTCATTCACCTTCCCGTAACCCTGCACTAACCTCTAAACATCTAGAAACCCCTCTGTCTATCCTAAAAATACTCTAAAAGTCATCCAAGGCTGATGACCCCAACTGACATTGACAAACCAATCGACGTTGGCATCTACAACTCAAATTGACATTGGTAGACTAATCGACGTCGACAACTTCCAGACTAACATTGGTTACCCAACTGACATTAGCACCATTTACCTAACCAACCTCAGCAGACCCACCGATGTCAGTGACTATGTTCTAAACCAACAAACTAGAAATCCATCTAAACAACACATCTAGACTAGACAAAACCTTCAGCTAGCCTTCTATAGCATTCTAAGATACACAAACAGCAAGGAATAGGTACACACCATCTACTTTTCTATTTCTTTAGTCATTTATCATTTCTTCTTTTACAATACTTTTATCTCTAAATAGTGGACTGTCATCCCTTAAAGAGCTTCATGCTTTCAGGACCGAGCGCGTAGCTTGGCAGTCCACCATAACCTCTTCTAACATCTTTCTTGTTTAAGTTTCATTCTTACTGTAGGTGTTTCCTCCATAGCCAAAGAGGAGCTCCCACAAGGCTTGGATACGGTGTGCACTAAATCTTGGTAATATCAAACCCATAACCTCTTAACCTTAGTTTCTTTTTCATTTGAATGTAATTAGTGAAAATCTAGAGAAACAATTACATCTTAGGATATTAGGATTATAAGTCTCTTTTTGAGGTGGTGGGGATGCAATGTGAGAGGGAAATGAGGAATTGAATTCCAATTACTTTTCTACTTACATGGACTTTTGCATATGCATATTATCCAACTCAATTTACCTATCAATATTTGGTCCAATAACAAGGTTTCTCTTCTCAACTCTCTCTTCCAACTGATTGGGAAAAGGATGACTTTGATATCTTTGACTGGGCTCATGAGTAGGGATCAAATATGTCTAATAAAAAACTTAGGGAAGTAGGTATAAAGGTTTATTGGTCTGGTGAGGTTGCCTTTCATGAACTCTGAGCCTATCCTCTAATGAAGAAACTAGGCCACTCACATCAAGCATCTTACTTGTAAGCCTTTGCCAATTAACTCTCTCAATAGGCACCCACTCTCTTTTAACTAACTCTAATGCATCTCTCACCTTATTAATAAGATGACTAGGAACCTCTTGACCACATACCCTTAGAGTATCAAGCTCCAACATATACATCTCATAACCCAAAAGTGTTTTCTTGAAGGTGGAAATGGATGGAGTTGAGAAGTGGCTAGGTTGACTAGGAGAAGAAAGATATTGAGGAGGCTAGATATATTGCTAATAATGATCATGATGGGGTTATAAATGGTCATTAAAAGACTAGTAAGAATCAAACCAAGGCTGATTAATAACTTGATCTTATTGATAGGGAATGACATAAGCTTTAAATGTCTCACCAACTTGTGTAAGACAAATATCAACACCAAAATTAGCCATGAAAACTCATTGAAAGCAAGAACAAAAATAAAAATATTGCCAAAAATATTAAAAAGATAACTTGGGTTTCTTGACTAGATAATATATCTTTAGATTTGCCATTGATGCTTGGATAGATGCCCCCAAAGGCTGATTGATGAAAGGCAACACCAAAAATCTTTCAACCTCTTGGACCAAGAGTCCCATTGGGCATGGTAAAAACTATTGTCACTTGGATTTTCACCCTTTGAGGAGATTTAAAAGCTCTCCTCATCCAAGTGGAAAAATTGAAACACCTCTAGGATTGTGGGTAGCCTAAGGATGAGGTGAATCTCTAGATAGGGCTAGTTCCCTTGATGTAACACTTTGGATTGAAACTACACTTAAAATTTGGGGGGAACAGGGAGAGAGATAACTAAAAGAAAACTATTCTAAGGGAGGTGACACACCAAATAATATGATGAATTCTAACCAACATTTTACACATGAAATCAAAGGACAAACTAAACATACACTTCTCCAATTTACACCTTCTCACATCAATGTTACATTATGAGGTTATGGATGAATGTGCAAACCTAAGAGGAATAGAAAAAAGGATTTAATGGTACTAATGAATAGATTAACTTAATAGATTAACTTACTCAATCCTTGAAATTACATAGAACACTTCACATTCCCTGCAAGAAGAATCTTTCCAACTATAAATAGGGTGAATGAATGAGACAACATGCTAAGGAATCCATAATATTCACTAAACAATATTTATATGCAATCAAAATTACATGATGCACAATGAATTAATCCTATATTAGATAATATAGATCACACATACAATTTCAATTGGGTATACACTTGTTAAGCAAGAACATGACCAATATGGGGATCTACTGTACCTGATTAAGGGATCACTTGTATCACTTGCCACAACACATCATGCGAGGAAGGGTTCTAAAGCCTATAATATAACACAATCACATAACAACCTTAAAATATTCCTAGGATTTTATGTTCACTTATGTAATAAATAATAAATTAAACTATTCTAATAACAAGAAAAGTAAACTAATCTAGTGCAAAACAAAGCTTGTGGCACAAAGTGGGGGGTTAGAACAAAATAAATAAAAATAACTAAACTAAACATGCATAAGAGACATATACTCATGTAAATGTATATAGAATTCTAATACATATAAGATAATAATAATACACAATACATTATCTATCTACTCTTACAAAGGAGAAATAAAGTTAGGAATACTTACCTTTAAAGACGAACCTGCTAAGTCTTAACCTCTCTCTTTGCCAAAGTTCTTCACAAGAGATTGTTGTGGCTTATAAGCATAACCAAGATAAATCATCTCTAGGATACATGACCTACCTAAACATCTAAAAAAATTATCCTTAAGACAAGATTAGAGCTCCAAATAAATTATTGAACCCTAAAGCTTTATTCCTCAAGTAAAATGGTTAATAAACAAATGCTTGTTCATACTTCTTAGCTTAATTCTTTGTTCTCTTTCAACTCTTATGAAATGGTGGTAAATGAGCTTATATATATAGTAGTAAATTTACTAAAAACCATTCAAATATTTCAGCTATACTGTGTGAGTTGGGTTGACCTACTACATTCTCAGGCTAATGCTTAAAGTATGTGCTAGGTCGGTTGAGATGTAAACAAGTCAAAATAGATAAAGTTTCCCCATAATACACTAGGTCAACCTAGTGTACTGAACATGTAAAAAGGGTACTAAGGCAATAAATGAAGGAATAAAGTATGATAATTAATAGAATGGATAGGAAAGAGAAGAAAAAGCCTAGGGTTCATGGTTTTAGGGAGCTAGTGTGAAGATAACAAGTGACAAAAGAAACAAAAATATTATGAAGCACTGATGGTCTACCCACCCCTTTCTCAGTGTACCCCTTAATGCATATACTTAGAGAGACTGAGACTTGACAAGTTCCTAAAAGATACAAAGTGTCAGTAATAAATAAAAGTTTGAAAATATTATGTGTATAAATAGACCCCAATTGAAGATCATCACATGTCACATAAGTGCAAATGGGATGGTGCTTCAGAGATAGAACATGATGACACATAAAACTAATGCTAAGTATGGTGCATTAAGAATCAAATAAGATAAATGAAAGGATTTAATTTAAAAAAACATACCTTTGACTTACCTTAGTGTTTTAGATAAATAATAAGACTATAAGAAAGTGAAGGCATCCAATATAAAGAACACTAGGCAAACCTATAGAAGTTGGTGCAAAAAATGGCCAAAAATCAATTTTTTTGGAAGATAGGAATATGATAGTGTAAAATAATATCTATGTGACCATGATTATAATGCATTTTATGGTTTGCAAAATGGATGAGAAGAATCAAAGATATGAGCAAAACAAAGAATTTGAAGGAAAAGAATTGAGAATTTTAAATTTTGAAAAAGTGGTTTTAAAGAGGAAAAAGAGAAATCATTTTGTTATTTTGATTTATAAGAAAGCAAAAAAAGATCTCTAGAGAGAAAACAAGCTAGGATGGAGAGGGAATGACATGATAGGCAAACGAGAACCCCAAGAGTGAGAGCAGGTGCTCTACAGGTATGCAATGAAGAATCTCAAAATAGGGTTTGAAATTTACATTGATTTAAGTGAATTTTGAGTAAATTTTGATTTTAAGAATTTATACATATTAAAAATGAACAAAATTAGGTTCTAAGGGTAGTAGATAGGAAGACAAGAAATGGGTTGGGAGGAAATGGGATGAAAGAATGAAAAGGATATTTTTTTTAGCAAAACACACTAGGTCGACCTAGTAAGTTGAATCAGGGTGAAAATCCATATGGTTGACCTAGTAGGTGTAGGTGGACCTAGTGCATTCTGCCAGCTAAACTTAAGTGAAATGGTGTCCAGTTAGTTTTTAAGGGCTAAAATAAAACCTATACACTAGGGAGAATAATATAAGAGGAAAATTAAGAAATTTGGGATAAAATAAGATAAAAATAAGGAAATTTTGGTCAAACTAGGTTGATTAGGGAGTCAAAATAAGCATAGAGAAACACGCAAAAAGCTGAAAGAGAGCTATAATGGATTGAAATAACCAAATAAGGGCAAGAGGGACCAAAATAAGATAAAAATGAATAGAGTATGATTATTTTTTATTAAATATATAATGTATAAAGAATGTATTGTGATTATACATGACATGGAGGAACTAATACATCATTTGTTATTTATTGATTGCAGAGATGACCACAATTTTGGAGATTAATAGACATGTTTTGGTTACTAAATTTTTTAGAGAGGTTGACAGATGGAAACAAAGCTAGACTGATAGCCATAGGTCTAAGAGGGATAATGGATATGTGTAGGATCCCCCTAAGTGTATATGTGTTGTTCATGTTCCTTAGTTATTGGGAATGGCTAACCAACACCTTTAGATGGGAGGTGAATGGGGATGTGATAGAGGTAGTTATCACACTAGAGGATGTCCATGCCATCCTCAGACTATCCATAGTAGGATCACCAATGACCATAGAGATACCAGATAACATAGATGAGAGGGGAGCCTTAGCCATGTGGGCTAGAAGACTAGAGATGATATTACTGAGGTAGAGAATGAGTATGGATGATGTGTATATATCATAGATTCTAGATCTTTGGAAATTGGTGATAGGCCTTATGAAATAATGAGTGCTCTATCATAAGTCAAATGATAAGGTACCACTATACGTGATAGCCTTGAGTAGGATGATGTTATAGGAGGGAGTGTTATACAATCTAGGTTTTGTCATCTAGGTCCAACTTGTTCATGATTTATTTGAAATATAGGTTAGAAGACATAAGACCATGAGACTGATCATACTATTGATAACATGGATATATGAGATATTTCATATGTATTGACTAGTTGGGTTGCCCCATGTAGTTGATAATAGGTCACCTTAGGTGAAGAGATGGAGAGTGGACTAGGTAACATCAATCATGCCTCATGTGCCATTACTATAGATGGTGAGATGCATTGACATAGTGTGCTAACCAAATGAGAAACTAATGACTACTTGGGAGAGTTAACACATAGTTAAACCAATGCTAAAGAGGAGATAGGTGATAGGGAATTATACATGGTGGAGAGAGCCACATTTGGTGGCATAGTTGTTAAGGCAGATGGGTTTACCTCATTAAGTGACACTAGGAGTGACCATGGAGCAGTCGGGTATGATGAGGGTGAAGTAGAAGGAGGTGGAGGTAAAGGTGAAGATATTAGATGTACTACCACTAGATCCATAAAGAGATGAGCTATAGCCATTGAGGACATGGCAGTGATGGAGGTAGGAAGAGAGAGGAGAGACCATCATCATGCTTGGTGATTCAGTAGCGGAGCCAAATGAGAGGATAGAGAGACCACTTAGATGGAGGTTGAGATGGATGTGATCCATGATAGTTAGGTTCAAGCTGAGGAGGTGACCTATAGAGGAGGTAATAGGAGGATATGAAAATGGGGAGAATGTGCTAGGAAGTTGTGCATATGGTGAGATCATAGGATCAAAGATACTGATAGGTAAGAAAAAATATGATTAATTTATTTCTTAAGTTGTTTATTTGGTAGATAGATAGATATTATGAGATATGAAAGTGATCTAATATCCATCTAGTTTGATGTTGTAGGTGTACCTAAGGATGAGGAAGAGATATGGGGGTCCCTAGTTAGGGGATCACTCCATGACATTCTAGATGAGACTCTATAAATATATGACCCCATGACACTAAAGGATTTGAGAGTACCATATACCACAACTTAGGTAGCCTAGTTCAGACTAGTGGGAGAGGTTGTGAGGTAGATATAGATACAGAGAGAGAGAGGGAACAACCACCAATAAAGATGAGTAAAGGGGAGATATAGTCATAGGCCCTATTTGATGAGAGAGATACACACTGAGATATAGTGAAATAAATGACATAGGCATATACGATGATGTATCCTAACTGACATAGGCACACACAATGACCTAGACTAAGTTGATATAGGCATAGGTGTAGATAGAATGTTTGTATGGATAAGTAGAGGGATTGAGATCTTAGACTGCCTCATTATAGTGTACTATTTGGAGGAGTCAAACTAAGGCCTTAGAAAATAACATGGCTAGGCCATGAGATAAACATGATGGAGCTCAACCCTAGTGCTGAGGCTTTATATATGATTGTATATGTTGCATCAAACTCTTGATATATATATATATATATATATATATATATATATATATATATATGTATATATATATATATATATATATGATGTATTATTTTTTCATTATGGTTGAGGTTATGGATGATTTGGATATATTTCTTTCTAGCACATGTATTTAGCTTTATTGTATATGCTATAGAAAATATATGTGATGTGGTTTATTTTCTATCATTATGGATAAAACATGCATGGTTAAAAATAAATAGGCAAAAAGACTTGGAAAAATATAATTAATCAAAAATTCATTACACATTAATTCAAGCTGGGAAATGTGTAATAACATGAAAAATGACTAAGTATAAAGAACCAAGAAAATGGAAAACAAGATGGTAAAAAGGGGATTTGTTTTTGAAACAATGTGAAAGATTTTGGCACCAAATTAAAACAAGTAAAATCATACTAGATATCATGTTGGGAAGTGTAGACACCTAAATTTGGTCACCAATAACCTCCAACCAGGGTTTTGACTAATTTTAACTAAAATGCACAATTTGGCTTAAAAACACTAAAACACATTAAATGAGTTGAAATTGATTTATTCAAGGGCTAATTTTGGCTAGGGTATCATTAAATGGGGTAATAAAATTTTATGGAACAACTAACTTTGATCATATTATTCTAAGTCAAAATGCCAATTTTGCCCTTGAGTGCTCTAGATTGTTCTTTCCTATCAAATCTCTTGCATGAGACACATGCCTTTGTTATTTGGTGTTGTTAACATCTTAAATGGGATAATGGATCCAATGCATTTGACATTAACTTCTAATTATAATCTAGTCAATTTTTGAGCCAATAACAAGGCATTCTGATCAATTTGAGTAATTTGTGCACAAAGTGCTTAATCATACTTAAGAGATAATTAAACCAAATTAGAGCCTAATTAATAATTCCATGAAAACTTTTTGAATAATTATTTTTGGAAATTAATATTGAATATTTTCATCATCATGTGACCTCATTTCTTGGGAAGACATCCCTAGGTCATAAATACCGCAAATATCAGGATTCATGCCTCCCATGCCTCATCAATGCCCTTCTATGCCTATTCAATGCCCCTCTATCCAAAATATTAATGGAGATATTTTTATAATGAATTTATTATTTATAGTTATCTTTATCCACACATCTCAATCTTGAGATGGACAGTTTAGGTTGATTCTACCCATTTGCAAAAATCTATAAATAAGAGGCCTTGCCACATGAATTTGAAGTCTTGATAATGCAAATTTATAAAGAAAAAATGATTCCAAAAGCTATTTTAATTAGTTTTACCATGCCAAATTGATTCCAAGACAAGCCAAAGCCAAATGTATGAAGGATAAGAGGAGATATCCAAACCTCCTTTGATGAAGACTTCATGAGCACAAGTCGAGCAAGCCATTACTACAAAAGCATTTGGAACATCCAAGGAAGGTGAAGGATTCTTGTTTTTCCTTAACTTTTGATTTTTTCTGTCATTTTTATTATTATTAAGCTCACTCTAGTAAATAGGCATGAAGGTGTTAGTTTAGTGTGTTATTTTTCAATTTGCTTTGTTCATTTTGTCACTAACACAATATTAATCTCCTCTTAGTCAAATTATTAGTTTACAAATGGCATGCCCGATGGGACCAAATGCATCCCACACATGAATAAAATCATTATGAAACTTTAAAATATTATTTGGATGATTAAAACTTTTACAATTTGATTTTCTAACTTTGTTTTGCCATTTTTATTTGTCACAGGTTTACACAATAACCATCACCTATTGAGTAAACCACTGATGGTCATTTTCAACCATTGTCAGTTAGCATAACCATCACTAGTTAGTAAAACCATCTTCAATCTAAATAACTATCACCAGTTAGTAAAACCATTGTTGATCTATATAAATATCACTGGTTAGTGTAAATGTTAGCAGTTAGTATAACCGTTGATGGCGGCTGTGTTTTTTTACACAAACCTGAGAGCTCATTTTTATAAGTTGGTTGTTCGTCTTCAAAAGTGATTCTAAAATAAAAATCTTCCTAACATTTTTTTGTAGGTTTTACTTGAAAAATCATCAAAGCATGCTTAAATATATCCTTTTAAACTTATTTTAAGGTGTTTCAAAATGAATCAAACTTTTCATTTTGGTCCTTAAAGGAAAATCATTTAGGGTGATATTGCTTAAATCTTATAGTTATCTTTCAAAGTTATAAATTAAGACCAAGGGATAAAAATAACAGCACCTAAATTTTCAAATTGGTGCTTAAAATTGAACTCAATTATCTAATTTTTTGTATTCAATAGTTGTTTTTTTATTAGAAAAGAGAAGGATGTCGCATGTATGCTCTTCTATTTGTCCCCTTTAGAGAACGCTTAAAATAAAAAATGTCAACCTTATTGAAAAAGTCCTAGTCCAATGCTTATAAATAATGTCATCTAAAGCACTCCCTGAAAACTTGTCAAAGTTTGGGTGACCTTGAAAATGACCCTAAAGTCTTTCTATTAGTCTTTTATTTTCATGCAAACTTGCTTGTGAGGGGGATGCCATTACCTACCATGAGTTCTTTAGGTAAGATTTAACCTAAGGTTTCATCTCCTAGTATTGACTTTATTTGGCTCCATATTGGAGTTACACATGGGACGTAGTGGCACTTTGGACATCACACTACACTAAGCAAATAATAAGATGTAGTGATTAGAAAAAGGACTAGACATTTTTGCAATAAGCCACATGATACAAACCCAAAATCTATGCTTTTATTTTGTATTATTTGATGTGAAAGTCATTATGCAATTGATTCCTCAAGAACATTAAAAAAAATTAGATCTTAGACAAATCCCCACTTACCATGGAAGTATTGTTGGTGCAAGGTGTGCCTCAAGGTCCATGTCATAATACTATCATTTGAGAGAAGGGGGGTGTAAAACCCATTCTATATAATGGACATTTACTTCTAGATGAACACTTAAAATCTTCTCAAATGATGTAAATTGATGGATTCTAATAAGACCAAGAAAACTTGTCAGTTTAGTATCTAAGAGCAATTAATTATTTGGTTTTATCCTAGATTAAAGTCTTGTTTGGATTCAAAACATAGTGTAAACAAATGATGAAAACCAAACACATGGTATTCATTTTACTTTAAACAAAGAGGTGTTATGTTGCCCACATGAAATCATCAATTTTCCTTGTTTAAAATTCATCAAAACTTGGAGTCATATCATCCACTTTGGCATAGTTATGCTCCCCAGTTGAGTCTATACCTTTGTCAAAGTTGTTTAAGTCCTTCATTTATAATCTAAATTTGAAATTTCACCTTTATAAATCCATAGGGTTTATGTGTTAAGTGGTTTCTCCATTTGCACTAAACTTGAGGAAACTTAGGTTCAATTCCCAATTTGGGTTAAAGGCCAATTAAAGACTCATGATCATTATCACCACTTGATATAATTATGTCATTTTGTGCTAAACACTTGCACTTTGAATCTATGCACCACAACATTTTTATTCAATAAAGGTAGTGTTATGCTAACAAATTTGTGAGAAATTATCTTTACCTTAGAGAGTTTTTGAAACAAGCATTTTTTCACATCTTTTGGGTAGTCTAGTGTTCTTATGCTGCCCAAAAAAATTTAGATATTGTTTCATAGGCCCCCTTGCATAGAGTTCAAATTCATTCCTACATTTTCAAACCAATCTGAGTATAGCTTTGTGAACCTTTGTTTAACATAGTTACATTATTCACTTTTTGTCTAGTTTATTTGTTAAAAGAACCAATTTTTATACCACTATTTGTGAGAAAACAAACTATCTCTAAAGTTCCTTTTGTTTCATACCTTATACCTATTTGATCGAGTCCATGTCTAAGAATCAAATACCTAGTGTTTTTTAGAAGTGTTTCAAATCCATTAGATTAAAACTTTCATCTATTTTAAAGTTTGGATTTTTACACTATTTGGCCAAGAGTCCTAACACATGCCTTGTTTAAGCCTAGCTTTTGATGCCACATTTTGGCCAAAAGACCTAGCAACTTTTAGTTTTCCTAGATTAGATTGATTTGAAACACTTTGACCTTAGAGTTTAACATTTCAATTTTTGGTTCATTTACTTAATATTTTAGTGTAAGATGTGTAATGTTAGACACTCATTTTTAGCTTGTGTTATCAAAAATATTTACATAAAACTTTTTGATCATTTTGATGAATCTAGACCAAGTTTGAACATCATCTTTTAGACATTGTCTTTTTAGATTTTATAAAACTCTTTGACCTTTTATTGCAAAAACATTTACTATGGATCTCAACATGTATCCCTACACTCATAGTGGAATCATGTACAATCTGGGGATTAATAATGTGGTTGCATAAGAAGAAATGGTGCAAGACCCCTAAGTAGATAATATTGCTTATGAGATGGATCCATATCCCTCTTATAATACTCAATTAGGGGAACAAATCCAAGATCCATTGGCTAATTATTTCACTAATACACCACCTTATTCAGAACAAGGCCAAGAATAAACTGTAAAATACTTAGCTACAATACCTATAGTTGATAAACCAGTTCTACAACAGTCATGCTCTACTAATACACCTTACACATATGATCCTTTTTTATTTGATCATCATTTATTAGAGGGAAAATATGAGATTTTATTTAGAGCCATAGAGGTAGGGGCCAAGTTTATATTAGACTTCCCCCATGAGAGTTTACCAAGCCTATTAAGAATGCCCCACAACATAATTTATGCTCAATAGGCTTCTTCTAAAAATCATTTGGCTATAGTCCAAATAATGTATCAAGACCCTAATATGCCTAACAAAGGTAAAAACCTCATGGAATACAACCTTAACCAAATTTAGATGTAATATTAAACCTACCTAAATCTAGCATGCAATTTCAATCAGATGACCATAGTGAGCAAACCTCTTATTGACTTAGTTCCTTCAACAAGATTTTTGAGATAGTTAACTGGTAAAGATATTTATAGTTTAGACCCATTCATGAAAAAAACTTCAGTGGAAAAATTGATACATATGCCCATTATTGAAGAAGTGTCTTATGCTTCTATGTAAAATAATGAACAAAATATAGTGGATAATGTGTAAGCAATGTCCAATCCAAATCAAAGTGGTACTAATGCAAAAATAACTAGTCAAAAAAATGTGCCTTTAGTTAACACTATAAATGGTTCTCCATATCAGGGAGTAAGAGTTTGTACATCCAAACCTCAACCAATTGCTTCATCAATCATGTAACCAATAGGATTAGGTAGTCAAACAACACCTAATGTCATACCTCAACAATAGAATGTGATGAATCCTACTCCTCCTTAACAAAGGATGAGTAGTATTCTAAAATAATAGGAAAAATCTAGTATACCAACACAATAGAGGATGAATGTATTACCACCACAACAAAGGGCAACTAATGTTCCACTTTTTCAGGTAGTGACAAACATACCTCATCAATCACAAACTAGTGTAATAATTCCAAACCAAATATGACTAGCCAATAATGTGTAAATATTGGTCAATGATAGATGTCAAATCTTCAACAGGTGGTCACTTCCCAACAAGCATTCATACAATAAATAAGCTCCCATGTTTCTCAAGTACTTACTAGACAACAATCAATTCAAAATGTGCCACAAGTTCAGAGACATGGTCTTGGTTCACAAGTTCCCACTCAATAACAAGGTTTGAGTAGTCAACATCATGTCCTTTTTCAACCAAAACATGCACAGTATAGTTATATCTATCCATCCCAACCATAAAATTCTCCAAGTCAATCCTTCATATCCAATCCAAACTAGAATATTTTACAACTAAATGTGTAATTTCAAGTACATCCTAATCCACGTATGTATAGTCTTGGTCCATTTCCTAACCAAACCAATATACCCCAACAAATATATCCATCATACCCTAGTCAAAGTATCCCACTTGTGACCTCCCAACCATCTACCCAAACCAAGGTTCTCCCCTAAACCAATATTCTTCATCAAACTAATGTTCCTTCCAGTTTTCTATCCCAAGAATTGCAATAGATGAAGGATGCAATTATTGTCATTCAAAATAGAAAACAAACTAAAAATTTTAAGTTGGATGATGTGTGTTCTTATCCATTCAATATGGATTACTTGTAGATACCATTTCCTCTAGGATATGAACCATTGAAATTTGACATATACAAAGGGAAAGGTGACCCTAAGGTCCATTTAATAGAGATATATACCTTTTATTATTGTTTCCAAAGAGATTGGTTGGACAAGCCTTGGAGTGGTTCTTAAAGTTGCCCAAGAATTTAGTAACAGATTTTGATGATCTTTCTAATAAGTTTGTGTAGTGCTTTTCCTATAATCTCAAATATGAGATTTCATTGGTTGACTTAACACAAGCAAATCAAAAGGCTGGTGAGAGTTTTTCAAGTTATCTATAATGATGGAGAGCCCTTACAAGCCGATTCACCCATAGTTTACCAGATAAACAATTAACCACTGTGTTTACTAAAAATTTGCATAGTAAGATAGATTATCATCTAGAACTATAATTTGCACATACTTTCAAGAAGATCATCAACAAAGGCTCGTTGATTGAGTGAGCCCTTATTAATAAAGAGATAATCAATCTTGCATCAACTAATTAGAATAAATGTACCAATCAAGGAAGTGGCCAAAACCAACATCTAATCCAAGCATAAGCATCAAAACCAGATTAGGCAAATAACCAAGATAGACCAAAGCAATTCAACCATAATAGGAATGTTGTGGGTAATGGAGTAATTGAGTTACATCATGTCAAAATAGTGAAAACATCATCTACACCACCTTTTCAACTTACTCTTACCTAATAACCTCTCCAACCAATGCTGCAAGCACAACAACCAAGACCCATGTAATAAATGTAGTAACCTTTACCATTACAAACCCCTCCTCCAAGGAGAACTGTGCATATGCATCATGTCTTTAGTGACCTAAGAGAACCTATTGAGTCTATATTTCATAAACTTGCCATTGCTAATCTAATTAGTTAGCCTATACCAAAGCATTATCAATAAGTCATTCCTTATCCTGATTGCTACCATGAAAATGAATTATGTGAATATCATTGGGTTAATGGGCATAATCTATGAAGATGTGTGCAAATCAAGCATTTGATTGAGATTATGTTCGATAATGGGGAGATAACATTAGATAATGGTGCTTCCACCTCTAATCAAACTCTTGGGATTTATCAAAACCCTTTTCCCCAACACAATATACAATAGTAGCATAATAATTAACAATAACAACAACAACACCAGCTGATGCAATAACAAAATCAATAGTATCAAAATCAAAGGCCAAACCTACAAAATTAGTGGAATCAAGAACAGAACCCACAACATCAAAACAATGGACAAAACCAAGGTTAGAATGGTAAAAATCAACAAACCTACCATGCAGTTCCACATGAATACAATAGGGTTGTAGGTCATATCATAGGGGGTAGCATTAATACCATCTCCATTAATCCTAGATCGAGCACTAATCAATCTAGAACATTTCTAAATAATAACATTCAACCAAATTACATGGATAATCCTTATTTAACCTGGGACCACACATAGTTAAACCAAGAAATTAGAACTTCCACTTTTAGACCTTATACTGATAACTCACCCTTACCACGTAACCACATCAAGTGCACCAACAACTAAGACTTATCTTATCTAGTCCCACACCATTCCCAACATTTGTTAGCAATTATGGTCTAACATCTAATGCTAATTATGTAATCATAACTTAGAGGTTAAAGATTACTATCCCAAGCCCATAACCATCTACCACTTTGTCTGTTATCTAACCAACTATTCAGCCTCAAAATAAACCATTCACCATTGACCAAGACAAGAAGTTTGATATTGTGGAATAATTGTAGAAGACACCAACACAAATCTCTATTTTAGATTTGCTATGAATGTCAACAATCCACAAGAATATTTTGAATGATTTTGTAACCTAATCCACTATTGCTGATGATATATCCCATGATAAATTTCAATCTTTGGCTGGATACCTAGCTTTAGCCCAACAAGTCACATTCAACCAAAGTGATATGTCTTCCCTTGGCTCGCTCCATAATAATCCATTATAGATAAAAGTTTATATAAAGTGGCATAAAGTGAAACATGTCCTTATAGATAATGGATCAGGCCTAAATATAGTGTCTCTAAAGCTCATTAAGCTTCTTGGGTACACAATGGCAAATATCTAGCTAGAAATGATAAAAATAAAAGCCTAAGATAATCAAGAAAGAGAATCACAAGGCATTATTAGCTTACTAGTTATCATTGGGCCTTTGACCCATGATACACTTTACCATGTGTTTGATCTTGAGTTGTCATATAATATGCTTCTAGGTAGGCCTTGGTTACATCAGATTCATGTAGTCTCATCAATGTTCCACCAATGTATTAAGTTCTCACACTTGGGGATGTAAGTGAATATTCCTAGAGATTTACACCCATATGAACACTGCAAACATCTTGAGGCTAAGTTTCAAATCTACAATTACCAATATGACATGACTCCAATTTCCAAGTAGGATAAAGGAAAGGCCATACTTATTGATCCTCCACAAGATAATTGCATAGATCCTAATACCTTAGATTCCCTTTCCCACATGCCACCTCTTGAAGCTTTCAATCATTTCACCATTTTGGATAATGACCCAGGGGAGTATGTGACCCATGATACCTTCCATATTTCCAATCTTCCTCAGAATCCAAAGACCTTTGGGTGACCTAAAAATACCCCACACATGTATTGATAAAAAAAGAAAAAAGATAAGGGACTTGTCATGTTTGTACCAACATCTGGTCTAGAACTAGATCCTCTTGAAGGGGATGAATCATGGTTATACAATGACAACTCCAGCATACATCAATTTACACACTTATAAAAATATTCATGAACTCAAAACTAGACTTTCATTAATGTTCAAAGGTAAAATACAATGCCATTCTAGTAGGGCTTCACCATACATTGTGTGGTATTAGCTTCAATAGCCAAAATGGTTGTTACTTATAGAATTGGAGAGAGTGAAGAAGAGAATGAAATCCAAGAGTCACTAGGACATGTGTCATGATAAGAAAAAGAGTTACACATGTGGAATAATGAGTGTGATATAGATGATGCAAGGTCTGCTAAGACAAATGGCCCTTAAAGGCATGAAACTCCATGAAATGCTTGCTCAAAAAAATGACTTCATCATTTGGTCCATTTAGAACGTCTCAAAATTGACTAGGGATAGATATCATGATTTAAACAAGAGGGAGGAGTTTTATACATGATTCACCATGTATTGGTTTCATCCCTAATCATCTAGATTCTACACATGAGTCATCACTACTTGTAGTCTAAATAACTCATCTTTCCCTTACTCCTCACACTTGGCCTAAAATTTAGCTTTAGTTTTTAATGAAAATCCATACAAGGGAGTGAATGACATATGTCAAGACCTTCCTTAGCCTTATATTTATTAGGTAGACCTTAAAAGGCCTCACATTTAGAATTTTTACCCTCTCAATAGCTTATTCACTTTCACAGTTTTGATTAGCTGAAGAGAAAGAACTTATAGAAACCTTTAGGAGAGATTTTATTCTACAATAAATGGACATGAAGGGTTATCTCAAGTCCCAATAATTCTCCCAAAGTTTATTACATCTCTTGAAACCTCCTATAACCTATAAAACATAAAAAATAGTCAATAAAGCCTCATTTCCCCCATGTTCATATAAGTAGGGTACAACTCATTAGGATGGGGGGAAGCCATAGAGAGTCTCGATCTAGATTCAACCATCTTGAAAGCCATTATAGTCTATTTGGATAGCTCTCTTGCTTCATTTCCTCGATTGGATCATGAATCAAGATTTTGAAGGGTTTTAAGCTCTTTCCACCCTTAGGCTTTGTTCGTAAAGATGTGATGTTGGAGTTTTAGGAAATGTTCAAGAAACTCCTCATCATCCCTCTACTCTTAAGATTCCCACGTAGAGTGTCCATGAAGATGTTAGCATTTCAAATTGCTTACTTGAGTTCTCCATACCATTTCTTATAGCCTTAAATTGGTCTTAATCTAAAAATGGATTTCCTATGATTTTATCTACATCTTATAATATTTAACACACCTTATAAATCCATAAAAACATGTTCTAATTCATTATATTTCTCACCTAAGCTTAGAAATAAAATTGACCCTCTAGTTAGGCTTTAGGCCTAGTTGAGACCTAACAGGTTTGCTTGCACCTTTGTTAGTATAAAACATATTATTGAATTTCAGTCACCTATGAATGGTTTATCATTTTTTACCTTTCCTACCACATATTTCCAAAATTTCCTTCAAGGTTGAATCAACCCCTACCTCACCTAGTTATCATATTCCTTCAAAGTCTACATGTTATCATGTTAGGGGAGTACCCTCTGTTTGAGAAAAAATATAGGGTAATTTCCTTATTTATTCAGATAAGGTAGATGTTAGAGAGGATTATCCAAGTGATATAGATACCCTGTAAACATTCTCAACCCTTGATCACATCATTATACCCTTTAACTTCTTCAAAACCTTGAAGATAGACTGTGAGGAAGGGGACTGTGTGCATGGTTTCATCATATGATTCTATGTGCTTATTTTGAGGCCTTTCTCTATTTTTCCTCCATATGGTAAGATTCCCTTGAGACCACTATGATCATGATGAGTTTTCTCTGAATCCATTCATATCTCCAAACTCCCACATACCTCTTCATACACCTTGATTAGTCAAGATTGAGTGCAATTTCTATGTTTCCTATTTGAAAGGGCACTTGTAGGTGTATTTAAATGGTTTAGGATTTTAATCATTGTATAATACATTATTAAGTTTTAAAATATCATTTCACATTAATATAGTTCATTTATCATTATTTTCAAACCATTCTAACCTCAAAAACACAACTTCTTAGCTCACTAGCCACTACAATCAACTTTAGTTGACTGAGTAGGGGTCTTGTAGGTGGGAATTTTCATTGAGAATAATGTAATGGAATTTTTAACTATCATGTGTCTCTATTTTTATGTGTTTCCATGCTTAAGCTCATACCATAGACATATGGGAACTTGTAGTCAGTTGTAGACTAGTTATCTCAAGCAAGGGACACCTATAGGTGTCAATGGGGTTAAAACCCTACAATTCCAACATACTTTATGACCTTTAGACTCATTTATATGATCATAAACCCTATAGGAAAATTTTTAATTCTTATATATGTTTTGAATTGCAACCTTAGGTGTGGGGGGCATTTGAAGTTCCAAACCTATAGATATCACTATATGAACTCAGTGAACAAAAGTACATATTAGAGACCTTAAAAAACTATTTTTCACTAATCATATGTCTAATTAATTTTTAAATTATCCTATTATTTGGGTACTATAAGATATAATGTTTTAGATGCATCAAATATCTGTGCAACTTGGTCATGGGGCATCATCAAAATGCTCAGGCCTCTATTTTGTGGTTTTTGGGATTTTATCCTAGAATTCATATCCTCAACTTTGATCATGACTCCTCACTCTCAATTTCCAATATATTAACTAATTAATTAATATAAATCTATCCTTTACTTATAAAACCCTTATGGATATCTCAATATAAGTCATACACCTCCAAATCAAATTCTCAAACTCATGTGCAAGTTACCTATAGGTGTGCATTTGCATATATATAGGTAGTGAGTAGGACTATAGGTAGTGTACAATAATATGAGCCTTAAATGGGTTTTATACCCTCAATCAACCTTATAATATAATCTTTTCATCATGGAGGACCTTATTCAGTTTAATTACTCTCCTTCAAGGTGATTGACATATATGAGGTACCTATAGGCATGCATTGAGTTTAAGACAAGCATTGTGTGGAAGATTTGATCAATATGCACATGATATGACATTATAAATATTTTTAAAGATATTTATAACTTCCTAAAACTTTATGGATACTTCAATACGTGTTAAAACATCTTTACACAATCACCTCAAGTCTCTATGAAAATTTACAAGTGAATATAAAGTAACATATAGGCAGAGATGGTAGGATGTAGGATGTGCATATGATAAATGTTTCTCTTACTAACTCTAGATTCCCATGAAGTCAAGAAATGAACATATCCAATTCATGGGATCCACACCAAATTGAATGCTTCAAACACACATGATCAATCTCCCTTTTAAGCACTTATAGGTGCATGCCAAGAGTGTATAACTATGTATTATGAGTAATTAACTATCACAGTCCATTTTATGTCATTTAGATGGGATTATATTTATTATTCATGATTTTTATAAGATATAAAATCTCTTTGAAGACCTCACAACCTTCTATGGATGTTTTCAGGACCCCACATGCCATGACTATAGTTGGAAACAAGTAGAAAGTTGATTGTGAACTTGTTATGACTATGAATTTGAACCAAAGCATGAATTTTTAAGACCAATCATGAATAAGGTAATTTATATGATGTGGGATACATGGATAAAATAATATCACATCTACATTAAACCATTGTAGAGAATCAAACCTTTTGCAAGTAGTGAATTTGATTTTAACTTCACCTGGATCATCAATTTGAAAACTTGAACTATTTGTCCCATGAACTTATTGAAAAACATTAAAGTAAGAATGTTAATCATGAGAGGAGAGAGTAAAAATCATATAAAATCAAAATCACCAACTGAGTTGTATGAAATGGTTCAAACAAGATCAAAACCTATAGGGTGTGGGAAACCATAGGTAGAAAAACATAGCTAAATTGTTAAAGATGATTCATAAAGTATAAAACACAATTATCTACACCCCAATAATTAAATTTAATATGACCAAGTATACTATCAAACCCTAAAGGCATTTGTTCTGAAAGTCTTCGAAGATAAAAACCTATTGACCAGTTTTATGTGCATGGTGGAACAATGGATAAGTAGAATGGTTTCTGAATATTTTTTATATTTATAAATAATTTCAAGAGTGTAAATTATTTTTATGAATTTTAATATACATCCCATAATATTATCCTATGTTCCAGTCTCTCTTGTAGGCTATACACCTCTTAAAACTTATAACCTAAAAGTTTTCAGTTAGAATCTAAAATTTATGATAATAAATGATACCTTGGAAGTTTTAGTGGAGTTAGGAACATAGCTTCACCTTGAAAATCATACCACTTGCATTTAATACTCTAAAATGATCCCCTAGGTGACTCAAAATAACATAAGGACTAATTAGACTATGACCAAGGCTAAAATGACATAAAATCACATATGATGAACTATAAAACACCATATTACATTTTAATATATACATATATAAGTTTTTTGACTATATGGGGTTGACCCATTTTGACTTTTGGCCAAAATGGTCAACATTCTTGGTGATTTCCCAAGGGTGGTATACTTATTATGCCATGACCAATTGCCTAATCCTATCCATTGGACCATGGAATCACCTATACACTATATTGACATATAAGTTTCCTTTAACAATACACAAAACCAAAGGAAAGACACACAGGATAAGACACACTCAATATAAAAACACATGTGTTCAATTAGAACACTTATGCAACACAACATAACTGAAAGAAAACACACACACCTATTCTATTATTTAAAAATCTCAATCTTGAGGTATAAAATCTGATAATACCTAAAATATGGTTAAATATAGTCTTTTTTTTCATCTTTGTCACTCCATTAAGGCAACCTAGCATGAGGATCATGTTCATCACCAATCACTTACATATGTGTGTGGTCAAGAAGCCTACAAAGTCTATGTCCTCTCTTGTCTGCAAGTGGAATATTTGGAGCCTTCATGAATGCTTTATCTTTCTCCCCAAGGACCTTGATTAGGGTTTTAATCTTTGTGATAATTATCATATCCATTGTATGCTCTCTAAAAAAATGTAGATTAGAGTGTATGATAGTCCTCTCAACCTTGTGTTTTTCTAGGATAGAATGTAATTGATGTTTGGAAGTATCAATATTATCTTCTTCATGATATAATACTTCTATAGATGATTCAACCTTAAATGAAGCTCTTGACTATCCTTGAGGCAAAACAAATTTTGCCTTGACCTCATTCACCATGTCTGCAACTTCTTGGGCAGAAACAACATCAAGATATTTCATGACTATAGGCCCTTGATCAGTAGAAAGACATTCACCTTCATGTTTTAAAGTACATTTGACAAAATGATCATTAGCCTCATTATCAATCTCAACATTATATATGCAATCTCTTGGAGAAAAGAGAGACTTACCAATCTTGTCAAATTCTTTGCATATTACATTGAATCTTCTCCATAGTTCCTCTTCATTCACAATATGAAATTTCTCTTCATGATCATTGAGGCACTCAACTTCATATTTTTTATAGGCACTAACCAAATTAGATGTATAATTATTGAGAGGGGAATTAGCATTATGAAGCTAATCAAACTATTGACATATGACATCAAACCTTTGCCATAAGTCATTCTCATCTACCTCATGAGTGTCATCCTCAAGAGAATATTCATCAATATCAGGGATAAAGAAATCATTCTTCCCATTATGGTGATTAATCATATTAATCAAACTATCATCATCATACTCATGAATCATGTAGTTACCTTCAATAGCATGAGAATGTTTGAACTTACCTCAGCTCTTTCAAATGGTGCTTCATGCATGATATAAGTTCCAAGGTAAATTAGTTCAAATTAGGCATAAGGATTATTATCATATGTATATATACTATACTCATCCAAGAAAAAATAAAAAATGCCCTCAATTTTATAATATCCATCATCGACATTAGTCTCCTCCTTCTCAAGGATAACAAAATTCAAGTTAGAACTTATTTCAATGTAAGGCTCAATGCAAAACCTTAAAAGAGGCTAAGTTCTAATGGTCACCATGGTTCCATACATTGTCCTAAAGGCCAAGAAGGACTATTCAAAAGAGAGATAACCACCTACCTATCTTTTTTGTAAATTCTCTTGAAAGGCAGATTGTAAAGTGGGTTGGAAGGTCAACAACAACTATATCTTAAAGGATGGGAAAACTAGGACAATCATGCAAGAAGACCTTCAATTTTTTTATCAGCCCTATTCTCTTGTAAGGTTTACCATCTATTTGGATTAATACTTTTATATTAGAATCATATTTTAGGCCTACCTTATCATTTACAACCTTGGGCATGACTGAAGTAGAGGCTTTATTATCAACTATGTAATTGTCTACCAACTTGTCACCCACTATGAGAGTAAGATAGAATGGTGGAGTTTTCTAAGCTTTAGTAGATGGTTCAAAAAATTTATTAGTTAAATTTTCAAGGGCACCATGACTATTAATTTGACTTAAATATGAAATGCTAGTTGAAATAATGTCTAATTTCTTTTATAACAACTCTTTTTGGCTAGGACTATGGAGGACCTCCCACAAGGAGATAGATGCTTTGGAACTTTTCAAATAATCCACTATGTTTAGGGAAGTATTTATCACATTATATTGAGTCCTTGGAGGCAAAGGATTTCTTGGAACTTGAGGAATAGAGACACCTTGAGCAAACTTTCCAATGTTTTGACTTGAAGGAGGTATAGGAGATTTTGGAGCTGCCATGCTTTACTACCTTGGAGAAGGATTGGATGAGCTTGTAGGCATGATATTATCACCTCCTATATCCTTCCTCTGTGACATTTTATTATCTACAATAGATGTTATTTGATTGAGTACAAAAGTTTCTTCTACCAAAAATTTGGTGAAAATTTCTCCATGAGGCTACCAATCCTCATTTTCTTTCATCATGAGCTCATCTTCAACTAATAGGAGAGGAGTAACTCATCCTTGAGAAACAATATATTTATATCCACATTCATTATCATCCATGAATTTTCCTTGTTTCCATTCTTCTCATTACACCAAGTTACTATGAACTGCTACCATCTCCCTTGCATTGGTGATGGAATTAGGATTATACACATTGGTAGGTCTATTGGATTTTGGCTACCATTGACATCTTCCTCTTCTTCCATATTGTTGGAAAAAAATTTGTTGATAAGGATATGAATTTTTATAGGCACCTTTTTACATTATCTCTTTCCTAAGCTCAGCTTTTAAGGCTTGAATTCTTGCATATGTATCTATGACATTCTCTTCTTTTTTAGGGGCAATTCTAGGTTTAGTGTTGGCATTGGGAACTTGGGACACACTTGGATTATTAGTATAAGTGTGAGACAATGGAGGAATATAAACCTTAGGTAGTAACCTTCTAGCTTGAATAAGACCATTTTCATATTTGATGGCAAGTTCATATGATTCAAGAAGAGTGGAACCACCCATGGATTGAACCATGATAACAATCTCAGTACCAATGGCTCTCAAGTAGGTAGGGAACACAAAACTAGTAGGTGGCCTCATGGGAGGAGGAAATATATACCAAGTCTTTTAAACCCTCTCATTTAAATCATGCATTTTTTCCTTGGATCCTCTTTTGATCACATTACATTGATGTATGAGAGAGGTATGGTCACTTTAATTTTCAATCCTTAAAGTGAGTAACACTCCAAATCCATCCCATGATGTGATGAATCCACCTTCTAAAGTCCTATACTAATCAATATATTTATATTTAATGGACATGGTAAGAAGTATAATGGAAATGATCTCTTGAGTGACATTATTGAAGATACAAAAGTTAGATATATCCCTAATGTGTTCACTAGGTGTAATATGACTCTCACCATTGAATGTAAATACACCTTTTGTGACATTATGGAAATTGAATCATATGCTTGAATATGAATTGGATTTTTAGTATTGAAGGTAGGGAAGTCATGAGGCCTCTCCATGTTTTCTTCAAGATCTTAAATTTCTTCCACCTCTTCACTTCTTTGGCTAGCAAAATCTTCTTGGTCTTCAAAAGGTAGATTAGGATGAGGGTATTAAACTTTAAGAGGAAGTTTAGGATGAATAGATGGATCAATGGGATTTATCACTCTAATAGATGATGATCTATCAAGAAACATGAATTATGAAGCAAGTTTATGTACTTTACCTTGATGGAGTTGCCAAATCTTGAGTAGTACACTAATTTACATCTGATGTTGTCAAGACCAACATTCACCTTGACAAGTTATCTTAAATATAATGAGTCCCACCAAGTGTGCTATAATTGTTGTCACCAAATATTTCACCATAGAATAGGGTATTTAAGCCTCTTACAAATTTGGGTAACATGGGAATAGTTCAAAGTATGTGGGTGTACCTATGGTATAATTAAACCTTGAGATTTAAGTGCTATATCCTTGAATGTATCTTGCAATGCTCATCACCTAAACTGGTGCTTACTTGTGTAAAAAGAGTTATAAATTTTCATGAAATGAACATAATATAAGTGGGTGATACACAAATATGATTTCTACATGACCATCATACTCCTAGCACAATGAAACAAGGCATACAAACTAGCTTCAAAGTCCTAAAGGATTCTAGTATCAATGTTTCAATAGAGAGGTTAGATGTATGAAATAAACATAATGTAAATGAACTAAAGGGTATAATTCACACTATAATAACAATATTACACTTTAAAGGAGCTGAATATAATTTACTACACTTTAGATGACCTGTTAGATTAGGAATTCTTGTATAAACATAAAAGGATAAGGCAATCAAGGATATAGTATTATCACTAACTCCACCATACATCACTTTACACACTTATAAAAATATTCATGAATTCAAAAAAAAAATTCATTAATGTTTAAATTAAAAATATAATGTCATTCTAGCATGGCTTTGCCATACATGGTGTGGTATTAGCTTCAATAGCCAAAATGGTTGCTACTTATAGAATTAGAGAAAGAGAAGAAGATAATGAAGTCCAAGAGTCACTAGAACATGTGTCATGCTGAGAAAAGGAGTTATACATGTGGTATAATTAGTTTTAGATAAACCATACAAGTTTTGATAAGACAAATCGTTCTCAAAGCCATGAAACTATATGAAATATGGCATAAGACTCTTAATTGCTCAAAAACCTACCTTCATCATTTGGCCCTTGTAGAACATCCCAAAACTAACTATGGATGGATATCATGATTTAAATTAGAGGGAGGTTTTATATACATGCTTCACCATGCATTGGTTACATCCCTAATCATCTAGATTCTTCTGCACATGAGTCATCATTGCCTGCAATCTAAATAACTCCTATTTCACTCACTCATCACACTTAGCCTCAAAGTTAGCTTTAGTTTTCCATTAAAATATATAATGGGGAGTGAATTAAACATGTCAAGACCTTCCTTATCCTTATATTCATCAATTAGACCTTAAAAGGTCTCACACTTGAAATTTTACCCTCTCACTAGCATTTTAAATTGCCTACTCAAGTTCTCCATAATATGTGAGCATTTCAAATTGCCTACTCAAGTTCTCCATACCATTCGTTACAATATTGAATTAGTATTAAGCCAAAAGTGTCTTTATTATTATTTTATTTAAATATTAGAATCTTGAAAAAAAATTATAACTCCATAAAAACATATTACAATTCATTGGATTTATCACCTAAAGTTAGAAATGAAATTGACCATCTAGTTGGGCTTTAGGCCTAAATGAGACCTAATAGGTCTTCTTACACCTTTGGATGTCTCAAAATCATTGTTGAATTTCAATCACCTATGAATATTTTCTCATGTTTTCCCTTTCCTACCAAATATTTCCAAACTTTTTTTTAAGGTTTAATCAACCCCTAACTCACCTAGTTATCCTATTCCTTCAATGTTTGTAGATTAGCATGTTAAGGGAGAACCCTCTATCTAAGACAAAATAGAGTGTACTTCCCCTATTTCCTAAAACAAGGTAGATGTTGGATAGGATTATACAAGTTATATATACATACTCTGTATAAAATTTTAACCCTTTATCACATCATTATACCCTTTAACTTCTTCAAAACCTTGAAGATAGAATGTGAGGAAGGGGATTGTGTGCATGGTTTCATCATATTATTGTATGTGATTATTTTGAGGACTTTATCTATTTTAATCCATATGTTAAGAGGATATTTAGACCAAAATTATCATGATTATGGTGATCTCAATCCATTAATCTCTCCAACCTCTAACATACCTCTTCATATACCTTGATTAGTCAAGATTGAGTGCAATTTTTGATTGTGTTTTTTGTTTGAAAGGGCACTTATACTTATAGGTGTATTTGCATGGTTTAGGATTTGTATCAATGTATAAGAGATAATTTAGTATTATAATATCATTTAAAATTAATATATACCATTTATAATCATTTTAAAACCATCCTAACTTGAAAAACAAAGTTTCTTAGCTCACTGCCCACTACAATCAACTACAATTGACTGAGCAGGGGTCCTCTAGGTGGGAGTTTTCCTTGGAATATATGTAATATAACTTTGAGATAATTTTAGGTCTTGGAAAAAAATTTAAACAAGCATGTTTCTCTATGTTTATGGGTTTCCATGATTAAGCTCATACCATGGACATATGGGAACTTGTAGTCAGTTGTAGACCAATTATCTCAAGTAAGTGACACCCATAAGTGTAAATGGGGTTAAAACCATGTAATTACAACATAATTTATGATATTTAGACTAAATTATATGATCCCCAACAATATAATACCATTTTAAACTCTTTTATATGTTATTTTATTGCAACCTTGGGTGTGGGGCACATTTGGAGTTCCAAACCTATAGATATCACTATCTAAACTTAGTGAACAAAAGTACATATTAGAGACCTTGAAAAATAACTTTACACCAATAATATGTCTAATTAATTTTTCAAGGATATTCTCATATGTGTTGGATATAATATATAATATTTTGGATGCATCAAATCTCTTTACAACATGGTCATGGGACATCATCAAAATGCTCAGGCTTTTGCTTTGTGTTTTTTGGGATTTTGTCCCTCAGTTTATATCCTTAACTTTGATCATGACTCCTCACTCTAAATTTATAATATATTGAATCATTCATGATTTTAAATCTATAATTTACCTCTAAAACCATCATGGGGATCTCAAGATAAGTCATAGACCTCCATATCATATTCTTAGACTCCTCTGTGAGCCACTTGTAGGTGTGCATTTACATGTATGCAGGCAATGACTAGGACTGTAGGTAGTGTGCAAGAGTATGAGATTTCAATGGGTTTTATAAAATCCATAAACCTTCCAATAGACTATTTTCATCATGGAGGACCTTATTTAGTTTGAGTACTCTCCTTCAAGGTGTTTGACATATATGAGGTACCTGTAGGCATGCATTAAGTTGCAAACAAGTAGTGAGTGCAAGATTTGATCAATATGCACATGATATGACCTTATTATTGGTTTTAAAGATATTTATAACTTCCTCAAACCTAATGGAGATATAAATACATGTTAAAACATCTCTATACAATCACCTCAAGTCTCTGTGAGAGTCTACAAGGGTATATACAATAATAAATAGGTAGAGATGGTAGGATGTGCATATGATATATGTTGATCTTACTAACTCTAGATCCATATGAATTAATAAAATTAACTTATCCACCTCATGGGGAGACACACTATATTTAATGCTTCAAACACACATGATTAATCTTATAGGTGCATGCCAATAGTGTATGACTATGTATTATAAGGAATTGACTATCACAGTCCCTTTTATGTCACTTGGATGGGATTAGATTGATTTTTCATGTGTATGAGAAGATATAAAAACTATTTTAACACCTCATACCCTTATATGGATTTTATTAGGACCCCACATGCTTTGAATGTAGTTGGGAACAAGGAAAAAAATGACTGTGAACTTGCTATGACTATGTATTTGAACCAAAGCATGAACTTGTAAGACCAATCATGAATAAGGTAATTTATATGACATTAGAGAAATGTATAAAATCATATAAAATCCACATGAAACCCTTTCAAATAACCAAACCTTTTATAAGTAGTGAATTTGACTACAACTTCACCTGAAACATCAACTTACAACCTTAAACTATTTGGCCCATGAATTCATTGAAAAAGATGAAGATAAGAATTGGAAGAATGAGATGAGAGATTCAACATAATTTGGAAGCAAAATCACCAATTGAGTTGTATGGAATGGTTCAAAAAATATTAAAACCTATAGGGTATGGGAAACCATATGTAGAAAAACATAGTCAACTTGTTAGAGATGGTTCATAAAGTATATGCCACCATTATCTACAATAAAATAATAAAATTTAATCTAACCAAGTTTAATATCACCCACCAGAGGCATTTGATCTGAAAGTATTATTTACTGGGCATACCAACCAAAAACTTGTTGACCAGTGTTATGTGCATGGTGGAGTGAAGGATAATTAGAATGGTTTTTTACTATTTTTGTAACATAGAAATCATTTAAATCATGGAAATGAGTCTAGAAAAGTTGAATATCCATCCCATAAGATTTTCCTATATGCCATTATCTCTCATAGATCATACACCTCTTAAAACTCCTTGTTTTATAGTTATTTTGTTGGTTTTCAATTATAACCTTCAAGTTTTCATTTATAATATGTCAAGTATTATATGTAATAATACTTTTGACATTGTAATCGAGTTAATAATGTGTGTGCACCTTCAAAACTATACCACTTGCATTTAATTATCTAAAATGACCCCTAGGTGAATCAAAATAACATGAGGACTAATTAGACTATGACCAAGGCTAAAATGACATCAAACCACATATAATGAACTATAAAACATCATAGGACATTTTAATAGATACATATATAAGCTTTTTGATTATAGGGGGTTGACCCATTTTTACTTGTCGTCAAAATGGTCAATAATTCTTATGTGTGATTTATTTGACATTTGAACATGTCATTATTTGTTGTATAGATGTTTGAATATCTCATCCTTTATTTTTTGAAATTTTACTAAGTAATTTACCTTTGATTGTGTGGCATTCAAACATGCCTCTTGTTTTTGATCTTGTAGGACCCTTGTATGTTGACTTTCTTTTGAGTGCTCTTATGTGTGTGCTTGTTTATTTGTTAGCTTGTATTATTACTATCTAGACATTTCCATGATCTTTATCATGCATAATAGGCCTTCATATGATCACATTGATATATTCACTCTAATAATACATTTACCTAAACATGTTTTTCTATATTGTACATGGTTCTAGTCACATATTATTTAGTTTTATTATCCTTTTGAGGTGAGGTAATTACTGGTTTCTATTCTTCTCTCACCACAAAGGGGGTGCATATTGATGGGTAAATATAAATGAGGCATGTTTTTCACAATCGGTATAGTTTCTATATTCACTGGGGGCATGCTTTGGAAGCATGTTCTCCACACTTATTCAGTATTCAACACACCCATATTTAGTGAGGGCATGTTTTAGAACCATGTTATCCACACTTATTCACACTTGGCATAATTTTTAGATTTAGTTGGGGCATGATTTGGAAGCATATTCTCCACACTTATTCAAAATTCAAAACACCTAGATTCAATAGGGACATGTTTTGGGAATGTGTCCTCCACATTGGCACTTATCTCAATTTTCATATTTCTCCATATTTAGTGGGGCAATGCTTTGGAAGGATGATTTCCACACTTTCAAAATTTATAAATAGATCATAACACATAGTTATATAATTTAGATTCATAGTTGTGGTTGAATTCTATACATTGGTACCATTATTATACAAAGTTTTAGCATGAGACATATCTAAGGTACATATGTTATGCAATGTGTACATAATATTTAATAATCCAAATCAATTTTAAATTTCAAAACACTTTCAGGGACTATCAGCACCCACCATGTTAGAATTTTATAGACTGTATTGAGCCAATCTGCTATAGTAGTTAGTTTGATTTTGGTAGGGTTGAGGTGATTAAATCACTCAATATTACTAAGTTTTTAGGTTGGACTTAACTGTATCATCTAAACTCACCAATTTTATAGTGTGAGTTGACTTCATTCACTCATACTCACCAGGTTATAAGTATTATTAGGTTACACAATTGAGATAATCTCAACTACCATATGAAAACTCACCTTTTCTCCAAAGTTGGTGGTATGTGCCTTCCAATCTCTCTTTCTTTATATCTCAATAGATATATGCATTTTCTATATTTATATATTTTTCTTAATCTCAGTTTTAGACCCTTATAATGATATATATTTTCAAATCAAGTTGCTAATATCCAAGGTAGTTACATCAATACATGGGAGTACTCCTAAACCTTATTTTTTAAATTTCAATCATTTCAAATATTTTTAATTTTAGATTCTATGCACCAATTATAATGTAACATGCTCTTGGTTGTAGGTCAGCCCTAACAAAGCACTCAACTTGGACTCACATAAATGTAAGGTGTGTTATACACATCTAAGTATGAATTTATTCTCATTTAAACTAATAATTTTGTTACTAAACCAAAGGGGGAGTAAATTTAGATGATATTTATGGATTATATAGAAACTCAGTCTTGTATACTTAGAAAATTTAGACCTTGGTTGTTCATCTCAGTTTTGAACCTTTCTTATTTTTATAAGTCTTACATCTACTCTATCTTATGATCCTTAGATTATCTCTTGGTCTTACTAGTCTTATGTTGATGACCCAAACCTTCTATCTTTCCCAAAATGCTTAAAGTGTGTTTATCTTATGTCCTTAAAATTTTTGATTCTATAACTATTTTATAACTACTAGGACACAAGTGTCATCCTTATACCCCTACATTGACACTAGTATCCTACCCTAATACAAGTGTTTAGTGCCATAAAGGAATCTAATTTTCAAATTAAATGTATCCTAATAATTAGCCTAAAGGATTTAAATGAGACATTTATCAATAGGAGTAGTATATATTCACAATCGCTCCTCATGAATTCCTCACCTAACATTTATTCCAAAGAACATTCAATTGATTAAAAGCTTCCATATTTATTCCTATTTCCACATCAATCATACAGACTGCACATCTACAAGTATGAAGTACTAATTGAGTAACCTAAGATCCCAATTTTCCAAGTTAAAATCAAGGCCACTAGTGTACTTACTTTCCACATATTATATGATTCACACATAAACCAATACATAGGGGATAACTACTTCAGTCTATATACCTCTACGAAGTATTGGCTATGTAGGTGGCACTCATTAATAGAGGGGTCTTTTGGGTCATCTTGACATCATATTCTCACTAACCCATTTTTTCCAAGATCACCATGAAAATGAAGAACTAAGGTTTTAAAATTTCATGAGGAACGATAGTCCTTGACCTAGATCTGAATGTACCAAAGTGAAGGCAAAGACAAATCCATAAAACTTTAGGTGGTTGCATACTTTTCCAATAGGTATTATTTATAGAAAACCTATGTCTAGTTCAAATAATAAAATTGATGCAATCATCCCATGCTAATGTTAGTGTCTATGGCTCTATAAGCACTTAATCTAGAATTTGGTGACTATTCTAGAATCATATTCTAGTCTACTTCTTACCTATTCTAGATCCAAAAATGTGTCAACGTTAGAACTAGATAATTACATTATTTCTTTGTGATTTCCATATCTAGTATATTTTTACGTACTATTTTTAGCTTATCTCAATTTAATAAATTTAACACATGTTATATTTACATATAGCATTTAATTGGTCTACCATATATTTGATTATCACCCTTGTGCATTATCATTTATATATTATAAACCCTATCTACCCAAGTAGGATCCTTATTTAAATTTAGGGTTAAACAAGTTAGGGGTTATTTTGTAAGGGGAATTTTTTAGAGAAGTGGGTAAATAGGTTTTAATTACTTAGGATTTGGATAAAAGTGACTTGTATTAGTTTTAGGTAATAGTATAGGGTCAAACAATATTATGAGTTAAATAAAAATTAATATTTTTTTTACAAGAAAGTTTCAAAAATTAATTTCAAGGTTGGTGATTTAGTGTTGGATTGTGACAAATCCCATGAAGAGCATGGGGAACATCACAAATTTGATTCACTTTGGCTTGGTCCATACAAAATAGTTGTTCTTGGTAAAAATACATTTCATTTACAAGATCTCAATGGAAATTGGATACATTATTCAATTAGTGGTACTCATTTTAATATTTTCTTCAATTAGCAATCTTTACTCTTATATTTTCTTTGTTTTCTTTTCCTATTTTGCTCTCTTTTGGTTTGCTTTCTATTGTTTTATATTTTTGTGAGTTTGACTATCTTAGTTATATTATTGATATTTTCATCATTATGAATAAGACATAAATTTATTCCATATTACTATGATTATCCCTTCTCAAAGATCTTATACTTTGCTAAGACTTTTTATCAATCATTTATAAAGAAACAAGTACTAAGTATTCTGCTATTATAAATGTTACTAGTTTTCAGAGTTGATATTCTAGGATAATGTATTAGTTTTATTCCATATTAAATTTCACTATTTAAATATTTCCTTTTCTCTATGCCACATTATCCAAACAACCAATCCCTTAATTTTAAAATATTAAAGGATTCGCACAAATATACTTAGTAAATGATTGGACTAGATCACCCTCCTAAGTATTTAAAATTTACAATTATGTTTACAACAAAATTTCAAAAGTGAAATTGGATATCAAGGTCACCAGTACTATGGTAAATTTAAATACCCCCTCTTACAAACTTTTATTTTATTCTCATGTATGATGGCCTAAGCCATGAATCTTAAAATTGTTGGTAAGGGTCAACTCATTTACATTCATTTAGAGATTATTTTATATGGATATGATTAAACAAGATATTATGCCATGTTGATTGATTTGAATATTCATAAAATTATAAGATAACTTTACATAGCATAAGTCTAATCAATTGTCATAAAAATGTATTTTCTACAATTAGAATAGAAATATTGCATGGGTGATTTTTACAAAATTCTAGACTTGTATGCAATATATTTTCATATTTTGTGACTTAATCCTATATGTTTAAACTCATAATATTGCATGATATAAATGGTTTAAATTGTTGCTAACATGAAAATACTTCATGTTATACTTAGGTCTACAAATAGTGTGATATTTCTCATTGGTGTTAGTTTTAAAAGAGAATTGAGTGGTTTGTTTCATTTGATTATTAGTACTATTGTTGCATATTTTGGGTTTTATTGTAATTGATGTTCATATAGTATTGATATAGCCTAGGATGGCCAGCCCTATCTATATATTGTCTAGGTCTATTCAAGCATCTTTGTCTAGACGGATATGACCCAAATAAAGAGTTAGTTTAGATATAGAGGGCCTCCTCCAAGCCCTCAAGTATAGATTAAAATCACATTTATTTTATTATTACCATTGGGAATTGATATTTAAAGTGGTCAATTAGAATTTCAATGGATTAAATGCATGTAGTTGGCATCAAAGGTGTTCATTTTGACATGTTGTTGGTATAAAAAGTAGTAATTTGATATTCTAATGGATCAAATAAATGTTTTATATCAAGGTACCTTGGCACATTAATGTTTCAATTTCTAAATTTTTTGGATATATTGAAACATATATGTGTAATTTCAAATTTAAATTTGTAGTCTTATGGGATTTGGTTGCATACATTTTGATCTTTTGGTATAATGTGAGATTCTACCTTGTTTTAAAATATAAGATATTAAGTTAGCATAATATTAGTAAGTGATTTAGAATATGCCCAAGAAATGTTTCTAAATATTTGGTAATGGATATTGTTTTTGGTTTGGTAGCTTTTTTTGGTAGAATCTATCATCCAATTATCTAGAGGACATGTCACCCTAATAACATTAATGGTTGTATTGGAACCACACCACCATAAAACACTCAATTTTTTATATTTAAAATTCATCACCCAAACTCTCTAAAAAATGGATATCTTGATAATATAACCTATGATTGGAATGATGAGTTTTTTTAGTACAAAACTATTTCATTTTTTATGCTCAATGGTGTAATTTATGCAAATAATTTTGTTTTGTTATTTATTGATAACATGGTGCATTTCAATAAGTAACATTATGATTTGGTATGTGTTTTATGCATGAAACACTTTTGTTCATGTATGGTTTCCATGGTTGTGAATTTTTATAAATCATTTGAAACTAGTAGATATTTTCTCTACATGCACACATTTTTTTGTTGTTTCACTAGAAAAAAGTTAAAGTTCAAGCTGTTGATTTTATATGCATGAACACATTTCATTTTAATCTTGGGTTTTATTTTGAAATATATCCTACAATAATCATGTATATAGTTTTCCATTTGTATAATATTAGGCTCAACTTTGGAAATATTTTAGTCTTGTGCATTATTTGAAGTTCTACCTTAAAATGCTTACATACAAATGTTTCTTTTGTTTTTTCTAGGTTTTATGTAAAAATATATATATATATATATCGTATTTGTAGCCAATAGTTCAATCTATGTATTGATTTACAATCCTATAAAATATATTGTTTATCTTTGTTATTATTATGTTTTAATCTTTGCATGCCATATAAATTTGTAAACATGTATGCACACACATTATTTATAGATTATAGTTGATTTCATATATCAAATAATGTTGGATTTCACTTTTTTGGTATATATAGTTAGTTTTTTTATATGCCATTGAGGTTAAATTTGAATTTTTTAAAATCATGTGTTTTTTAAAACCCTATGTTGTGTGTAAACTTTTCACAATGCTTAATAAATTTGAAATGCAAGGTAAGTTGTTTGTTTTTAGTGTGATATAAAGCATTGAAAAGTAAAAATTTTATATAATTGATAATTTTCATATAGTATGATAGCACAATTAACTTTCAAGTTTTGTTTTGTTATTTTGAGTTATGGTTTCTTAGTTAATTTAGTTCTGAAGGTTTTTGTAAGATAATTCAGATGCAAAGGTAGTTCTAATTTAATTAAGTCATGAATTTTTTTCTTTTTGTTTGCATTTAAATATGTGGTTTTGTGGAGATTTCAATACAAAATAATATTTTTCTAAGACATATTATATGAACATGAATATTTGTCTCAAAAGTTTTGAAATCATTTGGTAAATATTATAAAGTAAAGGATGACATGGTGTATTTTCCAATTTTGAAAATGGAAATGTTGATAGAAATGGTTTTTATAAAATCTCTTAAATTTTTTCTCAGTTGATTACGTAGTTCATTGGTGATGGTCACTTGTAATATTATTAGAATTCAGTATATTGTGCTTAGCTGAAAAAATGGGCAATCTTTTCATATTTTTATATTGAGGTTTATTTTATTCAATTGAAAACCTTAAGAACTATGTATATTTGGCATTCTAATTTAAAGTGTCTTGGTATTAGATAGAGATTATTTTATCAATTTGATTATGAGGAAATTAAATGGATATGATAGTTTATTAGTTATAAACACATTGTAATGTTTTATTTGAAGATAATATGTTGATATGCATGAAATTATTTTCCAAATAACTCTTGTTTGATTTTTTTTCAAATTTATAAAAAATGTAAGAATATACTCTAGATTTTAAAGGTTATAATAGGAATGTTTGGGGAATGGACAGTAGACAAAAAAATAATGGTGCCCATTCAATGAGTAGTCACCATGAGAGATATGTTAAGGGAGATAGGGCTGCCAATGCTTTCTTTAGACCATTCCTTTGTGGAACCCATGTCTCAATACGTTTTTATGAAAATGACCTAAATTTATAGATAATCCTTGATAATATCCCAGCTTCATCCTTGAATTTGCATGGAAATATTTACCACAGATGTAAAAAATAAGCTAGTTGAAGATAAAGTCCATATTGATCAGGTACTTCAAGTGAATATTATTTACACATAGCCAAGATGATTTGACAAATGCCTCTCCTAATTTTAACCATGTTGAATTATATCTTGAACTCAACCCTAACCTAGATAATTTGAACCCACTTATAGAAATTATACCTAGACCTAATATACTTATATCTAGTAATACTTGAGATAGATGATGATCGTGGAGGTAAAAAATTGGTTGAGTTTCCCATTACACCATAGGATTACACTAAGTACCAAATAGATAAGGAACCTACTCTCATTAATTTAGTTACTTTGATAGATAGTGGATGATGGGTTTGTTCATAGATATGTTCATGGACATGTGATTGATGGTTTTGATTATGGATTTTTTAATGATTTATGCTTATATGATGATGTGGTTCATATTTGGATATGTGATAGGTGATTTAGTCACATTTGTTTAGGGTGTGATGTGTTGATGTTTTGAATTGTTGTTATGTTTATGTGAAGTAGTGAGATGGCATGGTCTATGATGTTTATTGATATGATGTGTTTTATGTTGTTTATGTTATGATAAATTATTATTATTCTGATGATAATGATGTGGTAATGTGATTTTTGATGTTTTTTTCCTGGATGGATAGGGTTCATAATGTTGTGAAGTAGATGGAGTATTACATTGATGTGAATGATGTTTTGAATGTTTTAATATGATATGTGATATGAGGATATAATTAAAGCACATAAATTAGGTTTAGATAACACACAAAATGTAAAAAAGAGAGAGGAATCATGATATATATATCCACATGAACTAATGAATAGAGGGTAAGATAAAGACATAATGTGTTCATTGGTAAGGGCCTAACAAAATTGAAGTTGGATTGAATTAATGAAATAAAATCCTTTTAAATGCTTCACATGAGCATGATTTGATTGAAAAAGAAGGTATCTTGATCACTTTTTGTCAATTAAGCTCATAATCCTTTGATTTTAAAGAGGGTATGAAGGGAAAGTAGGTGATAGGTTAAAGTGGGAAATGGGTGATATGGTTAACTAATATGGGTTAGTTTGCCCCTTTTATAAGTGACCAAATAACTGTAATATATAAGTCCATGTCTAAATATAATGTGTAGACTGATCGATATGGGAAGTCTACTAATGACATATATAAAAGCTGATTGTGGCTTACTTGCTTTGATTTTGACATAGGGTTGTTTGTTGCCTTTGTTATTTTGATAGGTTGGTGAAGTTGATCGATGTGGGAAGCTTCAAATGATTTTTTTGATAAACTTAACTTATCCATCCTTCAAGGAAGTGGTCTAAATTTGGAATTTTATATCTATCCTTCAAGGGAGCAGTCTATCTTTAAGCAATTTAGTTGTTGGGTAGCTGTCCTTCAAGGGAGTAGTCTGCAATGCTAGAGATATGGATCCAAGTGATATTTTGACATCCCAATTTGATTCTGAATGTTAGGTATAGAGATGAACAAGTCTATTTATGCTTATAGGTCTATATTTATGGAGTCAAGACTTTTAGCATAAGAGGTTAATGATAGGTGAAGGAAGGTGGTTTGAAAGATAATTGATCATGGGATTCTTTTTTATGAGAGACAAAAAGTATCCATGAGAATCATGCCATGGGTAGATCCATGGTATTTATGCTTAGGATTAGGATATAACTATTATGTATAATCACATGGTCCTATGATATAATCAATTATCCTCAAGAGGAATAAGGTGAACATGTAAGCAAAGTGAAAATATCATAAACCAAGGGATGAGCTTAAGTTAGACACAAAGGTGAATACACCCATCTTAATAAAAGAAAGGATGAATATGTCAAGCATTAAGAGGCTCAATTTATAATTTTCCTTCGAGAGAGGACAAAAAATAAGATCATAATCCATACTTATGGGTTATGATGTAGGGTCCAAGCTAATTGAAAACAAACTTGCCTCTTTTGCTTTTCTTCATATTAGTTACATGTTGGTTTTCCTTAAGGATGAGATCTCTGAGATTGAATTCATGCACTTTAAGTTATTTTTTATAAGCATGTTTGACTTGTTATTTATAGACACAAATATGGTTAAGCATTGTGAGGTGATGTTTGTCAAGGAGTTCAAGTCATGTGAGACATTCCTGATGATAATCACCCTTAGAAAGGATCTCGTGCAAATATATGTGAATAGAGGTAATCTAGACTTCAAGAGGCAAGACTACCTCTACTCCAAATATGAAAGAGAAAGGGGTAACAACCATATAGGTTCAAATGATAGTGATATAGGTCCATAAAGCGAAAGGGATGTGCATGTGCTAGTCCTTACTTGAAGCACTTAATACTTTAGTTAGCATTTTGTTGAGGGTTTTGATAGATGATTCCACCTATCCATTTGATTATGGACAATAGGGAAGGGAAAAGCTTAAATTTATGCCAAGAGCATCACAAAAACCTTGGACTTTCTTGTTTTTAAAATATTTACCATTGTCGGTGATGATCTTATGGGGAACAACGAAGTGGTAGATGATATGGTGATTTATGAAGTTGATAATATTTTTAGCTTTGGTCAAGATAATAGGAATGGCTTCCACCCACTTGGTGAAATATTTAGTAGCGGTAATGATGGATTGGTGTCATTGTGAATAATGAAGATTTATTTCCCTAATAAGGTCAAGACCCCATTGTGAGAAGGGCCAAAGTCTTTGGATACTTGAAGGCCATGGGTAGGTACATGATTGAAATTAACATGCTATCGATATTTGATACACTTGTTTACATAATCATAACAATTTTGATTGAGGGTGGGCCAATAGTAGCAAAGGTGAAGGATACACCTAGTGATGTCTAGACCACTAAAGTGTCCCCCACATATGTGTTTCCCTGACAGTGTGGGAAGTTTCATGACTATATAGACAAAAAATAAGGATGCCATCAAAGCCTTATTTATAAAGGATTCACCTTAGTATGGTATACAAAGAGTTACTCTAAAAAAAGTCTCTTAAATCATTCCTCAAAAGGTTGGGAGGAATAATTCTAAGGTTAAGGTAGTTAAAAGTTTGGCCATACCAAATGTTGGAAGGAGATGCTTCCATGCTAAAAATGTTAGGAAGGTCAAAATTGATATATAAAGGTATGATAAAATGATTTATCATGACAAATAAATTAGATTTGATAAGTTTATATGGGATTTGGGAAGTAAGGGAATCCATCATATCTATGAATTTGTCGGTAGATTGAAGAACTAACTGAATAAATTAATTCTTGAATGACATTAAGAACACACTAATGAGTTAATTTTACTTTAGTAAGACATAATTTTTGAATTTGTAATATCCATTTACTTGGTTGACCATAATTTGGGAGTTGTCAAAGACAATAATGGTCTTAACTCCCAAGGATAGAGAAGTTTGGAGACCTATGACTAGTGCTTCATACTCAACCATGTTGTTGGTACACTCAAATTCAAATTTAAAAGAAAGGGGAAGAGGTTCACAATTAAGGGGGATGAGAATAACCCCAAAAACCCCATCATGTTGGCATTTATATCCATAAAAAATATGGTCATTTCGTAGGTCGGTTCCTCCTGAGAAAGAGTTGTGATGGACTCATCTAGAAAAATCAAGAGCAAATGGTTGATTGTTTGGTAGAGGAGCTTCATCCAATTGATCAGTGATTACTTGCCCTTTAATGTACTTTTTCTAAAGGAACTCAAGATAAAAATTATCTAGAAGCATGATCTACATAGCCATATGCTGATTTTGGTATGGTTTAGAGTGCATGTACTTGAGTGGGTCAGTGTTAGTGATGACATAGGTTTTACGATTAAGAAGATAGTGATGAAGTTTGGAAGCCACAAGGACTAAGGCAAGGCAAATTTTCTTAGGATGGGTATATCAAGTCTCATATTATATAAGTGTGAAACTAATGTAGTAGATGGATTTCTCTTTGTTCTATTCATCATGATGAGTGAGAATTGCCCCTAAGGAATGGTCTATGGTAGATATATAAAGGTAGAAGGGCTGGTCTTTCCTAAGAGGGATGAGGACAAGTGGAGAGAGAAGGTACTCCTTAATTGAATCAAGGCTTGTTAATATTCCTTGGTTCACTTAAAGGAGGTGTCTTTCTTGAGGAGATAGTGAAGGGTTGGCATCTATCTGATAACTAAGAAATGAAGTGATAGATGGATTGAATTTTACCCTATAGGCTACAAAGTTGCTTAAGGTTAATAGGAGGAGGCATCTCCAAGATTTCTCTAACTTTGGTAGTGTCCATTTAAATTCCTCAAAGAGAGATGATAAAGCCAAGAATCTTTCAAAATAAGACCCTAAAAATACATTTCTTAGGGTTGAACCTGACATGATAATAGATTAGTCAGTCAAAGATGATCACAAGAATGACTAGGTGATCATTACAATGTTTGGATTTCCCAAGGAAATAATCCACATAGTCTTCTACATATTTATGGATGATATCATGAAACAAGCAGGTCATGGCACATTGATATGTTACTCCAGCATTCTTCAAACCAAAAGGCATGACCTTGTAATAGAAGGTTTCCCATGGAGTGATAAAGAAAGTTTTATGCTAATATTTAAGGGAAATCGTGATATGATTATATCCCAAGAAACTATCCATGAGAGATAACATCTCATGGCCATCTATAAGATCAACAAGTTGGTCAATGTTCAACAAAGGAAAGTCATCTTTTGGGCAAGTGAGATTGAGGTCATGAAAGTCTATGCAAAGGCAAAGTCCCCCTATGGGTTTGGTGATAGGAATAATGTTAGAAACCCATTGTGGATAGTCGATGGATTAGATGAATTTGATGAATAAGAGATGCTAAAGTTCTTCTTTGACAATAAGGGCTATGCAAGGATGCATCCTATGAAGCTTTTATCTAATTGGATTAACTTGAAGACATGTGACAATGTTGTGAAGGGAAATAAAAGGGTTAATTCTAGGCATATCCTAGTAGGACCAAGCAAATGTTATGCTATGGTCACAAAGGAAAGAAGGGCAGTCTTATTGTTCTATATAATTTAAGGATTCGCTGATCTTGACAATATAGGGGTTATCTTGAGTACCCAAGTTGACATCGATAGTGGATTCATTCAACATGGTTTGGTTCTTAGGAGGAAGAGATTTATGGATATAAGAATCCCATGCATTGAGGTAGGTAGGAATGGAATCATCATCTTGATGTTGGATGGTGTTGATGGTAGGATAATCATTTTCTACCATTTCAAGATGGATGAGAGGAAGGATTTTAGCTTGACCATCTTTTTGATACGTTAGGGGGCCCAAACTAATGGTATTGATAAAAAAAAGTTAAATGGGATGATATTGAAGTCTTTAGTCTTCAAGGGAGATGGGTTTGGTGAGGATGGAACATCCTCATCGATGGTGGTAATGGGTTTTGGTGAGGTGGGTTCTTTTAGTGGTATGAACCCAAGGTCAAATAACTCATGAAGTTTTTGGGTTTTTATTATGGGTAGCTCATGAGGTCCCTATTTATAAAGGCCTAGGCCAAACCCCTTCCAAGCACCCTTGTAAAGGTAAACATTGGTAAAGGATAGATTTTTTAGGCATGAGAAATTAGTGTTGAATGCTTAGATGGATGAGGTAGTGGTTAATCGAATCCCCTATAGATGAAATTTGTTTGATGGTTGGGGAGCCCAAAAAGGACAATGGTTTTGATGTTGGGATCATAGTAAGGATCATGTTTGAGGTTCCCATACTCTTATGGATTAGGAAAACCATCTAAGGATAAAGGGTGATATTCCCCAAGGGAGAGGCATTGGAATATGGGTTCTAAGGGGTCCTCTATAGAAATTTGAGAAGAAAAGATAGGTGAGATAGTTAAAACTTCATCAATGGTATGGGTAGGATTGTTATTGGTTTTGGTTGGTGGTGAGGTAGTGTTGTTAGTGGTTGATGGTGAGGTGGATGAGGGAGGAATAAGAACATCATTAGGATGATATGTCATATTTCAAGAGGTAAAAGGAATAGGGTTAGTTTTGATGGTAACAACTTAAACCTTGTGCTCAAATTTGACACATTGATGTAAGGTAGAAAGGACACAACTCATGGCGTAGATCAAAAGGAATCTAAGGAACACATTGTATTGGAACTCACCCTCTATAATGTAAAATAGTTTAGGAATGGTGTTATTCCCCATGTGGATATAAAGGACAAATGTCTCCAAGGTAGTGGCCATGGTATCATTGAAGGAGTGAAGGACTACTACACTTTTTGACATGATGTTCTTAGGTAGCTGAATTTGGTCATAAGCATGGGAGATAATAATGTTGATGTTATCTCCTCCATCAATAATTAACCCTTTGATTCAAGTTTTATTGATGTACATGGTAATAAGGAGAGTATGATCAAAATCCTCAAGATGAATAGGGAGTATTTCATAATCTTGAAAGGTGACAAAGGTAGAAATATGGAGGGCTCCAATAAAGGGTGTAAGAGGTTGAGGGTCATCTGGTTGAACCTCTATAGATTACAAAGCCTCTATCACTACTTGGTGATGTTGAGGGGAGGTGTTAATTACTTTTTTAAGGCTCATCTTCACCAGTGTCTGGTGAAGTTGTTTTAACATGATACATTGGATAGATTTGGAAGGGTCAGAGGGAGAGGCCCCCAAAATGGACACTTTGGGTTTTGGTGGTGGCATAGGCAAAGGTAAAGGTGTTTGGTTTTAGTTTGAAGGTTTAGGAGTGGAAGGGTATGCCCATCTAATGGGAACTTTGGCTTTTTCCTTATCCTTTAGTTGGGCCTAAGATCATGTAACCATAAGAATAGTGTGGATGAGGGGATTTATTGGGTTTGATGGTTGCTTCAGTTCCTCATCCTCACTCTTGGTGGCTGGATTGGTAATGGAGGTAAGAAAGGTTCATATAATAATAGATCATCCTCATCATATATGTTATGAAAAAGTGCTTGGAGAGCTTTTTAGTTCTTTATGTCATGTCTAAGTACCCTATGGTATACACAAATCAAGTTATCATTAAACCAAGAGGGTTTGGTTTTGGAAGGGTAAAATGGTTTGATAAAAGATAAGTTTATGGAAGACATTTGCTACAACATTTTTAGGATGGATTATAAGATTCATTCAAAGGTGTTGGAGGTGATGGGTTTATAGTTTTAGGGATGGGAGCCTTCTTAAAAGCAATTTTCACCCTAAAAGTTGTACCTGGTGGAATGGTTTTAGTTGGTGATTAAGATTTCTTATTTATGTTTGGTTTTGGGGTAAATGATTTTAAAGTGGAAGATTTATATGATGAAGGATTAGATATATGTGGGAAATTAGAAGTAGATAGGTCAGTTAAAAATGATGGAGAACTAGATGGTTTGATGGGTGTAGGCATAGGTAGAGAAAAGGGGGATGGTTTAATAAAGGAAGAATAGGTAGATGGGATGGTAGAAGGATGGGGTACTAAGATAAAATGTAAGTGGGAAGGAGATGGTATGGGTAACTCTACCTTCTTAATTGGCATAGTTGGGGGTTTATTTGGTGGGCTAGATGGAGTTAAGTCCAACTTCAAAGAGGGATGAGTACGACTAGGTGTGGGAAGGATTCCTAGATTCTTGATAGGTTTGGTAAGAGAAGAATAGGGTGATTTAGCAATATTAGATGGAGGTAGTTGGGATGATTCACATATGGTTTTTTAGGAAGAGGTGTTTAAGGAAATGGGTTTAAAGGTGGATGAAAGTGAGGTTGAGGATTTATATTTGTTTTGGTAAGGGAACTCAAGATGATGCCAAAAGGTGGCTCTATCAAACTTGGGTTGAGAAGTGAAATCTAGACTCTGGACTAGTCTATAAAAGGGCTTGTAGATGGGTTTAGTTCCTTGGTCATTGGTTTCAAAAATCAATCCCCAAAGTGGAGGAGAGGGAATGGTTGCTTCATCTTTGATTTTGATGAAAGGTTCCAAAATTGGTGACTGCGTGGATGAGGTAATCTCTTCTTTTGGGATGGTTTCCAAAGGGATAATGGATGGTTCTATTATGGGGTAGGTAGGTGTCGTGTCCTCTAGTGAAGGTATGGACATGGTTTCTTCCTTTGTTTATGTGTCTAAAGGAATGGAGGGTATTTTAACCACTTCAATGGGTTAAGTGGAAGAAGAAGAGATGGTTAAATCAAAGGTTGTTTCCTTTAGTGTTTCCATCAAAGAAGAGGTAGATAAATCTAAGGTCTCATCAAGTGAAGAGAGAGGGGTGGTTTATTCCTTTGTTTGGGTATCCAAAAGAATGGAAGGTGAGTCCACTACTTTAATGAGTGAAATGGAGCAAGAAGTGGTTGAGATAATGGTCTCCTCAACAATGGGCTCACCAATAATAACATTGATTGTATGCTCCTCATGAGGGTGAGATGATTTTGGTTTGTTGTCATGGTGATGGGTAGAAGGATCATGATTGGGAAAAGTTTTATGGAAGATGTCAAGGGACTAAATATGAGGTACATTAGGATTATCAAATCTAAGTTATCCACTATCAATTAAGCTTTATATAAGACTTTTGAAGGTATTGCACCTACTAATATCATGTCCTATAACTTGATGAAAGGTACAATGGTCATTCTCATTGTACTAACTAGTCATAGGGTGAGAAGCATCAAATTTATGAGGTGGTTTAATAGGTGGAAGTTGGATGATGTTAGCTTTGATAAATCTGTCTAAAAATGAAGCATAAGACTCCCCTATGAGATTATATTATTTTGGAGGAGCTCAGTTTTGCTTTTAGTTTTACTGGTTGGAAAAGTTAGAAGAATTGGTTTGATGGGGTTGATTGACAATTAGTGATGGACCATTTGTTAAAACAACTACGTTTGTGAATGCTTTTGTTTTGGTATTGGGATTTTTGGATTGGTTAGTGGTTTTGGTGGATGAATGGTCATTGGGTTTAAATATAGAATTCTTGTTTTGTATTTTCAATTTCCCTTCATCAATGGCTCAGTTTTCAAGTTTACATGCCATGGTGAATGCCTCATCAAAAGTTTTAAAAGTTTGAACTTAAAGAGTGGGGGAAATCTATTTGGCACAACCCTAAGAGAAGATCTTGTTAGTGTAGTGATTTTTCCATTAGGTTCTGCCTACATGGCCTTATGGCCATTCTATGTCGATTAAACATCCTTATGTTAGTTATAAAAGGGTCTCATTGGCTACTTATATCTTAATGTAATTATCTAATTAGGAAAATTAGAGGCTTCCTCATGTTGCCCTACTTTTCTCTATATGTACCCCACTTTTCCTTTTTTATAAGTTTATACAATGAAGACAAGTTAATGTGATTTTATGCAAGTATCCATATTTTGCCATATTGTCATGTGAAGACAAGCTTTTTTTCTCTTTTATAATTTATCTGTGATTTTATTAATTTATACATAGATTTGATCAATCTTATATAAAAGGATCCAATATTTTGGCCAATCTAACATGGTATCAAAGCCATTTTTGCTAGTATTACAACAAACTTTGTGATGAAATCTTGTCACATTCATTATTTCAGAAAAAAAGAAGGGTTTAGTGGGATTCCTTGGAGAATTTGTGTAAATCTTTCTACTAGAGCTTCTAATCTCAAAAACAAATGCATCTTTAGTTGTAAAAGGTGCCAAAACCTTAGGATTAATATAAACTTGATCTAGTTGTAAAACAGTCAAAATTCCCTCTTTTTTTTGGCCTTCGAAGGCCCCATTTTTCATTTTTATCAAAAATCCGTACTTCTTATATTGTTGTGCAAAAATGCCTTCTAGGTTTTCTTCCATTGGTCAAAGTCTCAGATGGGTATCTTGCATATTTTTTATAACTAAAGTATTTTGGATGTTTTTGGCTTGCCTCAGTTTGCATTCCATCAAACCTTTATGCTACTCATATCTACAAGAAGTCATTATTTCAGCTTAACAATTAATCAACTTCAAGTTACATTCTTTGGAGAGTCTGCTGAACAATCTAGACTTTCAAAGGGTTGTTACTTAGACAACAGACCAACTCAAAATTTCAATAGTGAGTAGCTTTACTTTTTTTAAGTTAAGTTGTTTGATAAATTTGATTACTTGCTTGTAGACCAAATTATGTTTTATAATTTGCTTTACTTGTAATATGAGAAGTTATGTAATAAAGGTCAAAAAACTTAGATTACTTGCCCATTGACCAACTCAAGTTTGAGGAAGTACTTTACTCAAGTTTTTGAAGGGAACTTACATGTCAAGTAAAGAAGTCCAAGAAACCTGAATTACTCTTCATAGACCAATCCGAGGTTCTAGAACAACTCTAGTCTTGTTCTCAAAGGCTGACTACTTCTAGAGTAAAGGAGTCCATAAAATATGAATTACTCTTCATAGATCAATAAAAGGTTATGGAACAACATTACTCAGGCTCTTGAAGGTTGATTACTTCTCAAGTAAAGTAGTTTGGAAAACTTGGATTACATTAGGAAGACTAAATTGGGATTTCACTTTAAATGGCAATTACTTCTCAAGTAAAGTAGTTCAAGGAACCTAAATTACTATTCATAGACTGACTCAGACTTTTGAAGGGTCTTTATTGCTCAATTTTTTGGGGTAACATTACTTGAGTTTTTTGTTATTTCTATCTTTTTTGGGAAAAAATCACTCTTAAAAAAAATAATAATAATAATAAAAATAAAAATTGGAAAGGTTATAAGAATATGCGAAGTAAGAACTTGTAAGTGCCATAACTTTCAATCCATAGCTCCTTTTTGGGTGCTATTTTTTTTGAAAGTGAATATTTTTTCAAGATTTATGTATTGGTGATATTTCTAGTACCTTTTATAACATACATTTCATTCATGGTGTAATGGCTTAAAACTCACTTCAAACTTTTTGTAATTTTCTTCTTAGATGTATTATCGATTGTGCCTGACGTCCCTCTCATAATATCTAACACTAATTGATCATAGATGAATTATTGGCAGTGATCAACATCTAATATTGAGTGTGTGTTGCATTATAATCTAAAGGGGCATCTTATTGATAGTTTAAGGGGGTACTTGTACTATGTGTAATCTATTATTTGTGTTCATTTTAGTTCTACAAATTATCTCAATTTAATATACACTAATGGATCTAAACATTGAACCACTCATACCCTTTAACTATCTCTAATGAAAGTCTAAAATGCAACTTGCCTTGAGAGGTAAAGGACTCTATTGGATCACTATGGGTGTGGAAATTAAGCCATTTATAAATGTATAAAAAGTTAAGTGGTATAAAAAATGTGATGAGGCTTATGATTTCTTATGTCTATTAATGTCTCTTGACCTCTTATTTCTTGTTGAATATATAAAAGCTCCCAATGCAGTTTAGACCATTTTAGACAAGTTTTTTAGAGTGTAAGACTGGAGAATGAGCATATTAAATTGAGCCTAGGTGACTATGAAACCATAAAAGACTTCTTTAAAAAATTTATATCATTGAGACTATAGTTAAAAAAATGTGGCATTAATAAAATAGATGACCAGTTGATTTTATATGTGCTTGTAAAACTAGGTCATGACTATTTAGTTTTCATCTCTACATTTCATGCTACCAAATGTACACTTGGATGCACTTGGAAAATTCCATAATTTAATGAGTTTGTTTTTGATCTAAGTTGAGATAAAGATAAGTTGGTTCAAATGGGTGAATTGAAATCTTTAAAATCACATGCCTTGATTGTCAATCAGGGCACGAAGAAGCCTTCTAGTAGTGGAAAATAAGAGAAGAAATAGGCTAAACCAGATCATGAGCACAATAAGAATCATAAATAAGATACCAAGCCTAAGGCATCATGAAATGAGTTCTCCTCATGTGGGAAACCTAAGAAGGAGAAACTCAAATGCAAATTTTGTATGAAACTTAGGCATGATAAATCTCAGTGCATGAAAATAAAGATTGACACCTTGACTAAGATGCTTGAGAAGAATAACATTAGTGTCCCTAAGTCTTCAACTCAAAACATGTTTTAAAAATATTCTACAAAGTTTAAATATATAAAATAAGTTTAAAAATAAGGGCAAGGCACTTATTGCAGTAGCTTTTTATATTTTGACTTGGGTTATTGACTCGGGTGCTTCCTATCACATGGCCTCCTAAGAGGATCTATTTTTAGAAATAGAGCCATGTTTTGTGACTTAAATTCTCATGGGTGATGACAATTTGATAGAAGTTAGTGGTAACATATTAGTTAAATTAAGTGATGGGACCTTCAATGATGTTTTGTGCATTCCTTCACTATTCACCAATCTTCTATCGATGTACCAAATCACTCACATAGGTGTAGAGAAGTGAGTTGAGTTCACACCTAATTTAGTGGTTATCAAGGAGCTACACAATCACACCATACTATCTTATGAGAAGTCCAATCATTAGTCTAGGTTGTATACCCTCTCATAATTTACCCCAGATCAACCCTCAATTAAACTACTTACTCATGCAGATGGAGTGAGCAAACTATGGCATGAATGGTTTGGCCATTTAAACTACCATTATTTGGAGTAACTCAGTTTTTAGGACATGGTTTTAGGGTTACCTAAAGTCAAATTATTGGATGGCATATGCAATTACTACATTCTTGGCAAGTATATAGAAGGGAAATATGACAAGGGCAAGCAAGGAAAACTGAAGAGAAGCTAGATATTGTCCACATTGACATAGTAGACCCATTTATAAAACCTTAATTCAATAGGAATATATACATGCTCACATTCATTGATGACTTTTTGAGATACACTTGGGTGTTTTTTCTCAAAAAGAAGTATGAGATATTTGATCACTTTAAGGATTTCAAGGCATTTATGGAAAAGTAGTCAGACTGTTCCATCAAAATCTCAAGGACTGATAATGGTGGGGAGTATGTCAACAATAGGTTTGAGTAATTTTTCACATTAAAATGGATTCAAATGCAACACGTAGATCCATATATTCCTTAGGAGAATGGTGTGGCCAAACATAAGAACCATACCTTGAATGAAATGGCCAATTACATGCTTCAATCAAAGTCTCTTGCTCCTCAGTTTTGGGCAAAAGTAATCAACTATGTGTGACACATTCAGAACCATGTTCCACACAAAGCCTTGAAATTAATCACTCATTTAAAATCTTGGGATGGTCATAAGCCCATAGTGGATCACTTTTAAGCATTTCGATCACTAGTAATGGCCCATATTCTCAAGAAGAAATGCAAGGCAATAGACCTTTAGAGTTAGTCTTGTATCTTGTGGGGTATGTAGAGGGTACTAAGGGATATAGGCTTTTCCATCCTAAAACTCATGATTTTTTAATTTAAAGGAGTGTCAAGTTTCATGAGGGCCCACTTTAACTCACTACTAGTACTCTAGACTCTTCAAAAGTCTCATTAGACATTGATTCCCCCTCAGATAGTGACTTAGATCCACCTTAAAATCCTCTTGATGACTAGGGTGACTCTTCTTCTTCAAGTTCAAGTGTTGAGATCAGTCATGAGGATTGTCTTCCTCCATTTCACACTCGCACTTTAGATGATGATGACTCAACTCATAATTCTCTAAATTCTAGTCCCACTTGGGTTAGACAGACACTTGAAAGTTCTAGGAATGGTTTGGAAATCCATTAGATATAAGGTAAACACATTCAAAATTTTAGGGGACTTTACATGCCTACTTGGCCATTGCCTTAGATACATAAACCTTTCATGAGGCATCTAGCATTTCAAAATGGGATTATGCTATGTAGAAGGAGTATAATTCCCTAATTAGGAACAAAGCATGGGACTTGGTCCCTCTTCCTAAAGGAATAAAAATTTTCCATTATAAATGGGTTTATTAGACTAAGTATGGTGCAGATGGGTTTGTTAATAAGTATAAATATCATCTAGTTGTAAAGGGGTTTTCCTAGGTGCTTGGTATAGACTACATTGATAAATTTTCTCCTATAGCCAAAATTAAATCTATCAGACTCACTCTAGCCATCACAAACACACATTGGTGGGATGTTCACCAAATGTACATCAAGAGTGCTTTTATACATGGTAACCTCAAAGAAAAAATTTACATGGAGCAACCATAAGGCTTTGTGGAATATTCCTCCTTGGTCTGTTTACTCAATAAATCTATCTATAGAATCAAATAGGCCCTCGAGCATGGTATACCAAGATGGAATCCTTTCTCCTCATATGTGAGATCACTAGATACCACTTAGATCTAAATATCTACATCTTATGATAGGATGATTCTCTATTGATCTTAGTTCTCTATGTGGATGACTTGTTGATTATAGGGAGCTCACAATCATCCATATCAATAGTGAAAACTTCACTTTTAGATAAATTTTCAATGACAAACATGGGATTATTACATTACTTTCTCAAGATTGAAATCATTTATCCATACTCTAGGATAACTTTATCACAATCCAAGTATTCTCTTGATTTGCTTGTGAGTTTTAACATGGATAATTGTCAGCCCACTCCTACTCCCTTCTTATCTGGTGTGAAGCTTGAGGCTATTTATCCTACACCATTGGTAAACACAACTCCATATCAAAAACTTGTGGTTAGTCTTATCTATCTCACACACACTATAACTAACATATCTTATGCAATTGGTAGATTCTCTCAGTTTATGCAAGAGCCACATTAATTACATTAGAAAGTAGATAAGTGGATTTTTCACTACATTTAGGGTTCACACAACTATGGGATACACTATAGAGAAGGAACAAAGGTTGATTTGATCAGATATATAGATTTAGATTGGGCTGGAGATATCTAGAGTCAAAATTCCACTTCAAGCTATAGTTTCTCACTTGGTTTGGGTTCAATAAGTTGGTCAAGTAATAAGTAGAATGAAATTTATTTATCATATATAGAGGTCAAATATAAAGGGGTTATCAATGCCACCATTGAGGCAATCTAGCTTCAGAGGATTCTCACTAAGTTTGGTATCTAGTTTCATAAGTCAGCAATTATCTACTATGACAACCAAAGTACTATCCAAATTTTTAGGAATCTAGTTCTCCATCAAAGGACCAAACACAGAGATTCACATGCACTTCATCAAAGAGATTATCAACAAACAAGTAATTGATATTCAATACTATCCAACATCAGAGCAAATTATATATATTTTGACCAAGCCCTTCATAGAGTGTAAATTTGTTCATTTATGAGCTCTAATTGGGGTTAGGGCTGCTCCACCTTCTTCTTCCTCCTATGGAGTTTCTTCACTATATACTTGGGTACCTCATCAAGTGTTCAATGTCATCACCTAATTCTCATCTCACCTAAGCTATGCTTAAGGAAGGGGTGTTAGTGTAGTGATTTTTCCCATTGGGTTTAGCCTACACAACATTATGACCATTTTATGTCAATTAAGCTTCCTTACGTTAGTTATAAAAGGGTCACACATGGTAATTATATTTTAATGTAATTATCTAATTAATAAAATTAGAGGATTCCTCATGTTTCCCTAATTTTACCTAGATGTACCTCACTTTTATGTTTTGAAAGGTTATACAATGAAGATAGGTTAATGTGATTTTATGCAAGCAACCATATTTTAAAATATTGTTGTGGAGACAAGCTTCTTCCTCCTTTGCAATTTATCTATGATTTCATTACTTTATACATATATTTTCTCAATATTTTATGCAAATATCCAAGATCATGACTGATATGATAGATCTCAATCAACTCAAGTTAGGGTAAGGAGAAAGAAAGTTGGATGATGAGACCTCTCCATTTGGCTACAAAGTTAGCAATTGATTCATCATCAAATTGACTAATAGAATAGAGGTTGATAATAGAAACCTTTTTAGATATATTTAATGAGAAGAGATCTAAAAAGATTTGGGCTAGTTGGGATAATGAAAATATGGAGTGCTTGGTAAGAAAACTATCAATGGTTACCCAACCACTGATGATTAGCCCAACCATCAATGATTCATTAACTTTCGATGATAGTGAGATCTTACATGATGATTCTGATCATAATTTTTTTATTCATTTGATCATATTTGACCACTAGCCTATACATAGTTTTATGATTGATAATGGTTAAAGTGAGAAAATTTGTAAAATGAAATTAATTATGCACCCAAGTTATATAAATCATGAATTACATCCTTTGAATAGAATAGTTAGAAAATTTGATGGGACCTCACAATAGGTTGTTGGTGAGATTGAATTATCTTTACAAGTTGGTTCTACATATATGGTTACTACCTTCTTAGTTATATATTCCATGGGTTTCTTTGATATGTTATTGGGATGATCTTAGATAAATATAATTTTAGTAGTACCTTCTACATTGCATGGGTGTTTTAAATACATTCATGTCAATCAGGTAATTATAGTTTCTAAAATTACATATAAACATTCACTTGAGTAAGAGAAGTTTAGACCTATATAATTGATTATCAAACTTACTACGATTAATCCTATACAAAAGGTAAATAATAGGTAATCCCATTTCCTAGGTGAACAATACTTGAGAGACCATTATATCAGATATCTATAGTGGATTCTATGGAATCATCATCTACTATACACTATATTCAAATATCTAGAGTATGTAAACATGTTCCTATTACTGTTATTAAAAAAACACATAATACTCAATGATGGGTTCCACAAACCCCCATTCCTTCTATTGTGTCTTCATGACCATAGAGTCATATTATACATACATAAATTATTACAAAATCTATAGTGATATATATATTACACCTATGCATGATCCTTGGAAGTACTACTAGTTTATTGCACTAAGTTCTTAGTGGGGATATTATCTATGAGAATCCATTTTATGAGATCATGGGATAATTTTTTCTACTAGCTCCTTGGCATATATGTTATTGGTTACATGTTGGTAGTTATTATCTAATGTATCTATATATTCATGTGTTTCATGCATATTTTGAGTGTGATACAAGCATACCTAGGCACATGATCTATACACTTTTAGATTTTGGGCCTTCCATCTAATAATGTCATGTGGACATTGGGGGCATATGCTTTTTTGATCATAATACATACATGTTATATTATTTTATGATCACTTTTTATTATTATGTTTAAGCTTATTGACTTACACAAGCCTTTATCCATGCTTATATCTTTCATAGTATACTTGATATGCTATGTACTTAATGTTTTTTGATAACACATATGATGCATGGGCTGGTATGATATGTTAAAATGGTTGATTATTATCCATTCTTTCTTTATTTTACTTCCTTGAGTGTGTATGTTGCTTATTATTATCATGCATTGTATTACATTTTAAAGCTTTGAATATGTTCCATTTATTTAGGCCCCCATGCTTATGTTTTTCTATTTTGACATTATATATGTCATCATTTTTTGTATGGACATTTAAATATATGATTCCTTAATTTGTGTAGATTTGACTAAGTAATGCCCCTTTAATTATGAAACATTTAAACATGCCCCTTATTTTAGGTTTCCTTGGACCAGTGTCTATTGATTTGATTTTGAGTGATCTTGTTGTGTGATTGATTGCTTGTTGAGTTTTTAATTTTACTCTATGGATGTTGGTATGATTTATATCATGCATATTAGGCATTGATGTGATCACATTTTTCACATTTTAATGATGTATCTACCTAAACATGTTTCTCCTATATGTTACATTATACATTCATAGTTTACATGGTTATCTTATCCTTTTGAGGTAAGGTAACTACCAATTTTTACTTCCCCTCACCTTAAAAGGGGGAAATATTAATGGATAGAGGCATGGCTTCCACATTCTTCATATATTCAAATTGTAGTAGGGACATGTTTTAGAAACATGTTCTCCACATTTATCATAATTTTATATTGTAGTGGGAGCATGTTTTGGAAACATGGTATCCACACTTACACCAATTTTTAGTTTCCACTTATAGTGGGGGAATGTTATGGAAACATGTTCTCCAAACTTAAACATTTTTTAAAATTGGCCAAAATTCTTAGTTATATGATTAAGATACATAATTATTGTATGATTATATACATTGGTACCATTACTATACCCAAGTTTTATCATGAGACATATATGAGGTGTATATGCCATGAAAATTACACTTAAATTGAAAAATCAAACTATCTTTCATATTTCAAACACTTCTTTAGAATTTAGGTTGGACTGTTAAAAACTATATTGAGCCAATGTATTACAATAGTTGGTTTAGTTTTGGTATGTTTAAGGTGATTTAATCATTCACTCTTTCCAAATTTATAGGTTTGACTTGATTACATCATCTAACCTCACTAGATTTATAATGTGAGTTGACTTGGTTCACTTATGTTCACTAGGTTATATGTATGATTGCGTTACACAGTTGAGCTAATATAAACTATTAGGTGGAAACCAACCATTTAATCCATGTTTAGGGCCATGTGTCCTCCAATATTTCTATATTTATGAACTTTATATATTTTTTATTTTTTTTAATCTCAACTCTAATGAATCATAATGGTACATCTTTATAAATCAAATTGCCAAAAGGCAAGGCCATTTCATCAATACATAGGTATACTCCTAAACCTTACTCTTTACATTTCAATCATTTCTATGATTTCAGTTTTAGATTATATAAACTAATTATATAATTTAATATGCTCTTGGTTGTAATTCATTCACTAGAAAAGTACTCAGGTTGGACTTATACAAAGTTAAGGTGTGTTATACACACCCAAGTATGCATTTATTTTCCTTTAAAATAGAAATTTAATTACTAGATTAAAGGGGATAAAATGTAGACACTATTTATAAATTATATATAACCTCAATCTTGTATACTTGGAAAATATAGACCTTAGTTGTTCCTCTCAGTTATAGACCTTTTGCTACTACTAAAAGGCTCACATTTATTATCTTTATGTGCCTATTGATTATATGTTAGCACAAAAAATGTTATTATAATGAATTAGACCTTATATAATTCTCATAATGTTATAAAACTACTTATCTTCTATCTCTAAATTTTTTATATATGTGCCAATTTTCTAGCTACTCAAACACTTGCATCCCAGTTAAATGCATGTGTTAAGGCAAGTGTCTAGTCCCTAAAAGTCATCTAATTTGTAAATGAAATGTATCCCTATGATTTGAATAAATGATTTAATATTATATATTCTCCAAAATGGATATATATATATATATATATATATATATATATATATATATATATATATATACATGATCAACCCTCATTCATTCCTAACCTAGCACAAACCAAACAACTCATAAGGAAACTTACCAAAAATAACATTCAAGTATTCAAGTGAGAAAAGATTCCCTCTTTTATCCTATTTCCATATCATTCATATGGATAACACATATATAGGTTTTAATTAATAAAGGAGCATCTCATGAGCTATATTTTATAAGTTACAATCTAGGTCATTGTTATACTTATCACATATTGCATCCTTATGCACACATAATCCCACACATATGGGAGAACTACATGAGTGTAAGTCCCTCTTCATAAAAGTGGCTATGTAGTTAGAATCCATTAATAGAGGGGTGTTTGGGGTTATCTCGACACCATGATCCCACCAACCAATTTTCCCATAGTCACTATGAATATGAATAATTAGGGTTTAACTATTTGATAAGGAACAATAGTCTATAAACTAGATCTGAGCACACTAGAGGAGACACAACCTAGAATATTCTAGGTGGTTACATCTAGATCTAATAGGTATTCTATATAGGAAACCTACATCTAGGTTAGATATAAGAATTGATGTAATCATTCAAGCTTGACATAAGTGTCTGATGTCATAAAGGTCAAATTTACAAAACCTGGCAATTGATCTATAATCTAGATCCAATTTAATTCTAGTTTGTTCCATATCATATCTAAATGCACATAGTAATATAGCTAAGTACCTTTGTTTTCCATTTATTTTAACATTAATCATTTTATTTACTTACTATTTTTAGCATATCTAAGTATTTAAATTCAAAATAATGTTTATATGAGTTTGAAAATTAATTAGCCTAATATAGAGATAGTCTGTCACCCTAGTGACATAGGCTATCTCTATCCCCTTTAAATCTAGATTCCTTAATATAGATTTTAAGGTTAAACAATTAGGTCTAAGAGTTTAAACCTCACTTTGATAAAATATGTTAAAAACCAACTAGGTTTAACTAACTAAAATGTATATTATTTGTTTTATAATGATTAACTAACCACATTTCTTGCTAAGTTAACTAATATACAAGTTTTTACAATTTTTACACTATTTAGATCTTGTCATTAATAGTTGTAATCATGCTAAATATTTCTAGTATAAGTACTAATTTAGTTGTTGAATCAATCATGAGATTAAATTCCATTTTAAATCCTTAATGAGATTTTAATAATGTATAAATATCAATAATTTATAGTAGTTTCAACTCAGTAACAAAAGTACCATTCATCGATAATGAAATCCAAAATAGTTAAAATCATATAATTTAATTTATCATTTACTAAAGCTTTATCTCTTCTTTGAACCTATTGAGTTCTAATGTCTCTAAGTGTATGCCTTAAAGGTGTACTAGAGAATGGGTGGGCAGACTATTGGTGCTTCACAAGATTGTTGTTTAACCATATCATTCCTACTATTTATCCAAATTCTTTAGATTTTTCATCATTTACCTCCTATTATGTATCCTATAAATCATGAAACATTAAAATATGGATAAGTATAAAAAATATAAATCTTGAAATATGACTAAATCTAAAATCCATTAGGATCCTCCAAAACCTAGAATTTACATTATAGCTCCAATAGGTCTGAAACCACTCTTAAACATCTTGAAAGTATATATATATATATATATATATATAACTTAAAGTATTGAAACAATATATGGCCAAGTATAAATGTAAACTTATAACTTAAATGTTTATTTTATATATATTACATGTTTTAGCACCTTTCATGCCTTTATCCCCTAAGTAATCTCCCTTCTTAATAACACCTAACTAGGTCAATCACTTTTCCTATAAAATCAACCTAGTCGACCCTATCACCCACTTTTCATACAAATTCATCCTAGCCAAACATATCATCATTTTTTTCTACTAATTCATCCCATCTAACATTGTTATCAAAGTTATGATACATGTTATGAAAGAACTAGCTGACTTGGTTCAAGGCCTAACAATAAATTTCCCCAAAAGAATCATGTTAGCCTACTTAGTCAACTAAAATTATTTAAGGGTTAGGACCTATCCATTCACATAAATAATACCTTCATATCAATACAATAGAGAGGAACATTCATTATTGCATTATCATAGCTTATAATTCTACTAGATCTATAATTGAAGGAGCCATTACTTAGGGTTTGCCTTGGAGGGAAGACAGCTTGTCTTATGGGAAGTCTTGGATTTAACTAAGATTATTTTATCTTAGATATTATTTATATTATGTGATCCTTTAAAATTCACAAAAATCTCTTGAAAATCATAATTGGCCAAGGGGAGATTAAGACTCGACATGTTAGCTCAAAGTTAAGTATCTCTAACTTCTGCTATTTCATTTGATAGATAGATATTTCATAAGGTAATAGGTTTAAATGTTTAACTCCTTGATTATACTACACATACACTTAAAATTAGTATAGCTATAGGGTTTTATTTTATTTTCATCTTCCACCTTAGGTAATTTAGACCTAGATTTTCATACCAAGATCATTTGATTGTTTTGTTTATTTTAACCATCCCCCTTTGTGCCAAAATATTTGGTGAAATTAGATTAGTTTTATTTCATGTATTCAAACCTAGATAGTGTTATTTAATAATAATAATTTCCTAGAGGCTTTAAAACATCTCCTTTAGTATTGTGTGATAAGTGTTCCCGTAGTTAGGTTTAACAGATCTAATTTAGTCATGATCCTAATATAAAAAGTATCTTAATATATGTTAGTTGATTAATTTATCCAATCTTGGATTTATTAATTAGGATAGGTTGTATATCTATCTTAATTTTATTCATACATTTTGGTGAAATTGATGTGAATTCAACCTTACATTTTAAATTTTAAATTTACTATGAACTCGGTCATACTGGTCGACCTAGTTTAATTTTCCATTTTCATATTTGGGATCTATAATCAGCTAGGTTGCATTAGTCAACCCAATTTTGTTCTCTATCTATAGGTTTGAATCTAAAACCAATAGGTTCATGTTATTTAACTCTCTTTATTTTTACTATTTTTAACTTTCAACCAGGTCATGACAGTCGACCCTATTTATTTGTGCAACTTTTAGATTTCAACTAGGTCATGATGGTTAACCCTATTCACTTTTATAACTTTTATCTTTCAGCTAGTTTATGTTTATTGACCCTATTCATTTATATACTTTCATCTTTCAATTGGGTCATGTTAGTTGACCCTATTCATTTCTACATCTTTCATCTTTGAACTAGGTCATGTTGGTCAACCCTATTCATTTTATGAAATTTTCATATTTCATACTCAACAAACTAAGTTGACCTAGTTGACTTAGTTCATGTTACTTAGAACAAACTTGGTACTTAAATTTATTTATTTATCTTAGTAATTTATTTCTATTTTTCATTAAAATTAATCACTGATTTAAATTTCCATTTTATTCTTGTTAGTTTTTCAATTTTTTTAAAACTATATCTCATAGGTAATGAAGTTGACATGTATGAATTAGTTCTATGATTTCTTATCCTTTCAACAAACTAAGTCAACCTAGTTGATGTAATTTATTTTGGCCTTTTTTTTTAGTTTAATAGGTTTCCAACTTAGTATAGTAGGTGGAAAAATTAGTTTAGTAGGTGGCTGACCTAGTTTGTTTTGTCCTATTTTTACCCTAGTTCAATAAGTCACTGACATAGTTTAGTAGGTGGCCATACTATTTTTTTTGGCCTATTTTTTGTCTAGTTAATTATTTCTCTAACCTAGTGAAAATAACCTAATAATTTCATAATTATGTCTTCTTTTTAGCTTCTAATTAGTTAAAAACTCTGCATAATCAAGGATTTAGATTAAAACCTCACTTATATTATCACTTTAGATGAAACTATTGAATTTATTCTTTCATGTCTTCTTAATACCAAACCAATTATTGCATCATGAAACCTAAATTTTTACTCCTCAATGAAAAAAAAGTGTAATATAATTTTAGTTACTCACCCTAAACCTCCTCCTACTACCAATGTTGGGAATCCTCCTCCACCCAACAATCCTACTTCTCCCATTGATACTACTCAACTCCTTGATCAAATACTTCAACAAATGAGTAATATGCAAATTATTTATAGTAATCAAATGATATAAATGTAATGTCATATATTATAAATGGCTATCAACCACATAAAGTCATAATGACTCAACCAAATCATAATTTTCTCCCTCCTCCTCTTAGATATGCCAATGAGTCATCCCTCAACCTCTAATACATAAAACAATTCTTCAAAAAAATTTAAAATGAACCTTTAGCTCCATTAATTATATCCATAAATATTAGAAACATCTCACCAACTCATATTATGGGACTAAAGATCCTAATATAAATAATGGGTTCAAACTAACACATTTACACCAGAAATATCCTATCAAAAACCTTTATTGGTGGTGCACTTAAATGGTATAATAAACTTCATCAACATTTCATCTTACAACTAGAGGATTTAGTCAATGCTCTAGTAAAATAATTTCAACACAATGATCTTCCTAAAAATATCCTTAGTCATTCCTCAATGTTAAATGACTACCTAATGAATTTACTCACCTTTTCATCAAATGATGTAAGTCTCAAGCTCACAAAGTAGACCATAATATTAGTGATTATAATATTTTAAAACTATTTGTTACTACTCGTAAAGATCCTCTTCAATACAAATTTTAGATATTTTCCCCTAAAACTTTAGAAATATTCTTAAACCAAGCAAAATTACATCACTACGGAATCTTTCAAAACATTTTCTCATAAATTGATTCACATAAGCATCCCTAAACTCAAAAGAGAGCACACAATTCAACCAATTTTAACCCAAACCACCATCCCTTTAGTCTAGAATAACTTAATAATAAATTTCCACACTCTAAAACCATGAGCTTTTATCTTTTCAAACCTCTTCCAAAATGGTACATTCTTGATAAGTGTTTTTGGTGACATTCTATGATAGGTCATTCTCATAAGACTTGTGATTTTTCTTGGCTCCCTCTTACCTTATTTCTTGGTCCACATTTCAATATTGATACTCTTACACAACAAAAATATCAATATTATCTTCAATATTTGTAATCCTCATCTATAGAATCATAATCACATCAACATCACCTACATAATGATCAACATCAATTATACCATACCTCCACCTCATCCACTACTATTATCCAAACTAGAGTTTATCCTTATTCTTACACTAAGAAATAAATGATACCTAACATGAATAATTCAAAAAAAAAATTGATTTCATCAAACCTTAACCGTTTATGTCACATGAACCCAAGGAGAAACTAGATAAAATGCCTACTCTAAAGCACATCATAAATGGTCCTCATTTAACTTATATAACTCTTAAAACCTCTCCTAAATATCCTATGTCAATTTCAACATATTTAAAATCTAACATATCAACACATTTTCCTATATCAAACTACATCAACAAGCCCAATGCAATTCATTCTAACATTTCAGCTTCACCTCACTCCATATCACATGTTGGGGCATCTTGTGATGCCCATCCACATACCACTTTAGAATTTGGGGCATATTATGATTCCCATCCCTACATAAAATTACCTATTAGGGAATATTACTATTCCCATTACCCATATACATTCCACAATACCAAACATACTCAACTTCAAGAAACCTTTCGAGACACATAGTCCTATATTTCACATACTCATATTTGATATATATGTTAACATAGATTTTTCTCATTATTTTTGTCTCATGTTTTTATGCATTTTATTTAATTTAGTTTCATATTAATTATGACATTATTTATTTTGGGTTCTTTGGTTTTATTTCACTTTACTTGCACCATTGTTTCCTTTTTAGTCATTTGGTTTTATATCAAATTACTTTCAAAATTTGTTCCCTTGTGGTTATTAGGTAGCACCTTTAGGTTTTCATTGATTATCATTTATTAAAATTTTAATAATTTTTACCATATTATATATATTTTTTATTATTATACCCTAATCTATGATTCCCCCTCATTTGGGATGACCATTTACCTTCCCCTTATTTTGGGATAACTACTATTGATGTGGGTTTTATGCACACCACATATAATAGGTTTTCACTTTCTCATTTTAGGATCAATTAATAATAAATGCAAGAAAAAAGTTGTAGGCATGTGATTTTTAATTAATTGGTGGAATAACAACATGTTACATACATACCATCAAATCAAATTAATCCAAGTGATCAAATTAACACCCAAGAATAGAAAATAATGAATTACCATTGATTTGAGTTTTATACACACAAAAAAATCCTATAAGGGACCCTCTAACATTTTAGGATCAATGAATAAACTTCACTCTAAGGCATGATTTACAAGGTATTCATTTCTATAAATAACTTTGTGGTAGAACAACTGTGAGCACTGGGTTATTTACCTCAGATGATTTGGATGTATGGAGTCTACAAGAAACCAAAAATGTATATTACAAGTGGATGGGTAAATTTTAACCTAAGGTGAACTAGATTAAAAAATTTATAAAAAGATGGAAAGGTACATCAGTGTCATATTTGTTTAGATATATAAGATGTACCTACCAAATCATTATCCTATTTGAGTTATTCTAATTTATTATCCTATTTGAGTCAAGGATAGATCTTTTAAACAAATTTAGTAGTTTGGTAATAAATTTCTTATGAGTAATCATTGAATACTTAAATTCCATGTTCAATGTTTCTATCTTGTCCACCTTAACTTTCAAAAAATTTATCAACTCAATAATCTACTCATTAGTCTTATAAATAATGCCTTTAACTTCTACCCAAAAACTATTAGTGACCACCTAGAGTGAACTCTGAAAAATTGGTCTTGGACTAATTGCCCCAAAGGTGTATATATATGTACAACTCTCATATCCTTTAAAGTTTATATTACCCATTTCTTATGGCCTACAAATTTTTGCATCAGGGAATGCATTTCATTGTGCCATTCTAACAAATTATCTCTTCTAGTTGTCACATGCTTCTAGGCTAAAGTAACATCAAGAGCCGATATCAAATGTAAATGTGCATAAGATTTATTTTTAGCAGCCTAGACCTAGAATTTTAATCTTGGTTTTCACATATTTCATTTTATTGTATTCTTGGGTCACACTTCCCCATTCTAGATGGCACTCACTCTTACATGTCTGATTGAATCAATGATATTATACAATGTTTTGCCTGCTCTTTTTACACTATTCAAAATATCTTGGGGGGCTTTTATAACACATCTTGCTTGCATAATTTTCTTTGATTAGTCATAGTTTTTAAACATTTGCTTGATTACTCCACTGGTTATATAAATAATATTTTAGGGATCTTCTTAATATTGATTTAGGTCTATTAGATGGACCTTCCTTTTCTTTGTTAAAGATAATATGTTTTCTATTAATTTTAACTCATCATTTTTACTCTCTACCAACATAGTCTTTCTCTTAACCTTCCTCAATGTGTTAGTTTTTTTATAAAAATGAAATCCCACCTTTGGTTGCTCAGTAATTATTAAATATTACCTCACTATCTCTTCTTCCTACAATCTTTGGATCTATGGATGAATGTTCACTATAGCTTGCTCTTCTGTATGTTATATATATATATATATATATATATATATAGAGAGAGAGAGAGAGAGAGAGAGAGAGAGGTTGAATAATGGGATTGGATTAATGGTAATATCTATACTAAAGTAGGATGGGTGGTAGGATAATATGCATATAACTCAATAAAATAAGGAATGACTTGTATCCATGTAGTGACTTCCTTTTGTGGAGGTGTATCAATAACACACCTGGTCATCCTTGGCATATTATTTACTAAGAACATGAAAGAATTTGTCTAGGTAGCCTAATAAATAGGAATACCTAAATACATATATTTCTTATGAAGTGTAACTTATGAAAACAAAATGGAGGTAGACACTAGATCTTCAAAATACAGACTCTTATTTGGTCTAGGAGGATGTGGATTAGGTTCAGTAAAGAATGAATAAGTTATAGGGATATGAAGTAAATATTTCAAATACTCTATAATGGATGTATAAGAAACCTTAGAAGGAATAGTAGTAGTATAATCCTTAATAGGTTGGTAGATAATAGGAAAAGTAAAATTCACTAGGCCTTGGGCTATGGTTTTTAAAAATGGGCTTTGTGAATGCGTGAGGCTTCTTGAGTGCACTAGGAGAGTCAAAAATGAAAGAATTCAAAGAATAATTAGCCTATATTGTGATAAATATACTAGTGATAATTTTATGAGACACCAAAGAATCAAGAATTTATGCACTTATATTAGATGGTTTTCTATCACTTTGAGTAGTAGTGGTAATGAAAGTTGTTGTTCGAGAGGTTTTTATTATAGCTTGTGCAATATTTACTTATTATGCCATTAAAAAATTTGTATTAATTCCACCCATGGGAATTGTATCTATATACAATAATAAATTTATCATGCATATAAATCAATCCTAAATAAAAGAAGATAGATCATACCATACACTTCTGATTGAGTGCATATTAGATAATTGAGAACATGACCGATATGGGGATCTACTAGACCCAATTAGGGGATATCTTAACATAATACACTATGCTTGAGAGGGTTCCAAAGCTTTCAATTAAACACAATCATGAAATAACCCTAAGGGAGTCCTATGTTTTGATATCTCACTAAATTAGTGACAAGTAAAATCTAATCTAGTGCTCACCAAAGCTTGTGGTATAAAGTGGGGTTAGAAATAAATAAAAGTAAACATGCATAGAAGACATATACTCATATCAATGTATATGGAATCCTAATGTATGGAAGAGAATTAAAAATTCATATCTATCTATTATTACAAATGAGGAACGAATTTAGATATACTTACCTTTGAAAATGAAACCATCGAGCCTAAATCACTCTGTTAGCCAAGGTGTTTTGTAAGAGATTGTTGTGGTATGTAAGGATGACAAGGATAAATCATCTCTAGGGTATATAACCTATCAATGCATCCAAAATAATTCTCCATAAGATAAGATCCATATCTATAAAGAAACTATGAAACCCTAAGATTGATCCTCACGTAGAATGGTGGATAAACAAATGTACAACAGCTCTTACTTATTATTATCTTCTCTAAATAATAGGAAATAAACTTGTATATATAGGAATATTTCACCATAAGCCCTTTCAAAAGTTGGTTGATAGGGTTAACTCAGTTGGCCTATTATAATTAAGGATAATAATTCACTAGGTCATAGGCTAGGTTGTCTAAGAATCGACCTAAACCTTAAGTGAATTTTACCCAAAACTATACATGGTTGACCCATTTGACCTAGTATAATAAACTGAGGCTAAAAATTATATAGGGTCGACTTAGTATAGTGAACAGTTGAAAGGGGGTCAAGGTTAGGAAAATGGGGATAAAAGGTGGTAAATGACTAGAGAGTATGAAATAGAGAAGGATAAGCATAAGGTTTTTATTAGACAAGTATGTATATAACAAGTGGAAAAGGGGACAACAATCCTGTGAAGCACCAATGGTCTGCTCACTCCTTTCTTGGTGCACCCCTTAAGGCATACACTTAGAGATATTGAGACTCGATGGGTTCCTGCAAGATACAAACTCTCAATAATTGATAAAACTTTGAAAATATTATGTGTATACATATGCACCACTCAAATCTCATCACGTGTCACGTGAGTGTAACACGGGATGGTGCTTTAAGATATAACATGATAACACATAATGTTGATGATAAGTAAAATGCAATAACCATAAAATAAGATAAATAAAAGGATATAATTAAAAAACACATACCTGTAATTACCTTAATGCTTTAAATATATAAGTAGACTAAAAAATAAGTGAAGGCATCCATATGTGAATAAAATTAGGTGAACCTTAAAAGTTAGTGCAAAAAATAGCAAAAAATTAAAAAAATAGAAGACATGCATATAGTACTATCGAATATTCTCTACATCATCATGATTTCAGAACATTTTATAGTTAAAAAAATGGAGTAGTAAAAACAAATATATGGGTAAAATAAGGAATTTGACGAAAAATATTTGAGAGGTAATGAATTATGAAAAATAATATTAAATAAGGTGAAGAGGGACATCATTTGTTATATTTGACTTATGGGTGAGAGAAAAAGAGCTTTGAGATACCAAACAAGATAGGATGTTGAGGAGATAACAAGTGAGATGAGAGGGACTCCCAGTGGTGGCAACAGGTGAAGCACAGGTAGGCAATTGAGAATCTCAAACTAGTTTTTAAATATTTTATTGTAATTAAGTGTTTTTTAGAAATTTGTGTTTTAAAGCAATTCTAAGAAATAAAATGAACCCAAAAATGTTGTTAGGGGTAGGAAAAACCATGTAGAGAAATGGGTGTGAAAGGATTAGAGTAATAATTGTTGAACGGTATTTATTACTAAAAATGTAAGGGGTCAGTAGGTAAAAACAACTAGGTCAAACAAGATGACCTCGTAGGCTGAAATTTTGAAAAATCCACATTGCCAACCTAGCAGGTACATGATGACCTAGTGTGCTTTCCAAACTGTTGACTTAGTACATGACTCTCAACCTAGTAGAAAAATCCCCTATGACAACTTAGTACTAAGGGGGGAAAAAGTAAAGGGTTGGCTTCATTTTTTAAGTCAACCTATTCAAAATAAGGAAATTTTGGTCAACCTAGTGTTTGACTCAGTGACAAGAATAATATAGAAATGCATGAAATAGGCTGAAAGAGTGATAGAAAGGCCCAGAATGGCTGACTGGGGGAAAAAGGGCCAAGTAGGCTAAAAATAGGTTGAATTTATTAAAAGTGAATAACTTAAAGTAAATTACGATTTTTTTGTTAAATTTTGAAAAAAATGTATTTTGATTATAAATGACATGGAGAATATAATACATCTTTTATTGTTTTATGGTTGTAAGGACATCCCAAATTTTGGAACTTAATGTATGTGACATAGCTCCTAGACCTATTAGAGAGATTATCAATTGAATATCAAGCTAAATTTATTGTAATAGGTTTATCATAGATATGTGTAGGATTCCACTGAGTTCAGATTTTCTAGTCATGTTCCTAGGGTCATGGGAATAGTTTACTAATACATTTAGATGAGAGGTGGAGGGGGATACCATTAAGGTGGGTATCACCTTAGAGTATGTCCATGCTATCCTTGGACTACCTATAATAGGTATGCCCATGGTCATGCAGGTACCAAATGGTGAGGAGGAGAGGAGAGCCTTATACATATGGGCAATGGGCTCAAAGAGGATATACCTTGGATTGAGAGTTAGTTTATTTGATGTTTATACCTCATATATTATAGATATATAAAAGGTGATAATAGGACTTGTTACAACATGGGTTCTATGTCACAAGTTGGATGTTAAGGTACCACTATTTATAATAGCCTTATGCTAGATGATATTGGATCACAAGGTGTTGTATGACTTAGAATCTATTATTTAGGTATAGTTTGTGCATGATATGAATGGGGTTTTACCAAAAGGGTATAAGTTTATAGGGCTTATTATATTGATAACCACATGGATATATGAGAAGTTTCTTATGTATTGGCCATTTGGGTTGCCCCATACAACTAATGATAGGTTGCCTCAAGTACAAATGTGGTGACAAGATCAAGTAGTGTGTGATATGCCCCACATGCTAGTGTTGTAGATGGTGAAGTGAGAAAACATTATATGGCAGCCTTACCTAGTGTCACCTTTATTGGCATGGATAGAGATTATCATCCACTATACCTAGTGGATAGAGATGTATCTAGTGGCTCATATACCAGGAAAGATGGGAATTCCATACCCAGTGGCACTAATAGTGGTGCTCACATTTTGGGCCCAACATGTGAGAGAGATGAGGGGGAGAGGAGGATTAATGCCACCAATTACTAGGCTAGTGATTAGGCCACATCATGAAAGATCATGGACAAGTCAAGCATGATGGGTAGTAGAGAGAGAGGAGAGAGATGTGGATGCAAGAGTGCCAGAGGTACCATCACCAACATAAAAATATGAGCAACAATGACCACCTTAACCATAACATCAATTAAGTTAGTGGAAATAAGAGAGAATAAAGATATTAGTCATCTTAGATGAACCATTAGGTGATTTAGGACAAAGTTGGGTGATAGAGAGACCACTTAGGTGTAGCCTAAGATGGGCATGAGTGGTGACTCTAGGATTTAATTTTGGGTAGTGACCTAAAAACTAGGTTCTCAGAGGATGTGAAGATGGGGATACCATGCTCAATAATCATGTAGATGGTGATATAGTGGTAGGTGACACACAACCAAGTAAAAAGATGATTAAATTTTCCTTAAGTTTATTTGAAATAGAGTATAGATAGATAGATTTTTAGATATATAAAAGATCTAATATCTATTTGGGTGGCATTTTATATATCCTATAGAGGAGGAGGAGACTAGATTGGAGTCCCTAATGATAGGATCACTCCATGATAGCCTAGATGAGGAACTGTGGCATACAACCCTACCACACTAGAGGATCTCATGCTACCATCTACCCCAGCTCAAGCAAGCTAGTTTAGACTAATAGAAGAGGATGTGAGGTGGTTAAAGGTGCTTAGAGAGGGGATGTATCCACTATTAGGGGTGGGTATAAAATAGGCATATACAAGGAAAGCCCTGGCTCAAGAGAGATTCATGCATCTAGCTATTGTGACATGGATGGGATAGGTATAGGCCTAGGAGAGAGTCACACATATAGTAACCTTGACCTAGTTAGGATAGGTACATGCCTAGGTATCTCATTTATAGGGTCAGGTATCAATATTGGGATCTTTGACAACCTCTTTATAGTGTTCTATTTAGAGGAGTTAGATTGAGGCATCTATGGGCAATGTGGCCAGGCCATGAGATAGGCATGATGGGGCCCAGCCATAGAGTTAGAGCTATGTATTTTGTACTATTTTTTTTTTATCAAAAATACATAATACATAATACACACAACCACAACCACACACACACACACACACACACACACACACACAGAGTGTGTTCTATTCAGAGGAGTCAAATCGAGGCATCTATGGGTAGTGTGGCTAGGCTATGAGATAGGCATGATGGGGCCCAGCCATAGAGATAGAGCTATGTATTTTATACTTTTTTTAATCAAAAATACATGTGTGTGTGTGTGTTGGTTTATATATATATATATATATATATATATATATATATATATATATATATATATATATATATATATAAACCAACACACACACACACATGTATTTTTTATTTAAAAAAGTATAAAATATATATATATATATATATATATATATATATATATATATATATATATATATGTCTTATTTTGGTAGTTGGATGTTGATTGTATGTGTTTTTCATTATGGTTGTAGTTATGGATGATTGGATATGTTTCTTTCTAGCACATGTATTTAGCTATTGTTGTATATGCTATGGAGAATATATGATTTGTGATTTATTTTCTAGCATTATGTAGGACACATGCATTGTTAAAAAGACAGGCAAAAAAGGACTTGGTAAAATATAATCAATCAAAAATGTACTACACACTATTTCATGTTGGGAAATGTGTAATAACAAGAAAATGACTAAGTATAAATAATTGAAGGGTGGTAAGCAAGATGGAAAAAAATAATTATTTTTAAACTTATAAAAAGAGCTTTTGGCACCAAATTAAAATAATTAAAATCATACTAAATCACGTTGGGCAGTATGAAAATAGTGAAAAAAATGGAAAGCACGTGAAAGAGTAATAGTATAAAAAAAATCAATTAAGTCAATCCATCACACAAAATCCCATTAGGAAGTACAAAATAAAAACAAAATTAGCAAAATTTGGTCTTAAATTTATCACACTAATTCAAGCTTGGAAGTATGAAAAATTCAAGAAATGGTTGGATTCTTACATGCAATCAAAAAATAAGAAGATAAAAGTGAAAGAGTAATGAAGTAAGCATAAAACATACTAAATCAAGTTTGGAAGCATTTCAATGATGTGTAACTTCATAATCAATCACATCTTATCTCATATTTGACACATGTAATTATTTATTGTGACTTGGAGTATTGGAAATTTTTGTGAGGAAGACTAGGTCCTATATGTGGTCTTACATTGTAACTCATGAAGGGAACACCAATGAGGTGGAATAAATATCAAAATATAGTAACAAGGGGATGTTGGTAATATGAGTGTGAAATTATGGTAATGTTTTAGGAAGGCCGGGTCCTATACATGGTCTTACAATGCAACTCACAAATGGAATCCCTAGGGGAGTGATTAGTGAACAAAACAATATTCCTCAAGAGGAAATATGAGGAATGTAGAGAGTGAAAAAGGGAATTAAAAAAGCATAACTTAGGAAATATTATGAGAAGACCTTAGGAGAAAAGAGGAATACTAAGGACATGAGAAGACACTAAGTGACTAGTGACCATAAATGTACAAAGGAAATCTGTTTTCTATAGACACAAAGTTGTGTAGGAAAATAAACATGACACTAAGATCAACTCATGAAGGTAGATTGGTAAAAGAAAATTAAAATGGACCTACCTTCCCATGATGTGTTCCACATTCCTCAAGACCTCTTACAAAGCCATAAATCTACTATAAAGATTGGGTACTTGCATGAGAAAGTAGGTAGCACTAAAAGATTTTTTATTCTCCTTTTCTAATCTACTGCCCTACCACACCCCAATGGACCTTGGCTCTATCATGAGGAAAAATATAGAGTTTGAGATCTAATTAGAATAAGGAAATGTACTTTGAGTCACATCTTTTAGTGTGATTTAACTTTTAAGAATTTTGAAATGTTTTTGCCTTTTGTATCATTACCTTTTATTAAATGATTTGGCTTTTGACTGTTTTTAAGGATTTTTAAGATTCCTCCTCCATACGAACTTGGAATGACAAATCATGAGTGATAGAGTGATACACATGAATGAGATATAGGCTTAGGCTAAAAGAAGCTAAGTAACCAAAGACAAGACTTATTAGAACACTTAGGCTTAACAATGAACCAACATGTGATCTCAAGTCTCAACCATGTATAGGCTTAGTTTCTAGAAAGGAAATAAATGGAATAAATGAGATCCAAAGTGGACCAGTAAAAGGAGATTATAATGATATAAATTATTTGATAACTGATCAAATGGTAAAGAAATAATGACTAAAGGGAACCAAGTTTGTATAACCAAGTCACAATGATAATTATCCATGTATATAGATATAAGAAAACAAATAATCATGAAAAATAAAATAAGAGAGTTTGTAAGGAAGAAAATTAAGAAGAAAGAGAAATCAAGGATAAAGAAGACATCCATAGGAAAACATAAATGACATTATGAGCAATATATAAAGTGTAAAATTAAAGTCACCATGTAAGATAAATAATAATTTAACACAATTTCAAATGATATAACAAATATATAAAGATAAAATTGGAGCACACGTCCAATCCAAATGTAAATGTAAAAACACCATGCATGTGATCATAAGTACTAATAGATTCACCCACATGCATTATTCAAAACATATAATAGATCTATATGAAGTTGGATGTAAACTATAGCTAATTTCTCATCTATCTTCAATGAAAATTGGGAAAATACTTCACGTCTAATATCCTCAACAAAAAAGGTAGGAATGTTTGATGAATCATGTTAAGGAGGGATATCAAGTAAGGGATGCTCAAAATAATTCATAGGAGTGGAATTTACAGGAGATGAAGGTATCATCGGTGGGGAAGGATCCATAGGTGAGGGAATCATAGGTGGAGAAAGATCCATATGTGAGGGAAGGTCCATGGGTGAAGGATTAATAAGAGGATGAATAAGAAGTAATGAAGGGATTGTAGGAGGGGATGGAACCACATAAGGTGGAATGATGGGAGAAGAAGGGGGATCCTTCTTATAGGAATGACCTATGGGAGGAATAGTATAAGGTATGAGAATAGTTAAAATATGATCTTTAAGGTGCTACTAAAAGATGTAGTAACGATCAGTGTGATGGGTGTCATATTGGTGCCAAAGATAATGCACCTATCTATACTTAGGAATATACTCAGGTAATACCTTCAGGGGAGGTATGGCCTTGTCTAAGGACTGACACATAGAGGTATGCAAAGTATCAATATATTATCATAGCTTGTGATAATGTGTGGACAAATGATTATCTATGACATGGAAGAAACATATATGATTATGAATAGACTTAGTAAAGGTACTCATAGGATGAGGTGTAACAGAATAAAAAAGGAGTTTTTGAAGGCTCATTGGCCCATTTGGTGGGTAATTGATCCATCTATGGTAAAGGAAGCAAACCATCACTAAGAGAACGTAGTGTTGGTGGAGAGATTGGACTAAGATCAATGAAAAGAGAGATGGGATCAGAAGCAAGGATAGACTCAACTAAAGTGGGAGTAATAATGGGCTCTAAAGTGGGATCTACTAAGGGTGGGGTAGTATCTACATAAATCTGAGTGATGTTTGTATGCATCTCAAAGATAAGAAGGCTATAGGGTTCATGGTACCTAGAAAAGTGATAAGGCCCAGTCATAACACAATCCATAAGTATACTCCCAATTGGTTTTTTTAGAAATTAGAGGTGTTCACACCATCTGTACCCTATGATAAAGAGGAAAAATACTAAAATAAGGAATTATATATGATGGAATATGGTAAGATGCACAAAAATACTAAAGCAAAGAAGAGGAATGATAATAGATAATATTAGCATTAGAGGCCTGAACAAGACCACCAAAGAATGGATCATCTAAGGTATAACCATAATCATAATTAGGTGTATGAATATCAATGATATAGGTGGGGATGACATTATCATCTAATGAGATTTGGTGAATGGAATTTAGAGTCTTAGTGAAGATAATGGGGATGTCATCATAAGGTGGTTTTTGAGAATGAGGTTGTAAAGAAGTAGGAAGCTAAGAGATGAGATGAGGTGAGAGATCAAAAGTTTTAATCTTTAGATTTATCTTATTAGGATCATCATCATTGGAATATAGGAGGTTAGGGGTAATATTCCAAATTAGTTTGGGATGACCATTTTAACCTCTAGTGGAATTGATGAGAAAGTTGAATCATTTGAGACTCAATAAATGGAACACTAGGCAAAGGTTCAAGAGTAAGAATTTTGAACACACCACAATCTTGGAATTAATCAAAAATTTTAAGGGTTAGTTTCACCTTTAATCCTATAGATAACTTCATTTTGAGGGAATTTAATGCATTGGTAGGAAAAATAAGAAACTGCTATGATACGATGAGTCCATGGCCTACCAAGCAAGATGTTATAGGAGAGAAATAAGTTAAATATCATCACCTTCACATAAATGGTGACACGTGGGATGGTAATGGGAAGCCACAAACAACCTAAAGGAGGCATTTGCCTTTGATCATATCCTTGAAATGTGTTTTGTGTGAATTTGAGATTCCATTCAAAATATCCAAGGGTTTTGATAAAATTGAGAGAGGCAACACAAGTGCTAAAACCCTCATCAATCAAGGCATGCTTGACTTAGAAATCACTAATTTGGACACTAATGAATAGATGAGAATCATCTACATGAAGTAGAATCTCATTGGGAATCATATAAGTGATGGGAAACTTGAGGGAAAGAGAAGTGCCCATTGTTTCAACATGTATGGACATATCTTCACTTTATTGTAATATGCTATCTTCATATCTAGATAAGGTTGATTCCTTCCCTATTATGGGAGGACAAGAGATGTTCATTTTGAACAAGAGTTACATGATATGGTTATGATGATGTAAAGAGGTCCTCATAAGCTCAAGAAAGGGAATTTGGTATGGGAGATTAGTGAGTTTCATGATGGGATCCCACTAATCATAACCCATGAAAATATTGTTAGAAATAGGTGCATAATGTTGAAGTAGGTCCTTAGAAGGAGGAACCAAAGTACATTTGAATTTGTGTTGATAAGAAGAAGAAGGTTTATAATAAGTTTGTAAACAATGGTGAGAAGATGAGGTAGTTGGTTCAAGTTGATTTTGAGAATCGATGGAAGAAGTATTAATAGAATCTTGATTATCATTGGTGTTAAGTGAAGAAGATAGAGGAGTGGTAGAAATAGAATAGGAAGTGTTATCCAAGGGAGGAGTTGGAATTGGATCATCTAAAGTTATAAGGTCATCTTTCCCTAACTCATTTAAGTGAGTTGGAGAAGAATCTTGGATAACATAAAATTTGTGAGATAATGGAGGGGTATAGATATGTTTAGATTAAATGAAGGCAACCACCCTTTACATATTAGTAATATTAACCACATTTTCTTCTAAAGTTGGGTCAACAAGACTTTATACATTATTTTTGGAAGGGTTGGGATTGTCTTGGTGGTTTGGTGATTTGGAATAGGGTCTTTATAGATAGCTAAATGAGCATTAGCTTGATTCAAGGGTTGAGATTTAACATTTGTTTCATGAGATTTAAAATCAATGTCATAGGATTGTTGATTCTTTTGAATGATAGAATCATGATAAAAATTAGGACTAAGAAGAAAATCCATAGCCAAATTACGTATTTGCCTATAGGTCTCATGAGAATGAACCCAACTACTGTGAAACCAACAAAATTTGTTGGGATCATACTAGGATTTCATAAGATGAGTTGGATCAAGTTATCATGGTATAGGCCTAGGTAGACATTTGAGTAATTCAGATGAGGATAAAGTTTTGTTAACATTGATGTTATTAGGTGAAGATAAATGAATATTAGTGAATTTTTGAGAAGGGGGAGATAGCTCCAAAGATTGGTTAGGAATAATAGCTTGAATAGTGTGAATGGTGTCTGAAGAGTCTGTGATACCATCATTGGTAGCATGATGATTTTTTTTCTTAATATACGAGTACCCATAGAAGATTGAGGTGGTTAAAATTGATGCATAAGGAAATATTCACATTTTGTTTGGTCAATGGCCTCTTCCAAGGTACATGGAGAGAGAGTGCAAACCCAATATTGGAACTTGGGAAAAAAAGAATTAGTAAAGAGATGGAAAATAATATCATTAGCCATGTTATGTTCACATTTTTTGAACAATGTTCCACCTTTTAAAAAAATCTTGGGTGGTTTCATTTTTAAATTGCTTACAATTGATAAAATGGGCCAAGATATTTTTAGGAAGATCACTAGTTTGGAACTCTTGGTCTAGAGCATTTACTAAATCTTCCAAACTAGTAATAGAATGAGTTTTAAGTTAGTTTTACCAATCTAAAGCATTATTCTTGAGGGTTTTGGCTAAGATCTTAGTAGCAGCAAAGGTATTTAATTTGACCTAGTCTTTATAGAGATTTCCAAATGTTTTTAGATGAAGAGTAGGATCAGTTGACCCATTGTATGAAATGGTAGGGGTGATACCTCCTATATCAATATTATCAATTTAAGTTGTAAGAGGATCATTTTGAAGATGTTTAATTAATTATATTTTTGATAAGAGGAAGTTGAGGGATGAGATTACCATGGGCATCCTGAAGAAGAGGTGGGGGAACATTTTGATTATGTGTTCACCAAGTTATTGGTTGAGGGTGGGTTTGAAGACAGAGAAAGTGATTTTTTCATTCTCATCATTTTATGTGTATTATGAGCTTAAAAATTATTCATTTAATTAACTATTTTTAATAAGAGTTGGTGGGTTTGATTGGCATTGTTAACATTGTTTGAAGCATTAGAGTTGGTAGTAGTGGCTTGGGTACCACTATTGGTATTGGTAGGAGATTGAGAGGAATTTTTAGAATGTGAGGCACTAGTGGATTTTTTTTTTAATGTGAAATAAGATGGACTAGTAAAGGGATGAGAAGAAGAAGCACTATAAGCATGATTACCTTGGATAGAAAATAATGCACTAGTGGAAGAGTTAAGGAGAGTGGATTTTGTAAGAGGCCCACTATATGTAGAACTTGTCATGGTAGTGGAGATACTAGGCATGGAGGTAGAAGAAGTTAAATAAGAAGAGGTCATGGTATGAGAAGGGTTCATGATAGAGGGAAGAGGTTGAGAATAAAATAAACTAGTACCCCTAAATCCATGTGATAATGTGGGAGAAGTTGAATGAGGCTCTTAAACTTGACCACTAATCATAAGATGGTAAATGGTAGAAGGATCATTTCCTCAATGTTGAGTAAATTTAGAGATAAAGAAGAGAATTTCAGGGATATACTCTAATTCAGGTTGATCTTCAAGAGAGAAAAAGGGATGACAAAGAGAAGAGGAATGACGAGGGGTCCCATAGTTCATTGTAAAAGTGCCTATATGAACATTACTCTCATCTAGGAGAGGATCTCTACTCTACTTATGGGAAACCATATAAGGGTTGGTGAAACTATCATTTATGTTGAATTTAAATTATTGTTGTCTTTAAATAGGAATTTCATTATGAAGGAGAGGGACTAAACAAGGTAAGAGAGATGCAAAAGTAAAGAAACAGGAAGTGATAATTTTTTTTATAGAGTTGACTGGGTTGACCTAGTACAAAAAATATGGTCTAAAAACTATATAGAGTTGACAAGGTCAACCTAGTATATAAAATAGAGGTTGAAAAAGTGTATAGAGTAAATAGGGTCGACCTAGTACAAAAAATAAAAATTGAAAAAGTGTACATAGTTAACAGGGTTGACCTAGTATAGTAGGGAGAGGGAAAATAGATAGTCTATAAGAGACTGTGTCAATCAAAATAATTATGTACTAAAATAGGAAAAAAATTAAAGTACTTTTATAAGTAAGAAATGAAAAGAAAAACATAATCAATTGAATAAATGAGGTTCATCCAATTGAGGCACACAACACAAAACCTTACACCAATGTTGTTTAATGCAATTTGTTGCAATACAACATATAATTGAGCAAAGAGCAAGTAATCAATTTGGAAAGTAGAAGCTAACTAAGTGGTCATATTGAATGTTGTTAGATTATAGAATATGATTTTAGATGTGATAGGGAGTTGGTTGTAAGCAAGGAACTAGAAATCAATCTAAGGATGGTTTCAGGATGTTTAGATTGAAATGGATCTATATTAGTAATGTTATTGGCTTGGTATAAGGCCTACCTACTCACTTCATACACAATAGTGATAAGGGTGTCGAGTGCTTAGCCAAAATATACCATTAACCACATGTTTATACTTGGCCAAAAAACCAAGTTTGCTTCCCCTTTGGTGATGAAAAACAAGTAGGTACGCCTTGGGTAGACAATTGTTGACATGTTTTTTTGAAGATTTTTTGATTTGGTAGTGTGTGCATAAAATAAAAAATAGTGAAACTAAATGGTATATTGAAAAACCACTTATTTTGAAAATGTGATCTATTCTAAGCATGCAATCAATTGAAAATGAAAGTGTGAGCTAATTACTAACATATAAGCATTAATTCCAACTTTGAAACATAGTATAGTGTTATTTTATATGATAGTGTATGCACAAATTATAGAATAGATTTGATAGTGCTGTTTATGTACTATGGAATAAAAGGTTTGAAAAATAATTACGTTGATAGTGTCAACCTATTTTTTCATATAGAATACAAAATTACATCGACAAGGTTGACCTAATTAACTGTTTAGGGGTAGTTTTAAAGATTACAAACTATGAAAAATAAAACTGCAATTAATAATAGAAATGATAGAGAATGATAGAAAGGAACCTTGGTGGGTTGGAAGATGTCGAGGAAAATAAGATTTTTATTGAAGTACCTTGATTTATACATACAAATTCTATTATCTATGTTGACTAGGTTGACCTAACTTTATACTTCCCTATTTGCTAAAAACCTATAAAATGTACTAGTTAGATAGGGTCAACCTAGTATTTTTTATGGAAGTCTATAAATGTATAAAGTTGATAGGGTTGACCTAGTAGGCTAATTTGGATGTCTAAAAATATATAGAGTCAACATGGTCAACCTAATAGCCTGATCTAAATGTCTAAAAATATATAGGTTGATTGGGTTGACCTAATAATCTAAACTATAAATTTAAAAATGTATAGGATTGATAGAGTCAACCTACTAGTATGTACTTGATAAAAAAAATTACATAAATATAATAAAGTCATATTGATGTGATTATGTGTTAAACATGTGCGTAGAAGTTAGAACTACATCGACACTATCAACCTAGTATCACAAATATATAAAAATAAAATAATACAAAATATGAAATAAAATCTACAAGGGTTAGAATCACGTTGGGTTCACCAGAATGTATGCAATCATGAATGCATCATGTCTATAAATCAATTCTAACTTAGAGAAGATAGATCATACCATACACCTCTAATTATAGACACGTTAGATAAATGGGAACATGACCTATATGGGGATCTGCTAGACCCAATTAAGGGATATGTTACCATAATACACTATGCTTGAGAGGGTTCCAAACCATCCATTAAGGCACAATCATGCAATAACCCTAAGGGAGTCTTATGTTTTGATATCTCACTAAATTAATAACAAGTAAAGTAAAATCTAATCTAGTGGTCACGAAGCTTGTGGTAAAAAGTGGGGGTTAGAAACAAATTAAGGTAAACATGTATAGAAGACATATACTCACATCATTGTATATATAGGTGAATTTAACCCTAAGCACTTTTTAAATTTTTGGCCGATAGGGTCGACTTAGTTGACCTAGTATAATTAAGGACAAGAATCACTATGTCATGGGCTAGGTCAGCCAAGAGCCAACATAGACCCTAAGTGAATTTACCCAAAACTATATAGGGTTGACCTAGTTAACCTAGTACAAGAAACTAAGGCTGAAAACTATATAAGGTCAATAGGGTCAACCTAGTTTAGTGAACAGTCAAAAGGGGGTCAAGGTTAAGAAAAGGGTTATAAAAGGTGGTAAATGTCTAGACAAGTGTGTATATAAAAATCTTAGGGATAAGGTTTTTAGGAGACAAGTGTTTATATATCAAGTGGAAAGAGGTACAATAATCCTATGAAGCACTAATGGTCTACTCATCCATTTCTTAGTGTACCCCTTAATGTGTGTACTAAGAGAGATTGAGACTCGACAGGTTCCTACAAGATAAAAAGTGTCAGTAATCAATAAAAATTTGAAAATTTTATGTGTATATAATATCAACATATGTATAAATGTTACAAATAATTGGGATCTCATTTGGGTTCATCTCCATAGGTTTCTCTTGAATATAACTAGTATGGTCTCTAAGACATTATCTATTTATTGCTTTGTAATCTGAAGTGGAAAGCTTGGAGGTGTGTTTGATTATGAAATTTACTAAGATAGATCTTCTTGTTTAGACTCTTCCTCTGATTCCATTCCATTTTTTTATTTACTTTATTCTTTTGATATCAATTATGTTTCAACTAAGTCATCTCTATTTTTGATTGTTCATTTATTTTTGTTCCCCCTAACTCATTTTTCTCTTAGTTTTATTCTTCATTAATATATTATTATTTAGTTATTTTATTTCCTATTTTTCCTCATTTTAGTTCTCATAAATAGGTCCTCCTTTGGTAAATATACCTTTAGGAAGCCTTTCTTCTTCTTGTACAACTTAGGAAGACACAGTAGGATTCTTAGGCTTCCTTTGATGTCACAAGTGGTGGCCTAGTACAAATAATAACTAGTCCTAAAGTGGGTGGAGTGAAAAATGAATGGGTGAAAATAGTGTAAGGTAAAGTGGGAAATGAATACATATATGATAATAAAGGAAGTGAATTCAGAATGGCAATGACTATTGGTGGAGTCATGGATAGTGTGGATGTTTTTCCAATAGGTTGAGATAGTACCATTGGTGTTTTTGTGGTAGGGATTGGTGAAAAATGAGTAAAAACCATAGGAACTTATGAAAATAAATAAGGAAGGCTTACTTTTTATATTATTATGAAAGGAGGTAGGGGTGAAAAATAAAGTGACCCCTTTGATCTACTAGGAACTTTAGATTCCTCCACACTAGATATAGGTTGAGAAATAATAGCACTTGGGGGTGTGTAGAGACCTCTAAAGATATTGGATCTAGATTATGGGTTTGTCTACCCATATGCACTTTCTTCTTACAATATTTATGTTTCCATTTTTTCTTCTAGTTGAGGAGGTTGCTCATGAACTAGTGTTGAGGTCCATTTTTCATTTTTTATTATTTTATCATCTACCTCTATAATGTTAAGATCATATTAGATACTTTGGGATACTATCATTGACATGAAAACCTTTTGCATAGTTATAAAAATTTTAATATCATCTTCATCATTTAAAAGTATAGAATCATGACTAAACCATTGGTGCCCATAGGGGATTTCAACTTTTTTTGTATTTCTTAAGGTGTTTCTTGACCTTATTTTTGGAATCCATATTAGAGTGGGCCAAAATCAAGGATATATTTGGATAGGATCAAATACATGAAGCTAAACCTATATGGTTTAGTGAAATCTTAATAACAACTCAAAATGGAAAAAGATTGTTCTCACAATCAAAACTTTGTATTAACATCATTCATTAGCCAAAATGTGCAAATGAAGGTACATTATATAGTTAGGAATTAAGTCACCCAAAAAATTAATTAACTCAACTTAAAATTATAAAAATACTTAAATTATATTTCCCCTAATGACATATTATTAATCTAATTAATCTAAGTAGACCATGTAGGTAAAACCATATAGTGGGAAAACCCCTACACTAACAACCCCCCTAAGCATAACCTAGGTGGCTAGAATAATTGGGTCTCAACAAAAAGTCCTGATGAGTTATCCATGTATATAAAGATGAGCCCCTAGAGGAAGAATAAGTAAGATATTCTTAAACCCCAAGAAGAGCCCACAAATAATTTTACTTTCTCTCATTGAAAGGTTTGGTGAATATATCAACAATTTAATTTATTGTCTAGGTGTAGTGTAGATCCATGAATTTTTCATGGATGAGATCCTGAATGAAATGCATGTGAATATTACCTTAGATACCCATGATTTCACCTAACCAGTTTGTGTTTTCCATGGGAGCACTTCTTACCTTACATACCCATGAAAACATAAACCTTACCTAAGAGACTTGCATTTATAAATTTACCCAATTTCCATGCCTAAATGTGGTCATGTGGTCCACTTGTAACTTTTCCTTGTAGCACTTACCTTTATGTTTACTAAATATGTCAACTTATTCTATACACAATCTTAGCTATCGTACATTGTGTGCTTGTTTGTGCTTTAGTACCCAACCTATCATTCACTCATTTTTATCATGCACTACCCACTCATCAAACCTACACCTAATTCTATTTTACCTCATTCCTATTTTGAGGGGGAACACCTCCTCCCATACTCGAGGAAACATGACCTTTGACCTATAATATATTTTTTTATAGCTTGTTGATTATTATTGCATAATAAAAAGGGATAAAATGTAAACACTAAAAATCTGTATATGATCATTTTGAATGTCAAAATTATTGTGGACCATCTGAGGACCCCCTTGGGAAAAACTATTGGTATTTTAATCGACAACTAGACCTAACCTAAGTTAATTGACATTCTAGCTAAAACCCACCTTCTTACCAACCCTACCTTTGACCCCTAACCATTGATGGTCAAGGTGACTTATGATGGTCACCTTGATCATTGATAGTCAGGTTTCACTATCTAAACCAACTTAACTCACCCTTAACTCTGCTTTGATTTTTTATAATTAGCTCATTTAAATTTGCATGTGAGCCATTTCATGCATAAGTTATAATTTGAAAGCCCAATTGAACCTTCACTTGGACCTCTCCTTCTTTATTATAAGAAGAGAGGTGAAAGAGGTGAAATCCATCCAAAAATATCAAGAGATTTTATATCCATAGCTTATTTTATAGGTATCCTTCTAGTAATCTAACAATATAGCCATCACGTTAGAGAGTAAACTTGCTACCACCCTTTGATTGATAGCTAAGAATTGTTACTCTACCAGAATCATGCTAGACTCTACCAATGAGTCAACCACCTCAACCATTCATCTGATCAACCTCTAAAAATATAAGCATTAGTTTTCAATTATTTAATTACTTTTTTTGTATTTTTAAAGTAGCCTAGTATAAACCCATCTCCAAAAATTACCTTTTGTGATCTTGTCAAACTAACCATTCACCACACAAACCCAATACATAGTAACTACTGAATGTCAACTTGACCACCAACAGTCTATCCAACCATTGATGGTTGCCTCAACTAACGATGGTAATCTTAAATATTGATGGTCACCTCAACTATTGATAATCATTGTGGTAGAAAATAATAGCAAGATATTTTCACCCACTTACCCTTAACCAAATCCAACTTTCTTTTCATCTATCTGTTCATAGACCCCCAGCCTATTTTTTGAAGCACACTTGATTTTTTTAGCATTAGTATTAATCTGCTTATTTCTAAATTATTAATTTTCTTTATCAAGCATCTCTTGTATTCAATTTTAGTATATTTTTATTATTGATGTAATTACCTTATATTCTATTTTATAAACTTAATTGTTTAAAATGTGTGGATTGATATCCCTCAAAGAAGCTCTTACTTCCAAGATCTAGCTAGTGCTAGGGAATCCACCCAACTATCTATCTAACCAACCAATTACTTTGATTATGTATTATTTTTAGGTCATCCTCCCAAGTGAAAGAGGAGTTCTTCACAATCATCTAATTCAATACATGCGCAATCAAATAGGTTTTTCAACCAACTAGTATTTAGTTTCTTCTTCTTCCTTTCTCAAAATATAAGCTAAAATTCATTGAAACACTAATAATTTACCCTAATTATCACTAACCTCATTAGCTTATGCATTGTGAGTTTCATTTTAAGACCTTGTATATGATCATTCTTTCCTCACAAAATATCCTCAAGCTACATACCATGTTTAGTCACAAAATAACTATGCTTTTTCAAAATGAGCGATTAACACAAACCCTACATTTTATATTTTCCACTTAACTTGATATTTTATTTTTAAATTTAAGTTCATTTTTATGTTTTACATGCCTACTAAAAATATTTATCATGTTTTACATTTCATTCCATTTGCTTTCATGTTTTACATGCTTCCCAACTTGATTTAGTGTGTTTTATATTTCAACTTATTTTTTCCATTTATGGTTTACACATTTTCCCACATGATTTAGTATGTCTTAAATATCATTTCATATTTTTTATGCATTCATGTTTTATGTATGATCTAGTGTGTTTTATATAAAATTTTATTCTACATTACATTTTTCTTACATTTTACACTTTTTATCATTCTTTTTAACCATGCATTTGTTCACATTTGCTAAAAAAGAATAAAAATACATCACACATTTTCTCATAAAATATATAAAATATTAACACATGTTATACAAATAAAATAAATACAACCATAACATCTATGAGTCATAAAAAATAAAATATAGTTCTACATATTAATGGCTCAAAAGTTTGATACAATACAAGATGATATAAACATAATACAATCTCAACTCTACGGCTATGATCCACCCTATCTATCCAATGGTGGACAAGGTAAAATACTCATAGATGCATGTGAATACCCCTTATAATATTCCACTACAAATATTATGTTCATGTATGCAATCCCTCTATCTGTTTTTATAAATTGGCCACTTGGCCCTGTACATGTGCTAACTCTCTAGATGTAGCCAAATGAGTGGCTCACTCTTCAACTAATTTATACCATGCATAAATCTCCCCATCACCCACTCTTGTTGGTAATTCCACATGTAATATATATTGTTTCTTCATATCTCTCATGTTGCCTCACCAACCAATCGAAACTAACTCACATGATCAAGGGTAGAAGGTACAAAAGGATTAATCATCTCTGTAGTACCATGATGTGGTAATACATCATCCAATATATCATGATGAGATTATTATACCATCACTTCCCATCTATCCTACTCTATAATAGCATCTATTAAATACAATCCAAAAGTACATTATATAAAAATCATATATCTAGCATATATATCTACCTATACAAAATAATAAACATAAAATACATAATTAAACAAAATTTACTCAAATATAGTTTCTGCATTTACTCACCACCAGGATATAGAACATGATCATGATGTGTATAACTACAAATAAATTAAACAATATACTAACTCATTGTAAGTTATGATAAGGGATCTCCCTCAGTTGGTACCTCTCTTCAGCTAGTGTCTCCACTTGTGGTTGATCCTTTACCTACACCTACACCTACCTCTATTTATGTCATCATGGTGATGGATATGGTGGTATATGCACCCTTACTATGGTACAACCATAGCTACCTATACCTCTCCCTCCATTATTGATGCCTCTACTATTATCGATGTCATCATCCCCATGGTTTTGATTGGTGTGACTATATCAAAGCACATCCATAAGTGATCCTACACCTCATCTACTTAGATTCTACCTTGCATGTAATGCCCAAAATATAGGAAATATTATAGGCATCATAGGTGTGGTAACCCAAACTAACCTAGTAAATGAGTAATAGGATGTGGTTTTACCCACCATGTATCTAATTACATTAGCCACTATTAACTTAAAACTACATTAATCACCTCATATAAAGTCAATCAATTAATGTAACTACATCAAGCACTTCATATAAATTCATCTAATTAATTTAATTACATCAACCACTTCATATGAATTCAACTAGTTAATATAACTACTTTAACTACTTCATACGAAGTTAGCTTACTAAACCTACTACATCAACCACTTCATACAAAGTTGGCCACTAAACCAATGCATTTGAACATTTATTATATGTAGTTGGAAACCTAAACAACTTAATAAATTGGTTAGTATAGACACATTCAACCACCTATATAATATCACACTATATTATCCAACACATACACATTTGACCATTTCATAATTCACTAGATCAACTCAATAATATGCAATCAACTAATAAAATCAATGTAAAAACTTAAAATTATGCCATCTTGGTTGATCATATATTTTTTTTTGGTAATTTTTAACTAACTCATCATTAATTCCATAGACACAAATTTTCCTTATTTGATTCCTATCCATTTTTCATTTTAATTTATATTCCACCCCATAAAATTTTGGGGTAAATTTAACCACACATATTTTTCTCGACACCTAATTTTCCAAATATACCTAATTTACATATAAAAATAATTAAAATTCATATTAAATACACCTCATATGTGGACTAATCTCATGGTAGTTGTAATGTGTCATACTCCTTTATTCCTCGCATCTATTCCATCGTCTCTCTCATGACTCCTCCACATCACATAGAGCTTTGGTTTTTCAAAATAGTAAATATGAAAATTAATATTTATAAATATATTATATATTCAAAATTTGAAAATTATTTATATAACAATTATTTATTGAATAATTTTGTCTTTTACTCATAACTATATTTCTATAATCTATTTTTAAAAATTGTAAGAAGTTCTAAAATCCTACCAATGTAGAGAATTTTTCAATATTTACCCCATATTTTTGAAAAACAATCATTTTATATCTTGCTTTCCAATTCTAAATATTATTCCATACATTGGACACGTCTTCCACTTACTTATCATGCATATCTTATTTCACAACAATAAGATAAGTGAAGGTATGTATGTTTCAATTATTTATTTTCATGCTTTCTACTAAAATTTATTATCTCGGCATTGTGCATTTCTATATTCTTTATTGAAGCACTATCCCATGTTACATCTATGTGACATGTGATGATATTCAATTGGGACATATGTATACATAAAATATTTTTAAACTTTATCAGTTATTGATGTTTTCTCTCTTGTAGGAACCTATCAAGTTCCAATCTCTCTAAGTGCACTCTTTAAAGGGAACATTAGGAAAGGGGTGGGTAGACCTTTTATGCTTCAAAATATTTTTGGTCCCTATATTATTATCTAAAATTACTACAAGTCACTTTTATCCAATTCCCTAAATAATTAAAACCCATTTACCCACTTATCTATGTAACTCTCTTTCCAAAATAACCCCTACTTAAGAAAACAACATTTTCTTCATTTTACTATTATGTCAGCCAAGTCAATATTATTAGGGTTACAACACACGTTACATAATGAAGTCATCCTAGTAGACCTAGTTCAAAACCTAATGATTATCTTTCCCACCTAAAAAATTCAAGTTGGTCAATCACATTTGTTAGATTCTTAGGATAATTTAGGATCAAACCTTGGCTATAAATACCTCCTTTAATTTAATGCAATAGAGAGGAACCTTCATTTACATATTATTATAGCTCATACTTATGCTAATTATACACTTGAGGAGTCATTACTTAGGGATTCCCTTAGAAGGAAATAAACTTATCTTGTGGAAAATTCTTAGATTAAAAGTAGTAGTCTTTTAGCCTAAAACTAATTTATATAGTGTGATCCTTACAAATCCACAAAAAAAATTTACAAAGCACCATTGGCCAAGGGATAGATTGAGGCACGATATATTCATCTAAAGGTAAGTATTCCTAAATTTTACTATTTCATTTGGTAGATAGATATTGCATAAAGTAATAAGTTGATGTTGTACTCCTTGCTTAGTTTACCTCTACAATGACTTTAGTAGAGTTTTCTTTACTTATTATATGTTTTTTATTGTTAACCATCCCCCTTTGTGCCATAAGATTTAATGAGAACTAAATTAGATTTATTTTATGTATTTTAGGCCTAGCAAGGGTTATTGTAAAATATCATTTTCCTAGAGGCTTTATGACCCTCTCCTTTGATATTATGTAGCAGGAGATCCCTTTGTTAGGTTTAGCAAATCTGGATTGGTCATGTAATAATATAAATATCTATGCAATGAATTATTGGTAAGATTACCTTATCTAATTTTATAATTCACTAAGTAGGAAAAGTTATAGATCCATCATAATTCATTGCATACACAATGTCTTTCAAAACTTGACTCATGTAGCCACTAGGTTTTTCCTCATGATCATGATCGTACTAAGTAATCATAATGTAAATTACCATCTACAATTCTTGACACAAAACACATCCAATTTTTTTTTATTAATTACCCCAAACATACCTCAAGATTAAGACAATAATAAGGGAGTGAATGTCAGCTTTATATAGTATATAATCCATAACACTCATTACTATTTGTTTACTATCTAGAACATACACCATGATGATTTACACTCTTTCATAAGGAATAAAGGAGTGTTTATTAATATTATACCATGACAAATAATAGGTGAATATATGGTATTATATTCCACCATATATCTATTAGTATAATAGATCTTAGCTTCTAATTCTCAAGTTTGACAAATTCTACTAGAGACATAACCTCGAAAGGCTCTTCAAAGTCCCTCTTTCACAGGTATAAACATGAGTCTCTTAGGTATTAAATATCTTATCTTGGGAATATATATGTCATAAGTGAAGAGGATTTACAAGAAGTGATATGAATAATATGTTCATTCAATTTATCAATAATGGATCAAAAAATAAGATAGATAGCTTATTTATAAGTTAGTGTCACATAGATGTTTGTTTCAAAATATGAATAGAGTAATATAATAAAGATTAAAAGGTATAATTTAAAATATTTCTTATAAATGTTCAAGGAGGAGTTATTTAATTATTTTACTCTATAGGGTTACACCTCTTATTAATGCATACCAATTTAAGGTTAGATTGTTCACCTCAAATGAGAGGTTACCAAATTCACTTTATGAATGACAATAAACATAAATCAATTGATATGATTCCAAATTTACTTATAGGAACTTAGATTTACTTCCTCATTTTTTAATTATTCACATTTCAACTAAATGTAATCAACAAGATTTAGTAAAAGACTAGATATTTATTTATTAATGTAAAAAGTACAATCTTTCTTCAAGAGAAAATGTGTACACCAGAATTTTAATCCAAGTAGGAAGGATCCTTTCTATAATTCAAGATAGAGAGGGAATAATTTGGTTTAAATAATAATTTATTGTAGAAAAAATAACACACTCATATGAAACTTTAAGAGCATGAATAATATATCTCAACTTCAAATCAACCTTGTTTTAATCCTTTCCTACACTAAAACCACATGTGAATTGTGTCAAAAAAAAATTTGGTAATGTTTTCTTCTCCAAAAAATCCTCCATTTTATTTATGACAATAAACATCTCAAATCAATATAATAGTATAAATTAATAATGCATTCAAAAACTATTCTTATTCACACAATCATGTTTAAATTCACGTAAATATAAAATGACATAAACAAATGATGGAATTTAATTCCACAATTATTTAAACTATCTCTATTCACATGATTTGGATTATCAAGCATATGTATTCCATGTCACAAATTATGAATATTGTTTTCTTAGATAGTGATCACCCAAAAGATATCATTTTCATAATACTATGACCTAATAAATCATTATTAGTTTAATCAAAATTCATCAAGAAGGTTAAAAAGGTTTGCTCATTTTGTCCTTTACATGAGTTTATTATTTAACCATCAATGTTTTTTCCCTTTTTTTCCCATCTTTAATTAATAAACAAAGAATAAAATCAAATATAACTAGGCCAAGAGATGCTTTTCTCTTCAATTGTAGTGGATTTCTTATTAATCAATCAAATTTGGGGTCCCATAAACCTTTTCTAAGGAAATTAAACAAATTTTGAGGAGGGGTTGAGTTAATTTTAGAGAATTTCTAAAATTTTATCCAAATTCAAAATATAAGGATGTATTGATATCCACAAAGGAATGGTTTTGTGTGTGTGTGTGTGTGTGTGTGTGTGTGTGCACGTGCATGCGTGTGTGAATAGATCCTTCAATTATTCATAGCACCATTACCATTATTTTAAAACCACTAGCTAGGACTCATTCATTTTTTATAACAAGAATATAAACCATAGAACCTCAAAGAACCAGTTCTTATGCAACCCTTGTTATTTTATCAAAATAAATCAGTTTAAGACTACTAAAAAAATTATCAATTACTATCATACATTTTTCCTCATTAACTCATTCATATAGTATTCCTTGATTTCCAATCCTAGATTATAATTTTAATAAGAATTAGTTACATAAAAATCCACTCGCCCAATCCCATGCAATTGGAAAAATAATTTAGAATTAAACATATACACCCATGTAACCACCTCACATAAAAATACAACCCTATTAAGTAATGCATGGTAAAATATAAATTAAACACACAAGCACCTCAGTGTGTAGGCAAAAGGAGGAGAGTCCAACACACAATCACCTCAACACCACAACTACAACCATCATATGAGACATGTAAATGTAAATATTTTATTTGGTTTTATATAAGCAAGTCATCAAGAAGATAACCAGAAGTCCTGATAGGTTAATTTTTTCTCATTCTCTCTATGATGAAAAATTTACCCTACCTATAATAACTAGCTAACAAAGAGTAAATATAGTAGATATTTTGAAGTATTTTATGTTACAAATGTAAAGTTTGGAAATATTTATCAAATGGTGTCTCTTTTATCCCTAACAACAAGGTAGGTGATTTTATTTTTAATTTATTAATTCATGATAAGGAATGAAATAAAGGAATTATTTCTGAAACCATACTAAAAAAACAATAATGAATTAAAATAAACAATCTCATAATAATTTAAAATACTAAGTGGGCAAGGCTGAATGAAATTCCAAGAATAAATATGGATGGATAATGGTAAAAAATCACTTTCCTAAGGAAAGGAACCATGCCAAGCCTTATTTTGACCCTTCTCCTTAATTTATTCAAAGCTTGAATTATTTAACCAATTGAAGCATGTTGGGAGGACAAATTTAACATGTTAAAATGAGTTTTAGAATTGATCCTTGTGAACTAGGAATTTGACTCGAGAGGGGGTTGGATCAAGTGTTAGTTCAAAATGAAAATAACACACTAAAAAGCATGACATCTCTAGGCCTAAAAACTAGGGGGAGATTAGGAAAAACATAAATATGGAATAAAACAACTAAAACATGAAAGAAACCTTCCTTCACCTTCCTTGGAGCTTCTAAGTTGTTTGTAGAGTGGTTTTCTTAGCTTGTGCATCAAAGAGTCTTCATCAATGGAGTTGTTTGGCTCCTTATCTCCTTGGAACCTTTGGCTTGTAATGTATTTATCTTGGTTTAACAATTTGACATAATAATACTAATTATATGAGACTTTGGAATAATTTTCACATAGTAACTTTACACTATCCAAGCTTAAAATTATGAGTGTGAGGCCTTCCATTTATAAATTTTTGCTATTGATTAGAATGAACCTGAATCATTCATCTCAAGATGAAGATGTGTGGCTAAGAATCCATTCAATTTTGGAGTCTAAAATAAATAAATAACCTTATAAATATTTGGGATAGAGAGGCATTAAAGAGGCATGGGAGGGCTTAATCAGATATTCATGGCATTTATGGCCTAGGGATGCCTTCCCAAAAAATGATGTCATTTGATGATGCAAAAATGCATAATCAATTTCAAAAAAGAAATATTTACCAAGTTCCATGGAAAATTAACTTAATATCTTGATTCAAATTAGTTATCCTTAAACATGATTTATAAATTTTGGTGCAAATCTTGGCAATTGGTGCACAGATTAATCAAATTGGTCAGAATGTCATATTATTGGCTCAAAATTTGATTGGATTAGAATTAGGATGAAATTTTGGATGCATTGGATCCATTATCCCCTTTAGAATGTTTCTAACACAAAATAATAATGGCACGTGTCTCATACAAGAAATTTGGTAGAAAAGAATAATCTAGAGCATCGAGGTGTGAAAATGTCATTTTGACTCGAAATGATCTGATCAAATTTAGCTATCTCATAAAATGCATTTCCCTATTTAAGGATATATTGAAAAAAATAAGCACTCGTAATGAATAATTCAAATTATTTAGCATGTTTTAGTGATTTTAGCCCAAATTGTGTATTTTGGTAGAAATTGGTCAAAATCCTGGTTGGAGGTCATTGGTGTGCTAGTTTTAGGTGTCTACAATTGACAAACTCGTAAGTATTATAAGGTCCTAAAATGACATTGATTTTGGAATTTATAATATGAAAAAGATAGGTTTAGTTTAAAAATTAAAAAAAAAGGATTTAATATTATCTCAAGGGTAATTTCCTAGATAGTTGGTGCTCTCAAATTGGACCACAAAACATCACCTCTTTCTAGCTGACACTAGGCACTTGAAGAGGGGATATATATATATATATATATATATATATATATATATCCCCTCTTCAAATTGATTTTATTCCAACACCCAAAGTCAATGTCATATTACCAACTGTCAAAAAAATTGATGATAAAATTAGGGGAAACTGAGCTAAAATTTCTTAATGAAGATACAATTAATGCAAGAGGAATGAAAACATTTCATTCATTGTGTCAAGATCCAAATTTATTAATAATATAATCTACAAAATTTTAAGTGGTTGAGATATAACACAAAGTCACATAACATCATAACTAACCACTAGTGTATTTTGGATCATGTTTAACATAAACCTTCTATGGATCCCACCAGATGTTAATTGATCTCAAACTTATATTTATCATAATTTATTGGTTGTGGGTAGCTTGAAACTAAGCATGTGTATACTAGTGGTGTTATTTGCACTCTTTTATAATATATGAATTGTAATGATGTTTTCCTGATAAATATATTCACATAAAAGTGTGAATTCAAGGTCATGCTATAATTAAATTATATTTAATTTATAATTTAAAATATATTTTAAATACTATAATAATATTTAATTAATAAATGAAATGATAATATGTAAATAAAAGGGTAAAAATGATGTACTTTGTATAGAATATTGAAGAAGATGTGTTTTATAAATTTAAACCTGAGACAAAATAATATACTTATAGGAAGTAAAAGGAGTGGAAATATCTCACATTACAAGGTGTCTTGACTAAGTAAGTGGCCTATAGTATGTTGATAGTAAACTACTTCTCATGTTTTTTAGTATCCTTACACATGAGTCATTTTGAAAGAAGCACAAATTAGACTCATACCAAATTCACTAAATTAGAAAGGATTCCATTTCTATAATGTGCCCTTACCTATGAAAAGGATGATTCACTATTCAATGATAAAAAATATACCTCATCCAAGGCTTGGAAAGCATGAAGAATACAACATATTGCATCTAGTGTAATGTGATCCATATGGGATCCTGATTAGGATTATATGCATGATCATATTATATATAATGATATCCATTTAAAGATGATGATACAATACCACAAAACCACAAGTGGTTAAAAATGTTATTAAGATCTAATATCAATCACACTACCCCTTCTACTATGTCATAGTTAGGTTTATAGGGTATGTGTGAAGGCAACAAAATGAGGATAAAGTTGATATCCCACAACAGCCTTGTATCACAGGGTAGGGCATGACATATAACATTTATGGATTTTTTATTTTCATTAACATACAAAATAAATAGTTTGCTTGGATCAATTTTGGCAAGCACATAACACTTGTAATGGAATTTTTTGGATCATTCAATATTGATTTTGAAAGCATCCCATTATTAAGTCTAATGTTTCTTTCATGAAAATTTTAAGTGATTAAATTTATCAAAAAAATATAAAATAAACCTACATAACAAAATTAATTTTATTGAAAAATGACATAAGGCTAGATTAGTTTGTGGAAGGTGGTAAATCTTTTATAGCTTTTATGTATTCAGGGTTAATTTAAATGTCATATTTAAAAATGATATGACCTAATTATTTTCCTTCAATAATTTTAAAATATGATTTCTTGGGATTTAGAGGAATACCATATTTTATACAAATAGTGAAATTTCACGTAGATGATCAATATGGTTCTTTCTCTTCTTCTAATGCTTGATAGGATCATCAAGGTAGACTTGAATAATGATACCAATCAAATCATAAAAATATATATGCATAGTTGTCTAAAAAGTGATACATGCATTCATTAAACCAAATATAATTCTATTAAAACAAAACATTCATTTATGTGTAGTAAAATTATTTTTATGTCTATCTTATAGATTCAAAAAAGTTTAATTATAATTAGAAAATCCATTGAGATTAAACATCATTTTAGAAACTACAATCTACTACAAAATTTGATCTTTGCTAGGCAAAGGAGAGTTATCTTTGACATTTATTCTTTTTAAATCTCTAAAATCTACACATAAATGGATATCCCCATTTCTATTCCTAACAAAAACTAAATTTTCTACCCAATTTAAATATCATACAGGGAAAATGAGACCACCGTCTAACATTTTATCAAGCTCCTTATTGATGGTGTATTTCAATAAAGGGCTTATTCTTCTAACCTTCTACCAAATGGGTTTTATACGAGGTTTAATATGTGTGTCATGTTTTATTATCTCGATATCATAACCCTTTAGTTCTTTATTGGACCATGTAAAATTATCTATAAACTCCTTAAATAAATTAATAAATTGAACTTTTTCCTCAATAATACAATGAATAAATAAATATATAAATTTATGACCCTCTTCAATGCCAAGATTAATATAAACAATCTCACCTATAACTCTCCTAGATAGTTATTTAGTTTGTGAGATTTTAGGCTGATCATGTGGTGTGAACGTAGTTTCCAAACTAACCAAACCAATAGGCAACTTATTAGTGCTTAACTACAAATAATCACCATCATTTATCACATAATCATCATGATCAAAATTTACCTTCAAAAATGAATCAATATGTTCATCACAATAAAAAATAGATTATCATTAATATTAGTCACTTTAAATCTAAAAATCCCAAAAAATAAATAATCTACAATTATTTCACTATCACTTAAGGTAGGATTAGAAGCAATAACATCAAGCTTGTCCACACGAGAATTAAAAAATCTAAGGATATGTATGATACTAAAAGCTTTAAATCTCTCGGTAAGTGACCAAACCTTCTGAGTATATCTATGAAGATGAGTCTAATTAGTTTTATATATATTTTAATTTTCTAACAATTACTCAAAATATCTAAAAACCTCCAAATGTTTGACATTTAATTGTATGAATTTTTCAATGTCTAAACACAAAGCCTTAAATTAAGCTATGTTATTAGTGTTTTCAAATGATAATTTATGAGCATATAAAAAAAAATTTACCTATAGGACAAATTTAAATAATTCCAACACCATTCCCATGCTATGAACAAGTTCCATCAAAATATAAATATTGTATGTTTCATCTAGAAATAGTGCTTATTTTCTATTGATTAGGTTCATCTAAAGTTAGTAACTCATAAGTACCACTTCTAGTTTCAACATATAAAATAATTCTTGGTATGGATTCTATAGGATTACTATTCCATTCCTCTCTATGTATAAATGTAATTTCATTCATAATAGGGACCCAAGTGGTAACCTTACCTATGGAAGAACCAATTGCATTTGGCTAATCTTTGCCTAAAACCATAGCATAATTAGTAGGGATGTTTAAAAATTTTACATTTGACATGCACCTGATTCTTTCATCCTGAGATATTTTGATAAAAATTTCATGAAACTTATCATAGCTCTTAGTTTGGCAAGAGTCAAAACTAGTAAGTTTCTAGTTTTTAGTTTCATAAGATATGCCTATTTTATCAGCAATAAATGTAGGCATGATATTCTTAGAAGTTCATGTATCAAGAATATATTTATGGATAACTTTATTAGTAATTATAATATAAACATAAAATAAAGGAATGTAATCATCTAAAAAATTATTGTATCAAGAAAAATTAGAATTATAATCATTATTACTAGAATCTTATTGTAATCCTAGTACATTCTTGGGATTTAGATTTTAATAGCATTATTAATGCTACCAAGATGACCAAGAAACCAACAACTTGAAGTAAATAAAAACCATCTTTAATAATTTCCATACCATTAATAATTTTATAACCATCTTTATCAGGATGACATATACGAGTAAAAATTTTGGGCTTATAAGGAAGATAATACATGTTATTAAATATAGTAGATAAAAGGTTAGGTTGCTGATAATTTTTAGTAGAATTATCTCTAACAACAATATTATGTGAAAATTTACTTTTATGTTTAAAAAAAGGATTGGAAGTAGATGTTGGATTGTTAACTACATTTGAATTATCTTTAGGGAAAAAATTATAATCCATTTGTCTCATCTAAATAACATAGACATTAGAATTTTTGATGTTATATGAAGATTTGTCAAAACCAAACATGTTTATATTATCAACCAAGTCAATGGAAATATTATATTTTTTGTGGATAAAACATTTAAACTTCTAAATATCTATACATGTGTTATGATCATGGTCTATTTCACAAACATGGAAATAATGAACCTTTTATTTATTCTTACCATTTTGAGGATTAATATATTTTTATGATGTGGAAGGTTTGTGATTTAATTATTGCTTGATGGTGACCAGCTCATTTTCAAGATTATGTATGGATTTTAAAATTTATACATTATGAAAAATTAAACTAGTATAAGCTCAATTTTAAATCCAATATATTTTAACTTTTTTTTTCAAATTCTATGCAAAAAAATAATTATAGCATCATACTCTATTATGTATTTATCTTATAAATCTATTTTGTATTTCAAAGGCATTGCACTACAAAAATATAATCTAGATTATTTTTTAGATGGTCTCATGTCATAAGAAATTTCCTAATAGATTAATAAATCTAGTAATAAAAGTATAAATAGTCTCACCTAGATTAATATAAATAATAACAAGGTCATTGACTAAATCTAGATCTTATTTAATTTTACCAAAATAGAGTTTTATCCAATATTATATGTACTTAAAAGTGTTAATAACCTTATAAATCTTGTGAAAATGCTCTCAAAGATTTTTTTCATTTGTTATGCCAAGAGTACTGCAAATCAATTTAAAGCCATCTAAATGATCTTCCCAAGGCTCATGAGGGGCTCTTGAACATTTTGGGATATTAATTCCTTTAAGTGAAGGCAATTTAACATGATGGTTACTAATATTGATTGGATTCCCATGAATCCAAGAATTTATATCTTTTTGACAATATTATATAACATAATCATCTTAGTATTTGTTATTCTATAGAGTAGGGATGAGATCTCTAACTCTATCTTTGACTTCTTATATTGAAATATTTAGCATGTTATAAATTTTTACTGGGATCCATTGGTTCTATATATTTGTTAGGATCAATAGGAATAATATAATAATCAATAGGAATGGTTTTAAAAATAAAATAAGTTCTAGATAGAGGATCAATAGCCAAGGTTTTTTCCCTTTCTTGCTAAATGTGACATTTTTATCTTGAATATCAAACTAAGTTTGATGACCAAAGGTGGCATACCACTCTATTTAAAATTATATTTCATTTTATTCTTCAGCTATAACATTAATAATGTAATGAAAATTATAAGGTTTATTATACCAAGAAAAAAAACAAGTATAGAAGAAATATCAATTATATCTTCAATAATATCAAACTTAAGTTAGATGATGAGAGGGGGACCAATAATAGTCATGAATAAGAAGACTAAAAGAAAAATAGAAATAAATAATTTTTTTTTGAAAACTCCCCATTGGAATCATCAAATTTGTTGATGATGAAAAATATCATGTCAATGAATCAATCATTTCCCCTATCATAAAGGTCAAGATGGAATCAAATTAGTCTAATCGTAGGGGATTTATGGATAAAATGTTGATCTTAATATGTGCAGATGGATTATTTTAATAGTTATATAAATAAGTCTACATAATACATAACTAATTAAGCATCACTATATTTAGAAATTAATTTACTTCTTTTAATGTATAAACTCATAATCATATCTAATAGATATAATCTAACCTATCCAACATATTAAAGTCTATAAGAGAGGCATTCTATTTAAAGGAATATTAATAATCTATTATTATTATTCAATAACTTATCTTTCAATATCAATCTCTATGTCGTAATAAACTAAAAGAAAAACAATGCATTAAATTTAAAGAGAGGTAAAATAAATAGAAATAGAAACCAAACAAGGAGATATTAAAAAAGACTAGCACTTATCTAACAACTAACCAACTGTAAAGCAATGACAACTAAGATAAGTAAATCTAATAATAAGTATAAATAAGATCTAAAACTAATACTATAATAGATTAACAGATTATAAGATAATTGAAAAAGCTATAACAGTACTACTAATCAATAAAGAAATGAGAAATTACTTAAAACTTTGAGATAATAAAGAAAACAAAATTTTAAAAAATAACTACTTAAACTATTAAATGAAATAACTAGAATAAGAAACAAAGAAACCAAAAAAACATAAAACTAATACTAATAAAACAAGGACAATTAATATAAAGACTAATCTAAACATAAAGATAATATAATTAAAAATACTAAGTAAAATAAAGTATGCAAGACTTTGTAAAATAATTGACTTGGAGGTATGAAAAGTAAACATTATTGAGAAAACTTTAAAATAGTTCCGATGACAAAAAAATATTTCAAATAAAATATCACTATACAATGGATAGATTAACAATCTATCATAAAATAATATGTTTTCATCAATATTTAGGAAAAGTATATGAAGTTATGTGCATATGACTACATATCTAAAACCATCAATGACATTAATACTTTATAATATTTATATAATCGATTATAAATAAATCAAGTAACCTAGATATACATGCATTATTCAAGAATATTACTTCATCATCAGAGAGGATATCATTTTGTCTATCTATAAGTATTACCCACTCTTAGATATGCTTAAACTAAAGAAGAAAGATGTGGAAGATTTGAAAACTTGAATAACTCTTAATACATGTATATTTTTTCTTGGTGTTATGTCTTCAATTTTATTATAAAGTAACTTCATTGAAGGTGGTTATATTTGAAGTTGTAACTAACATTATTTACTTATAGTTCTAAATTTAATTAACTTCAAATTCAATTAATTTATAATTAGTTACTTTATAATTCATAAATTTTATAACTTAAATTTATATTTAGAACTTTAAAATAAAATTCTTGAGATTAAATGAAATAATATAGACCAATATTAATATTCTCTAATGGGTGGGGGAACTTTACTTGTCAACATCACTAAGTAATTATTAACATATACATATAAATAAATTGTCAAAAAATTATTATGTTCAATGATTTAAACATTAAATAACATCATAATTCATAATAACATAACATTTTCCAAGTACACATCTTATGATCAAACATCATAAAAGTCAACTATCTAAGAAAATACCACTGAATAAACACATTGAATCATTGTCAAAAATGAGCATGATAATACAACCATTGAATAAAATAAGAATACCTATCCATGATTATTAAAACTAAAAATGTTCCCAAAACTACAACTATCTAGATTATGAAATCCACTAAAAGAGTTCATAACTAAAATTATAAATAACATAGCAAGTTTATCAAAAAAAATATAAACAACACAACCAACAGATAAAACAACATCATACTATAACAACTAATGAATCTGAATCACTCCTAGTAACTAAATCAATAAGATGGGTTCCCTTATCTATTTGGTACTCAGTGTACTCCAATGGTGTAACATACAACTTAATCAAGTTTATACCCCCATCATCATTATGTAACTATATTTTCACCTTATATAGCACATGATTTACCAGGGGTTTAGATATAAGTATTTTAACACATTTCTCGCTAGAGGAAAAAGGATCACTAGGTATAAGTGTAGCAGGTCTAGGTAAAATTACTAAAAGCAGGTTCAGATTAGTCAGGTTAGGGTTGAGATCAAAAAAGAATTTAAATGGTTAAAAGTAGGATATGCATCATTCAAATCATCTTAGGATGTGTGTAAATAAGATTTACTTGACATATCTCATCCATATGGATGAGATCACCAACTAGCTCATTTTTTACCTCTACAGAAAATATTTCCATGCAAGTTCAAGGATGAAGATGAGATATTATCAAAGATTGTTTAGAAATTCAAGTCATTTGTGTAAAAATGGATTGAGACATAGATTCCATGATGGAATAGTCTAAATAAATCATTGGCATCCCTACATCTCTTAAAACATCTCTCATAATGATTAATTTGTGAATGGGCCCCACTAATTTGTTGTATACTACTTCCCCAAACATTCTTGTCAGAACCTTTAAAATTTGGAGTCCACCCTAAATTTTTTTCTAAATTTGAAAAAAAATCAATTAAGATTTTTTTAAAGGCTTTCATGCATCACAACATATTATCTTCAAATAAAACATTAATATATGTTTATAAATGATCAATTATCTTCTCCATTTTAGTTACTCATAATCAAACTAATAAAATAAGCTATATATTAATGCCAAGACACTTTAGAATATAATGCCAAATATAAGTATTTCTTAATATTTTCAACTGAATCATATAAGCCATGATATAAAAATCTATAAATATTAATCATCTATTCAACTACCATAATATACCAAATTTTGAGAATAATACAAGTGATCATCACTAATGAACTAATCAATTAACTAAAAATAAATGCAATAGGTTTTACAAAAAACCATTTCTATTGACATTCCCATTTTTAGGCATGTAGAATACACCAACATGTCATCATTTAATTCATAATATTTACAAAATAACTATAAAATTTTAGAGAAAAATATTCATGTTCAAATAATATGTCTCATAAAAAATATTCCTTTGTATTCAAATCTCCACAAGACCACATATTTAAATAAAGCAACAATAAAAACCTTCATGACTGAATTAACTCATAACTACATTCATGACTAAATTATCTTAGAAGAACCTTCATGGTTTAATTAACTAAGAAACCACAACTCAAAATAACATAATAAACCATGAAAGTTCCTTCATTTTAATATCATATTGTATGCAAAATATCAATTATATCACATTTATACTTTCCAATGCTTCATGTCACACTAAAATCAAACAACTTACCTTGTATTTCAAATTTATTAAGCACCATGCAAATTTTATAGGCAACATAGGGCTTTATAAAATACATAATTAAAAAATAATAAAATTTAATCTCAATGGCATACAATAAAATGACTATAGAAACCATATAAGAGAAACCCAATGTCATTTTATACATGAAACTGATTGCAATATCTAAATAATGTGCATGCATACATTTTTTTACAAATTTATATGGCATGGAAAGACTAAAACACAACATTAACAAGGATAAATAAGTCATTTTAGAGGATTGATAAAATAACCAAAAACTTTAAACTATTGACTATTTTTTTTTAATGTATCTACATGAAACATAGAAAACAAAAGAAACATTTACATGTAAGCCTTTTTTAGTAGAACTTTAAATAATATGCAAGACTATAATATTTCTAAAGTTGAGCCCAATATGATACAAATGGAAACTTATATCTTGTATAATATATTTCAAAATAAACCCCAAGAGAAAAATTTAATGTGTGCATACATATAAAATCATCAACCAAAACTTCAACCTCTTTACAGTGAAACAAGAAAATGCATGCATGTAGCTAAAATATCGACTAGTTTCAAATGATTTCTAAAAACTCACAACCATGCAAACAATATATGAATAAAAATGTTTCATGCATAGAATATATATCAAATGATATTTTTCCTCAATGAAATGCACCTTTTCATCAATTTAAAAAAAATTAAATTGTCTACATACCTACCACCAATGAGTGCACATAATGAAATGGTTTTATACTAAAAAGCTCATTGTTCAACTCAAAGGCTAGACCATTAAGATATATTTTTCATAGAGAACTTGGTATAGTGAATCTTGAATAGTAAAAATAGATTGTTTTGTGTGGAGTGTTATTAAATACAACCATTAATGTAGTTAGGGTAACATGTACACCAAATTAGTGGATGATATATTACACAAAAATAAGCTACCAAACCCCATACAATATCCATTACCAAATACTTATAAGTATGTCTTGGTGATATGATAAATCAATTACCATATTTTCCACAAACTGAATATCCTATAATTTAAAATGAGGTAGAATGTCACATTAATACCAAAATATCACAATATATCTAGCCAAATTTCATAACACTACAACTTTAAATTTGAACATTACACATACAAGGTGCTTTGATATATCCAAAAGATGAGAAATTAAAACATTAATGTATCAGTTTACCTTGATATCAAACATTTATTTGATCCACTATAATATCAAATTAATATTGATACTGACAACATGTCACAAAAACCACCTCCAATGCTAACTACATGTATTTGATTCATTGAAATGCCAAATGGCCACTTTCAATATCAATGACTGATGGTAACAATCAAAGAAATTTGATGTTTAATTTATATTTAGGTTATATCAATACCACATGAACATTAATTACCATAATACCCAAAATATACAATAATAGTACTAATAATTAAATGAATCAAAACACTCAATGTTCCTTTAAAACTAATACTTATGAGAAATATCACACAATTTGTAGATCTAAGTATACTATGAAGTATTTTTCATGTTATCAACAATTTAAACCATTTTAAACATGTAATATTCTGAGTCGCAACATATAGGATTAAGTCATAAAAATTGAAAAATATATTTCATACAAATACATAATTCTATGAAAATCACCCAATCAACATTATAATTATGAATGCATAAAATATATTTTTACAACAATTAATAAAACTTATGCTATGTATAATTTTATTATAATAATATGAATGTTCATATCAATAAACATGTCATAATATCATATTTAATCATATGAACATAAAATTATTGCAAAATGAATGAAAACAAGTTGGCCCTTACCAATAGTTTTAAGCTTTCTAGCTTAAGCCATCATAAATGAGATTAGAATATATATATTTTTAAAAGGTGGTAATGAAATTATCCATAATAATATGTTGCACATATCTTTAATGGATTAAACATTAATAATAACTCATTTAATGATTTTTTATGATATCATAACCTAGATAAGTAGTTCTTCATATTGGCCCAATGTATACTTGATGCCTAAATTATTTTATAATTCTCTTTTGATGGAGATATCTTATATAGATTAATATTGTAGAGTGTCAATCATATGTGTTCCAGGAGAATTGATATAATCTTTTTCTATTAAATTTAATAAATTATTATGGGTATTTGATTTATTAATTTTTAAACCTATTATGTATCCAAGACCCTGACGTATTTTTTGAATAGATATTTGGATGGGGTGGATGATGCCTTATGCATGTTTCCCCAATCCTTGTCCTATATATCCCATTTTTCAAATATATAAATCCAAAATTTTATTAGATCATATTTTTGACCTTTTTATACAAATAATTTCATTATTAAGGGTTTGAATATTTAGCATCCAATCTTTAATATCCTTTTTAAGATATTGTATAGGTACTTGCAAAATCATGTTAGATGTAGTGTTGTTCATGTCCTAGTGATTTATGAGGTGTCCCATAACTTTTGGGATAGTCATAGATTATATATATTTAGATGAAAAGTAGCTAACACAAACTTGAGGAGAGGTTTAAATAATAATAGAAGAATCCATAAGAGAATGCTTAGGATTTTGGAGGTATTTAGGCATATAAAGCATTAAAACCTAAATAATACTAATGAGAAAAAGTGGAAGGATAACATATTGAATCAAGGGGAGCATAAATGAGTAATAATTAGGCTAAGATGTGGAACCATTTGAGGATGAAAATCCCAAGGAAGATCTAGGGCTGAAGGTGTAAATAGATTTTTTATATAGAAATAAAAAATCAAATAAATGAAACCTTGTGAAAAAAAATCCAAGAAATATATTTTTTGTATAAGGAGATCAAAAATGAAATTAGAAACCTAAGGATAAAAATATTAAACCATGAAATGATGAAACCCTATGGTAAACTAGGGTTTTTCACTCTTCGATATGTGTACGGGGTCACCAAAATGCTATCCCTAATTTTAGATTAATATGAATTACTTAATTTAATTAATATATAAAATTTAAATTTAATTTAGAGATTAAAATATTGAATTCAATCATACATCTGAATGTAAAATATTGGAAGTGATTTTTACAATGATTCGATAAGTGACATATGCTAAATATAATAATAACAACAAAGGGATAATTAATTATATTTTATGGCTAACTATCTAACTATGACTATATTTTGGAAATGGATATCAGATAAAACTAAGTTTATGGCTCATTAATTCCATAATTGATTCTCTGTAAATGTAAGGTTAGTACCACCAAATTGGACTAGTATCGTTTATCCATACTAATATGTGCTAGTCAATATTGACCTATGAGTAAACAAGGAACAATGAATATATAGTCACCTACACCTATTTTTGTTTTATTTTTATTCATGATCTCAAACCTTGATGATGCACACAACCTCATGAATTAGTCTATTTTGTTTTGAAACCTAAGGTATACTTGTGAGGGATAGGAACCTATAAAAACTAGGAAAGTGTAATATGCTGAGTTGGCCTCAATCACCCCCATTTGATGATTGAATGTTTCCTATGTATTTGATACTCTGAGGAGGAAAATAAATACACACTTAGTTCCCCACCTAATGTGATTGTTAAATTGTGCTGTTTGTCTATAAATATGCAACAAATTATTCTAAATTGATACTTGAAAATTCTTTCCTTAAATTAGTCGTAGAGTGCCTCATAATTGGTTTTTGATTCCTCTTACTGATACATTTACAATTTGGGAAGAATAGGCTAGATTTTTTTAATTTGAAATAATGTATAATGTGTTATGAATAAGTGTCAAGCCCATTGTGAATGAAACCTTGATTTGTTTATGTATGATTTTAATTGGGTAATTTTTCAATCTATCAACATGGTATGAAAATGGGCCAACCCTAAGGACATTTTCTATTTCAAAAAGTAATTATTATTTGAATTAGATTAATATTAACCAAATTAGGTCAATATGATTGGTGATACTAATTGAATTAGTATAAATTTTTAAAATCACAACCAATAAAGGGGGTTGGGGGTGGGGGTGAATCGTTATCCTAAAATAACCCTTTCTTTCCATTTAACATGAAGCAAACATTCAAACTAATCAAGAGATATAATAATGTATAATCAACCATTCAGATGAGCATGAAGCAAGAAAATAACACATGAACATAAGAGATATGTGGTAAAAACTCATGAGGGATAAAACCCATTGAAACACAACTTATACTACTATCCTATAATCAATGAATCAAGCATTTAGTGAGGCACCAACCCCACAAGGAGCTCCAACCCCTACCTAGTCAAACACCCACTCAACTAGTGTTTAGCAAGCTCTAACTTAGAAGGAGGATCCAAACCCATAAGTGACTTGAAACAAACCCAACTAATTCAAGGATACTTCTAAAATCTCCAACCTATAATTCAACTCTGACTCCCTCTTGAATAAGCACTACCCAAGCTAAGACAAGTTTGATCACCTCAAGACACCTTGTTTCTCAACCAACAGATGGTGACCTCTTCTTTAGCTCTTTATCTTCTCTATCCTCTATCATGCATAAAAAAATATATATCTAATTAATATATGATGGACTCTAACTAGGCAATCAACTCATTTAGCTCTTCTCAACCTTCTTTCTCTTTCAAACAACTTTCTAGGCTCACTCACTCAAAATGCCTCTTACTAGGCTCATTAGGTCAACTGACCTTGTTAATCACACTCAAACCTAATGTTATATATTAATTTATGATACTATAATCCCATTTTATGTTTTAAATGACCTAGTTTTACTCCTCCTAGATCTCTTTTCTTTTCTTATTCTCTCATGTTCTTAACTAGCTCAAATAGGCCTATTATGCCTTGTATTTATACCAATCACTTGATCTAACCCACATTTATCAACATAACATATTTAAACACTTGTATTAAATTTTTAATGAATCATAAAATAGGTTTAAAAATATAAATAACCACCACATAGTTTGGTTATTACTCATAAAGAACAAAACCACTATTAGGCCTTGAGGAGACCTAATGCAATTAGGTTTATCTCATCCACACGTTACACTTAAACCATCTTAGAATATATTGAAGATATAAAATCACATTTAAAAATTTGAATATAACTATATTATACCATTTATAACATCCAAATAGGTACATACCACCTTTTATTTCAAATCACTACTTAGACCACACCATTAGGTCTACTTGCTTTTAGGCCTTCATACACATAAAAGGTCTATCAACTAAAACTGAAGTATATAACCTATTTTATCAAAAAAAATAATAATTAAGTTTCATTTATATAACATTTATGAAATAATTTTTATCACCATGTCCATTTAACATCACCAAACAATGCATAAAACTTCAAACAAACATCTTTCATATGCTCACTTAAAACTGCCTGACTGCTTCAAAACCCCGTCAAGAATATTTGACTACCAACATATATATATGTAATTTAAAACACTATAAATTAATTAATTATATAATATTTAATCTATATAACAACATAATATGTTTTTAATTCTTACAAATTGGTCAAGATGACACATGAACATCAAATTCACTACCCCACATAAAACCGTTTATAGCTTCAAAAATACAATCATGAATACTATTATCTTTAGAAATTGTAAGGGAAATTATATGAATTATAATTAAAATTAATATATCCTATTATAACTATATAAAATCATAAAATAGATAAATCATTTGTTTTGGTGTCAACCATTGGTCCTAAAGACCAATTTCTTAAGTTTCTCTTACACAACCCTTACACAGTTAGATAAGCCATTTTGTCTTCCACATTAAAAATACTTAAGGTGATTTAAAAAATTAAATAAATTATTTATATGTCAAATATTTACAAAAAATAAACCATAATTCTCATTAGATATATCAAATTTTTTTATAGAGTTTCAAACTCTTCACTTCATCTTGCATACCTAAAACTGTCAATTTGTCGTAAGAACCAGTCATGGTAAACATGACTTCAAACACCTATATAATCACTTACATTAACTTATAATGTATTTATATTATCATTATACATATTTTATAACATAATAAATCAAAAATTTACATATTTATAATGGTAAATGTGTAACATATATATCAATCTTTGAAACTTACACCTTCACTGTGCACCCTCTCTAGACAAGCCATCTTGTGAACATTATTAAAACATTTTTAATGACCTTAAAGGCATGTAAAAAGTATTAATATGATTTATATGTCTTAATAAAAACCTCAATAAATTGGATACATTTCTAATCCACTATAACTGATCCCTAAACATATTCTCACTCTGACTTATTTTTCTCACTGTCTTCACTATTAGCCTAGTTTAGTGATAGGTCAACATGAGTGACCGAAACAGTTTTAAAAAAAAGATATAAATTGTATAAATATAATTTATTTAAAATAAAAAAAATTCTTAGGCTTCAACCTCCATCCATTTTTTAATCTTCACTTGGTCAACCTTGCATGTTATATCAAATTTCTAAGAAATAAGGGTTTTTCTATAGGTTTCACTCACTATCCTGACAAACTAATACCACTTGGAGATTATTGAGGGATTAATATACAACCTAAAATCACAAAAATATCCTTGAAAATACATTTTTGGCCATTTACAATAATATTTTATTTATAAGGTCATTATAAGGGTTTAATGAGGGTTTTAGACCAATTCTAGTGTTAACGATTATTCATATAGTGTTACCCCTAAAATGCAAAAATAATTCTTGGATATATTATGAAGGACCCTTACTCATATCTCCTTAAACAATCAGGACACTATTAAAATTTTACACATGCCAATGAACATCAAAAGTTCTTTTTCGGGTTTGTAACTCTTCAATCTACATATAGAGGAGACCTTCAAACTTCTTTTTTTTTTTTATTTCTCCTTCAAATAAAGATATAAAACTTGATAAAAATTATTTTATCAACCTATTACACCTTTTTAAAATCTAAAATTATCTCTCACACCTTGATAACTGACCTTGATCCCTCATTAGGCCACACTAGGTCTCTTTGTGCGTTAGGTCTTGAACTACTAGTCACACTTTAGACATTGAACACACCTTGAAACCTATTTCATTATTATCAACATCTCATACCATGATTACATAGGCTCAAAATCATCCAAACCTGATAATGATGCCTCATCATTCCACCTGGGGTCTTAGGACAAGGTCTATGAGAAGACCACCAATGAAAAGCATACCCCTTTGATTCACTCTGAGAGTCATGTGACTGACTCAACACCTTAATTACATGATATAACACTTAAATACACAACTTTAATATCTAACACATCTATATAAACACCATCATGCCTTTACATTCCATATTCATTCTCAAAGACTAGTCCATCATATAAACCTACTAGGTACCATACCTCTTTGAGACCTTGCTACCACTGTAGATGCACTCTAAGACTTATTTCACCATGCCTCACTATGCATCATAAGACATTCCATTAGATAATAATAGCTCAAAAAAATTTAAATCAATGATAGTTTCAACCATATGACATCAATGATAACTTTCAACAATCTCCCCCTTTGTCATTGATGGAAAACTAATTTGATGGAAAACACACTTCAAGTTGACTATCCTCTCAATAAATAACTTCTCCATCAATCTAATATTTCTCCCCCTTTGGAATTAATGACAAAGGTTATTTGAAATTATCACCTTGTGTTTTCACTCCAACTCAACAATGCTACTTAGATAAAACTAACCAAAAGCTTACCTTAGAATTATTGGACCATTATCTCTCAACTTGCCTCTATGATTCAACAACTTGACATCTATCTATTATAACTCCACAAATATTCCTTTTATCTCATCATCTAATATTGATATTAACTGAACCCATTCATCTCTTCATCTAATATACTCTTTAAAGCTATACTTTCTCTCACTTGAATATACTTAGTAAAATATCCTTCATACCCTACCTTCTGATCCTTGGACTTGACCACTCATAGAAGAACTAAACCATGCTTCCCTTATGCATACCTCAAGCACATTAGCATCATGCTCCTTTTATGATATTTGATAATTAAATGAATAAGGAACTACCCTTAAAACCATGTATACTATTTTCAAATAAACTTCACCTTGACATCCACACAAGAGCCTTCTTATGTCTTCACAATCTCATTGGTCTTTTAGACCAATCTAAAACTTATATGCCTTCTTGGAGCTCATGATCAATATGAATGGATCCCCCTTTGTTATTATACTTGAAACCATTATAATAACACACATAAAATTCATAATCTACCCTTGTCTAACTTGAACACATGGCAACACCAGATGTTACTTTAAACTAGGAATTTGACTCAAAAGAGGATGGTTAGTATTGTGTTAGTTCTAAAATGAAATCAGAATGAAATAAACACACTAGCATAACATATCTAGGCCTAGTTACTATGGGGATATTATTTAACAAAATTATAATGGGAAGCATAACTAAAATTCAAAATAAACCTTCTTTCACCTTCCTTAGATGTTCCAAATAACTTGTTGAAGTGGCTTGCTTGGCTTTGTGCTCATGAAGTCTGCATCAATGAAGTGTCGCTACCTCCATCTCTCCTTGGAACCATGTTTGGCTTTGTCTTGGTTTGGCTTGGATAAATATTTGGGAATTATAACACTAATTTTCATGAATCTTTGGAATTAATTTAGCATTATAACTTTGGCATATGATATCTTAGAATTCAATATGCAAGGCCTCATATTTATAGTTTTTTGGAATAGTTTGAGGATCAACCATGACCATCCATCTCAATATTGAGATGTGTGTCCATGAATAAATCCAAATATGAAATTCATTATATAAATATCCCCATTAATATTTGGGATATAGGGGCATTAACTGGGCATGGAAGGGCTTTGATGAGGTATGGGGGGGTTAACCTTGATATTTTATGCATTTATGGCTTACAGATGTCTTCCTAAGAAATGATGTCACCCAATGACACAGATATTCAACATTAATTTCCAAAAATAAATTATTCAAAAATTTGAATGGAATTATTAATTAATCTCATGATTTAGTTTAATTATCTCTTAAGCATGATTAATCACATTGATTCAAACCTTGGTTATTTGTGCACAAATTACTCAAATTGGTCAGAATGTCTTGTTATTGGCCCAAAATTTGATTAGATTAGAATTAGGATGAGATGTTAGATGTGTTTGATCCATTATCCCATTTAGGATATTGTTAAAACCAAATAACAAGGGCACATGCCTCATACAAGAGATTTGATAGAAAGAAGCAATCTAGAGCACCCAAGTGCAAAATTGGCATTTTGAATCTTAATAATCTAATCAAAGTTAGCTAGCACATAAAATACATTTCTCCATTTAGGGATACTTTATATAAAATTGGCACTTGAATATATAAATTTCAAATCTTTTAATGTGTTTTAGTGTTTTTAGGCCAAATTATGCATTTTGGTAGAAATTGGTTAAAAGCCTGATTGATGGTCATTGGTAGATAGATTTAGGTGTGTATAGCTTTCCCCTATTTGGGAAGGCATTAGTAACATCTTCTCAAAGAATGAAAAGATATTTTATGCCTACAACTTCAATGATGATGAACTAACTACATGATGCCCCCTCAAGGGAATAGTTGGCATAAGGAAAGGTTGGCAAGCGGTCCCTCGAAAGAAAGAATGGAGATGAGGGTACCAAAGAAAGGAAAATGATGGCATGAAAATATAATTATATTTAAAATTTAGTCAAAATCACTGAGAATGAAAGTGAGATGATGTACAATGGTTTGCCTAAAGGCAGTTATAAGCATTGTACCCTGATAGTGGTAATGTGGCATGATAGCACAATGAGTTTCCCAAAGGTGATTATAATCATTAATAAGATGGAACTATCCTAGGTAGAATAGACAAGCAAGATATAAACATGCCCCTATATGGGTAGAAAAATTAAAGTGGTGACAATACAATGATTTTCCAAAAGGTGGTTATAATCATTAAGAAATGTAGGTGGGACGATGTGTAATGATTTGCCCATAGGTGGTTATAATCATTGAGAAATGAAAGTGGGATGGTGTGTAATGATTTTCCCATAAGTGGTTATAATCATTGTACCCTAATTATGACAAACATGACTAATTTGGCTGATGATGATAATTTAATACAGAGGATAAATATGAATTGGGACAACCTGCTAATAGGGAGATGCTCATTTGAACTAAACAAAGGTTAAAATTCTTTTGTTATTTAATTACATTATATAGGATATGATTAGGATGTTAGTGATAAGGATATGTTGATGCCGCTCATGCTTATTAGACTTTTTGAAGCTAATTTTTTTGTAGCACATGTTGGTAGGCATCATGGTATAACATCATGAGGACTTGGCCAAAATATGCATAAAGACTAACTCTTGGGATCCAATACTCAAAGGAAAAACAATGTACCAATGATAAAAACTATGATCACAATGTAAACATATGAATATGGATGGATTCAAGTATAAATTCACAAGGAACCACCCAATAAATTCACATAGAAAAAATCAAGGACAAAGTGTTGAAAGCAAACGAATAAACACATAAACAAACAAATAAGTAGAAAAAATAAATAAACAACTCAATAGAAACCATACAAACATTGCCCCTAGAAAATAACTAATAACTTAACAAACTAATAAAATGGGGGAATAGAAGAAAAGGAAGGAAGTGGCTAAGCTATCTCTATATGCATGAGGTAAGTGGATGTTGCCTACATAGTTCCATAGATGCAATATCTATTAAAAACTTCAAGCCAAATGTAGTTCTCCCAAGAAATGGGGAAAAAATGATAACTGATGAAAAAAATAGAATGGATGTTATAGAAGCATAGGAATGTTCTTATACAATGGAAAGTGCATGAGAGAAAAGGCCAAAAATTATGGAGAAACTAAGTGACAAGTGATTTTCTTGTAACTTAGTAAGGGTTCTCAGAATCCTTAAGGTAAAGAAGTGGTCAATGTTTTTAGTTTTTTCTAACAATTTTACAAATGTTTTTGGAATTTTTAGAATATCTCAACTCAATCGAGAATGATAAGACACTAAATGGTTCAATCTCATAAAATAGTAAGAGTGTTACTTAGGTTACTTATAAAATGATGAAATAGTGGCTTAGGTTATTCACAAAATATTGAGAGCATGGCTTAGGGCGCTTGAAAAATGGTAAGAGTGTAGTTGCAAAGGATGACTGAGCTGATCTCAATAAGTATTGAGTATTGCCTACATAGTCCCAGAGTAGGACCTCAAGTCACTATAATTCCTCTATATAGTGGAGGAATCTGACTAGTGTAATAATCAATACAAGAAAAATAGGCATAATTGGTATAAAGGCATAGTACATCATAGAGAATGGCTAATTGGTATGATCAAGGAATAATAAACAAGTGTTTCCCCTAGTTTGCCCATAATCAGTTATAAGTAGGATACAACGACATAGGTCAATGAGACTAATTTTCCCATAGGTGATTACAATTAAGATCAAGATAATGAGAGAGAATTAAATAATAAATGAAGGATGAAACTACCAAATTTCTATTGTACTACTCCAAAATACTACCTCTGTCTAGAATTTATAAAACAACTACTAAAACCAAATGTGAATGCTCTTGCTGAAAGTAGTGATGGAACCAAATAGAATAGAAACAAGGTTATAAGGTTGAGGAGGGAGGGAAAAATTAACTCAATTGATTGGGAAGGTATGGTAAAATAGATAGGTGATATGAAAAGTGATAGGTTGGTAGGATGATAGGTCAGTAAAAAAGGTATTATATAAAGAAGATTAATAAAATGATACAACTTGAAATGGTCTTTATAGATAATGCACCAAGTCACTCAAGCATAGTACCACTTGAGGTAGATAATTTTCATTGGCTCATCAAGTTCATGGCCATATGGTGTGGTAAGCCTGTATTCTCTAACTCCAATTTTTTTTGTTGTAATGATGAAAGGACCAACCCAATTGGGTTTGATCTTACCTTTATGCTTCTTTTCAACCATAGTATTCTTTTAGTTTTCTTTAAAGACAAGATCACCAAGTTTAAATTATCTATGCTTGACATGCTTATTTTAGTGGCCTTTGAGTCATTTTTGATATGCATTAATATTGTTGAACATAGTTGTGTATTTTTCATCAAGTAGGTATAGCTCTTATAGGCAAGCGACTTGATAGTTGTGATCATCTAGGACATGTTTGAAAGATATGTACAAAGATGGCAACTCAACCTCAATGGGAAGGATGTATTTTATACCATAAAAAAGTGAATATGGAGTAGCTCTTATGGGTGTATAGTGATTAGTATAGTATGCCCAAAGGGCATGAAATATCTGAAGGTGTCAATCATGAGTAACATCATTAACAATATTTTTGAGAATATTGACATTGGTTGTATTTGATGCTTTAACTTGGCCATTACCTTGAGGGTAATATGTAATGGAAAAATGTTGTATGATGCTATATTTATCACATACCTTGTCAACATCCTTGTTCTTGAATGATCCTCCATTATCAGACATAAAGTCAGAGGGGATAGTGTAGCAATAAATGAGATGGTTGAAGATGGACTTGGAAATTTTCTTTCCAGTCATGTGAGGGGTATAGATTCAAACCACTTAGTGAAATATTCAATGGTAGGAAGGATATGTTTATGGTTATTATATGAGGTGGGATTGATCTTCTCAATGAGGCCAATGCCCCATGCAGTAAATGGACATGGTGTCAACATTAGTTTTAGAGTCTTTGTTGGGGCATGAATCAAATTAGCATGCCATTGACATTTTTTGCACTTATTTACATATGCAACTACATCTATGTCCATCATGGGCCAATACTAACCAATATGTAATAGCTTTCTAGAAAATATGACTCCACTAGTGTGGGCTTCACATACACCTTCGTGAACTTTTCATAATGCTAGTGTAGATTCTACTGAAGTTAAACAATAAAATAGAGTTCCATGAAAACTATGATGATAAAGGGTTGATCTAAGTAAGGTATAATAATTAGTTTGGTGGATGAAGGTTTTGGTTTATTTTTTGGAGAGGTAAGGTGGTAAAACTTGGTCATGAAGGTAGTTGCAAAGGTCTAAGTACTAGATAGAACGAGGACTAATAATATCACAAATAATTATTATGGTTGAAGGTTCATGAGTTGGTGTGAACAAATTATTGATGAAGAACTGATACTCTCTAACTTTTATCATTTGTCAAATTAGAGATTTAATAGTATTCATGACATCTATAGTTCTATTACTAGCCCTTAGTATATGCTCAAATTGGATATCTACAATTTGCTATTTTAGAGTGTCAACCATGGCCTTATATGGAACTAACTTGTCATCTTTGGTCTAAAAATGGTCTATGACCTAATTGATTATTAACTAAGAATCACCATAAACCTTGAGATGGGATATGTCCCATTGTGCTACCTATTAGAGTTCTATAACAAGTGAGTCATACTCAGCTATGTTGTTGGTATAAGGCAAATTGATCTTGAATGATTTAGGGATTAGATCCCCACATGGTGTAATAAATAAGAGGCTTGCCCTTGATCCATGTGTAGTAAATGATCCATCAAAATATATATTCTAGTGATTCTCTTCAAGAGGTATGTCAATGAAGGTCATTATGGATTCATCAAAAAATTGGAATGTGAGTGGCTTTATGTCTGCAAGGGGTGCTTCAACAAGCTAATCTACAAGAAATTACCACTTAATAGATTTTTGATTGATGTGTTTGATGTCAAACTAACTTAAAATCATGATCCACTTGGCCATGTGGCCTTATAAAGCTATTTTTGATAGTAGATACTTGAGCAGATCTACTTTTGAAATAACCATGGTAATATTGTTCAACATGTAATGACATAGTTTCTAAGCTATGAATACCATGGTTAGATATGATTTTTAAATAGCAATATAGTTATGTTCATATGTGACCAATGTACGGATTAATTAGTACATTACATGATATTTTCCATTATCATCACGTTGAGATAGAAGTGCCCCCAAGGCATTATCTATAGATAATGAGTACAATAAAAATGGTGTTCTTGGCATAGGGGATACCAAAATAGGCAGATTTACTAGATAATATTTTAGTTGTTGAAAATATGTTTAGTAGTGATTATTCCATTGAAATGTGGCTCATTTCATTAGAATATGTATAAAAGGATGAAATTTATTAGCTAATTGAGATATGAAGCATCAGATAGATTGGATCTTGCCTTGTAAACTATGGAGCTGATTTAAATTGTTTGGTGGTGGCATCTCTATTATAGCTTATACTTTGGCTAGATCAACTTAAATTCCTCAAAAAGACATGATGAAGCCAAGTAATTTTATTTATGTTACTCTAAATACATATTTTTTTGGATCTAGTCATACTTTATACTCATGTAGTCTTTCAAATATTTTATGTATCACTAGTAGGTGATCGGCCCTGGTCTTTGATTTGCTAAGAATGTCATTAACATAGTCTTCAATAATATCATGCATCATATCATGGAATATTATGGTCATATATCTTTGATATATATCTCTAGCCTTCTTAAGACCAAACGACATAACTTGATAATAGAATGTTCCCCATGGAGTGGTGACCATTATTTTATGTTGGTCTTTTGGTGCTATTTTGATCTGGTTGTATCTTGAAAAGACATCCATGAGTGAAAGCATCTCATAACCCACTATAGAGTAGAAAATCATGTCAATATTAGGAAATGGAAATTCATCCTTAGGGAAAGCTTTGTTTATGTCTTAAATGTTAGGGTGTGGAGCTAAAAGCTTCACCAAGGAGCATACTAAAATAGGTTCTGGTCTACACAGATGCCGGCGTCGGTCAGGAGTGACCGACGTCAGTCAGTAGCAATTGCAGAGGCACCAACGTCGGAAATAGGGTTGGCCGGCGATGGTCACAGGCGAACAGGCAGGAACCGACGTCGGTTACCAGCGTGTCTAGAAAGCTATTTTCATGGACAGCAGTGAGTGTTTGCATGATAAGTTTGAGTCGTGAACTCAGGCTTGCATCTCTATTATTAGCAATATTATTTTTAGAGCCCTTGTTCAAGAGGCTTAACTGTTTGTTGTAAGAGCATGCTCAAGTTTCCTATTTCTATATGTAGGGAAGATCTTCTTAGCTTAGAATTGTGTAAGAGAAGAGTGTAGAACTGTAAGAGTAGAACATTGTGAATGTTTGAAGGACAGTACAGAGTTGCATCAATCCAAGTTGTTGGATTTGAGTGTACTTGAGAGAGAGCTCTTGAGGAATAGAGATCTAGTGAGAGATCTTGTGTGCATCTGAGAGAGGTGTGGAAGAACGAAGTTTCTTCAAATTGTATTCCTATTGTAAAGAGTTTCAATACAAGTTTTCAGGGTGTTTTCTTATATATCTTGTTCTGTGCTATTTATCATTTCAGTTACTTATCTATCTGATTTATTTCCACGTTTATTTCTTTCACAAGTGTAATCTATTGTTGGTTTGATCCCCCAACAAGTGGTATCAGAGCCTTGGTTACAGGTTACAGGTTACAGATTACAGGTTGCTCACAGGGGTTTTTGCAGGGATTTCTGTTTGAGTGGGAGAAGCAATGGCAGAAGAAAGTAAGCTGAGAATGGAAAAGTTTAATGGCAAGAACTACCAACATTGGAGAATGCAGATAGAGGACTATCTGTATCAAAAAGATCTCTACTTACCGTTAGGTGGGATAGCAAAGAAGCCCAAGGACATGGAGGATGAAGAATGGGAAGTTCTTGATAGAAAGGCTCTTGGGTCTATAAGACTGAGTCTGGCCTCCACTGTGATATCTAATTTGTCACAGGCAAAAACAATGGTAGAGTTGATGACTACGTTAGCAAATATGTATGAAAAACCCTCAGCTTCAAATAAGGTATATCTTATGAAGCATTTATTTAATTTGCATATGAATGAAGGTGGATCTGTTTCTACTCATCTGAATGATTTCAATGGAATTGTTAATCAGTTAAGTTCTGTCAATATTGTATTTGAAGATGAAATAAAATCTCTTTTGATATTATGTTCTTTGCCTGAAAGCTGGCATGGCTTAGTAATGGCAGTTTCTAATACTGCATCTGCATCAAATATTTTGAAAGTAGAGGATGTTGTTAGTGTTATCTTAAATGAGGAAATACGCAGGAAAAGCACAGAAGAGACATCTAGGAACGCTTTAAATTTTGAGAGAAGGGGAAGGCAAAAAGAAAAGAGTAAGAGGAGATCAAGATCTAAGTCTAAGGTGAGAGGAAGATCCAAATCCAGGAATGGCAGGAAGCCACAATGCTGGAATTGTGGAAAGATGGGGCACATAAGCAGAGATTGTTGGTCAAAGCCTAAGGAGGACAACCAGCACGAAGGAAAAGAAGAAGCCAAGGTTGCAGGTATTGCATAGGATGCTTTAATTTTCTCTTTGCATAATAACATAGAATCTTGGGTATTAGATTCTGGTGCATCTTTCCATGCTACCCCTAACAGAGAATATTTCAGTGACTATATCCATGGAGATTTTAGAATAGTGTACTTAGGGGATGATGAGCCTTGTGAGATTACTGGTAAAGGTAAAGTGCAGCTGAAGATGCAGAATGGCAACACATGGGTGTTGAGAGATGTGATGCATGTTCCTAGTTTGAAGAGAAATTTGATTTCTGCAGGTAAGCTAGGTGATGAGGGTTGTATAGTAACTCTCACAGCAGATTCTTGGAAGGTGACCAAGGGTGCACTAGTTATGGCCAGAGGTAAGAGAGAAGGTACTCTCTATTTGTGTAATTGTGTTACTAACAAATCTCCTTCAGTTTTATCTACTTCAGGTGTGGATTGTAAATTGTGGCACTCAAGGCTTGGCCACATGAGTGAGAAGGGGATGTCAATACTTAAGTCTAAAGGTATGCTTTCAGATTTGAAAAGTATGGATCTAGAATTTTGTGAGCATTGTGTATTTGGAAAATAGAAAAGGGTTAGTTTTCTCAAGACCGGGTCTACTAAGAAAAGGCAGAAGTTGCAGCTTGTTCACACAGATGTGTGGGGACCGGCTTAGGTAGCCTCTATTAGTAGATCACGATACTATGTTACATTCATAGATGACGCCACAAGAAAGGTATGGATCTACTGTATTAAAAAGAAATTTGATGTTTTTGAGACTTTTAAGTTTTGGAAGGCTATGGTTGAGAATGAAACAGGCAAAAAATTAAAGTGCCTGAGATCTGATAATGGCGGTGAGTTCTACAGTCTTAAGTTTAAATTATATTGTTATACACATGGAATCCATAGGCAAAGGACGGTTCCAAGGACACCTCAGCAGAATGGTATTGCTGAAAGGATGAACAGAACTATCATGGAGCGTACAAGATGTATGAGATTGCATGCAGGGTTGCCCTTAGAGTTTTGGGCAGAAGCAGTTGACACCGCAGTGTACCTGATTAATAGAGGACCCTCTACAGCTCTGGATGGTGGAATTCTAGAAGAGGCATGGACAGGTAAAAAGGTAGATCTCTCATATCTCAAAGTTTTTGGTAGTGAAGCCTTTGTGCACATAGATAAGGAAAATAGAAAGAAGCATGATCCTAAGTCTATGAGGTGCACGTTTATAGGCTATGGCTCAGATGATTTTGGTTTCAGATTTTGGAATCTAGGAACTAACAAGGTAATCAGGAGCCGTGATGTTATTTTCAATGAAAGAGTGATGTACAGTGATCAGATAAGGAAGCTGGATCAATCTGGGTAGAGCAATAGTGAATTGGATGAAGTTATGGTCCAAAATGAGCTCGCAGGAAAAAGAAATAATCACTTGCAGGAAAACACAGAGACCGACGTCGACAGGTTAGGAACCGGCGTCGGCAGTACAGAAACTGATGTCGGTCATACAGAGACCGATGTCGATAGACCAGGCACCGAGGTCGGTCAGGTAGAACTGACGACGGCAAGTAACAGGTCTACAGGTGGCCGAGGTCGGTCACTGTCAAAAAATTTGGGTGGACAGATTGTTGAGAACAAGTCCAAGACACCCACCAGGAGGTCTGAAAGGGTAAGTAAGCCTCCAATTAGATATTCTCCTTCCTTATATTATTTATTGCTAACTGATGGTGGAGAACCAGAGAGTTTTGAAGAAGCATTACAGGTGGAGTCCAGGAGTAAGTGGGAGCATGGCATGGTTGAGGAGATGGAGTCCTTAAGAGAGAACCAAACATGGGATTTGGTTGAGTTGCCAGCTGGTAAGAGAACACTGAAGAATAGATGGACCTACAGGTTGAAGGAAAGTGAGGATGGACAGATGCGATATAAGGCCAGATTAGTGGTAAAAGGATTTGCACAGAAGCCAGGTATTGACTTTGGTGAAATTTTTTCTCCTGTTGTTAAGATGACTTCAATAAGGGTTGTATTGTCTTTGGTTGCTTTTGAGGATTTGCATCTCAAGCAGCTAGATGTTAAGACAACGTTTCTTCATGGAGATTTGGATGAGGAAATTTATATGGAATAGCCAGAAGGATTTGAGGTCAAGGGTAAGGAGAAGTTTGTGTGCAGGTTAAAGAAAAGCTTGTATGGCCTCAAGCAAGCTCCAAGGCAATGGTACTTGAAATTTGACAGGTTTATGACTGAGCATGGCTACAGTAGGTGTCAATCAGACCATTGTGTGTATTTCAAGAGATTTGATAATGGTAGATATATTATTCTATTGTTGTATGTAGATGACATGCTGGTTGCAGGGTCTCACATGCAGGATATCTCTGAGCTTAAGGAGAAGTTAGCTCAAACGTTTGCTATGAAGGATTTGGGAGCAGCGAAGAAGATCCTTGGCATGAGCATTAGGAGAGATAGGAAAAATCACAGGTTGATATTGTCTCAAGAAGATTATGTGAATAAGGTGTTGGAGAGGTTTAATATGCAGGATACAAAACCGGTAAGTACACCTATGGCTAGACATTTTAAGTTAAGTAAAGAACAATGTCCCAATTCACATGATGAGGTAGAGTACATGAGTATGGTTCCATATTCTTCTGCAGTAGGGAGTTTGATGTATGCAATGGTGTGTACTAGACCAGATATTGCCCAAGCGGTGGGAGTAGTAAGCAAGTATATGGCCAATCCAGGTAAGGAACATTGGAAAGCGGTTCAATGGATCCTTAGATATCTGAGAGGAACCAGCAGCAAGCATTTGTGCTATGGAGGTTCAAATACTTCTCTACATGGCTATGTAGATTCAAATATGGCAAGGGATTTGGATGGCAGGAGGAGCACCACAGGTTATGTTTTTACTGTAGGTGGAACAATAGTTAGTTGGATATCTAAGTTGCAGAAGGTTGTTGCCTTGTCAACTACAGAAGCAGAGTATATTGCAGCTACAGAAGCTAGTAAGGAGATGATATGGATGACACGGTTCATGGAAGAGCTTGGAAGGGAGCATGGGAGTTGCAGATTGTATAGTGACAGTCAGAGTGCAATCCATTTGGCTAAGAACTCAGCTTTTCATTCTAGAACCAAGCACATACAGCTAAGGTACCACTTCATACGGCAGGTATTGGAAGATGGTGAGTTGAAGCTGGAGAAGATCCATACAGACAAGAATCCTGCTGATATGCTAACAAAGCCGATTACAAAGGAGAAGTTGAACTTGCATTCAACTTCTATTGGTCTTCATGATTGAGTTGAAGATGGAGGAGCTAGAAGATGTTGCTGTACAGGTTGGTGCAGCTGGTTTATCTCCAAGTGGGAGATTGTTAGGGTGTGGAGCTAAAAGCTTCACCAAGGAGCATACTAAAACAGGTTCAGGTCTACACAGACGCTGGCATTGGTCAGGAGTGACCGACATCAGTCAGTAGCAGTTGCAGAGGCGTCGACGTCGGCAATAGGGTCAACCGACGACGGTCACAGGCGAATAGGCAGGAACTGACGTCAGTTACCTGCGTGTCCAGAAAGCTATTTCCATGGATAGCAGCGAGTGTTTGCATGATAAGTTTGAGTCGTGAACTCAGGCTTGCGTCTCTATTATTAGCAATATTATTTTTAGAGCCCTTATTCAAGAGGCTTAACTATTTGTTGTAAGAGCATGCTCAAGTTTCCTATTTCTATATGTAGGGAAGATCTTCTTAGCTTAGAATTGTGTAAGAGAAGAGTGTAGAACTGTAAGAGTAGAACATTGTGAATGTTTGAAGGACAGTACAGAGTTGCATCAATCCAGGTTGTTGGATTTGAGTGTACTTGAGAGAGAGCTCTTGAGGAATAGAGATCTAGTGAGAGATCTTGTGTGCATCTGAGAGAGGTGTGGAAGAACGAAGTTTCTTCAAATTGTATTCCTATTGTAAAGAGTTTCAATACAAGTTTTCAGGGTGTTTTCTTGTATATCTTGTTCTGTGCTATTTATCATTTCAGTTACTTATCTATCTGATTTATTTCCGCATTTATTGCTTTCACAAGTGTAATCTATTGTTGGTTTGATCCCCCAACATTAAAATTTAGTATAGATTCTTATCCATTCTAGTTTTTTTCTAATAAATACAACATTAAATATCCATTTTGAGTAGTTAATGGATCGATTACATCTTATTTCTAGGAGTTTTTCCAACTCTTTCTTTACTAATATAGTAATTCAAGGATGCATCTTGTGTAAACCTTGCTTAATTGGTTTAGCATTGGGATTTACCATAAGGTGATTTAAAACCAAGGTGGGGTCAAAATCTAACATGTCAGAATAAGCAAATGCAAAGATATCTACAAATTCTCTTAATAGTATAAAGACTTGATGTTCCTCTTCAGTGAGGGATGTACCTAATTTTATCCATTTATGGTCTAATGGATTCCCTATTTTTACCTATATTATATCCTCAACTAGAAGGGTTGAACAATCTTCTAGGATAGTAGGTAAAGACTTGAACTATCAAGCTATATCAGAGTCCTCTATTAGGACCGACTCTTCAACTTCTCCTAGGCATGATGAATATAAGTCCCTTAATGGGAGATCTAGCCATGTGACAAAAATAGTTACAAATTCTTGAAGAATTTGATCAAAGACTTATTTTTTCTCAAAATTAAACTTAGATACAAGGGCAAGTTCATCATTGGTGGTTTCCTGGTCTAAATTTAAAGAAGAATGAACACCCCCATCTAATAGTACCTAAAACATGTTTTCACCACTAGATTGGTCATAAAGTGCCTTAAAGATGTTTTCACTTTGAGACCTTAATGTTGCTAAGTTGACTAATGAAATCTCATGTTAAAGATTGTAGGAAAAGTGTTCCACAAAATTTTATGAAAGGTCATCAAAATATATTACTAAATTCTTAGGTAAATTTAAAAATGACTCCAAGGTTTGTCCTACTAGTGTAGACACTGAAATTGTGTCTACCCCCTAGGTCGTCATCCCCCCTTGGCCCCCTTGGTCTATGTCTTAGCACTTGTCCTAGTCCCCTCCATTTTTAAAAATTAAAATAAATAAACATTTTAATTTGTTCCCCCTTTCCACCTCACCCATGCCACCTTGGATCCCCTCCTTGGATGCCTCTACCTCTGTCCTAGCCTTTATTGCCCAAATCTCCCCTTTATCCTTCCTCCCACGTCCATTTATGCCTCCCTTAACCATTTTACCATGGCCCCTTGACCTGAAAGCATGCAAGAATGAACAGAGGCTAATTTTAGCCTCTGTCCCCATTCTTCGGCTACCGATGTTGATCATTATGTGGCCGATGTCGGTGGTTCTGCCAGCATCGGCAGCCTTCAAGACCATTTTTTGCAACCATTTCCCCCCCCCCCATGAACATAACTCTCTTGACACTTTTGCATTGGTATTTTATTCTCCTCCCCCTCAGACAGCAACACCAACAGCTACAGGCATCTTGCAGGAATAGCTCCAAGCAACAGCTCCATTTGCAGGTCCTTCAATAGCTCTGACAACAGGTTTTTCCATTCTTCAATTAGCAAGCAAGAGGTAAGCACATTATTGTTTTCCATTTCATTTCTTGTTTAATCTATCTATTTAGCTAGCCACTGCCAAGACCTTCCCTGTCCTTCCCCTAAGAGGCTGAAAGGCCTTCTCAGACCCCTGCCTCTCATTCATTCCCCTTTGTACTTCTGGTTCCCAACTAGTCACTTTCCAAAACAACATTCTTAGTCCCTCAGACCCAAAACAAGTCCCTCAAACCTCCAAGCAATCTCTCAGACCTCTAAATAGACCTCCCCGACCCTCAGATGAGACCACAGTCCATTTTGCAGACCAGAAACTAGCCTGTAACCTGACAAGACCCTGTCTAAGACTACTGCCCTGGCTGACCTCACCCATTTCCCCTACCGACATCAGTAGCCTAACTGACGTCGGTGAGCTTACTTGATTGACACTGGCAATACCACCGATGTCGATGACTGTGCAAAGCAGATTGCTGCTAAATAGGTACGCATTTGCCTTAAGTTCTTTCTTTCTATTTTTCATCATTTATCACTTTTTGTTTTTGATCAGCATTCTCTTTTAAATAGTGGACTGGCATCCTCTAAGAAGCCTTTGTGCTTCTAAGACCAAGCTCTTGCTTGACAGTCCACCCTTTTGTCATCTAACATTTTTTGTGTTTAGTGTCTTTCCCTTTTAGGTGTCATCTTCCACAACCAAAGAGGAGTTCCTGCTATCGTCTGATTCTGGTGCGCACGTCTACAACCTGGGTACGTATAAACCCTCATCCTTCTTAGTTTCTCATCTTTCCTTTCTTGAATGTAAAAAGTGAATCTAGCATAGAAACAACTAGATTCCTTAGGAACAATAATAAAAATTATTTGTCACTGGTTGGCATGTGATAAATTTTTTTATCAAATGAGCCTTGGGGTCACCTTTCCCTTTGTATTTATCAAACTTTGGGGGATCATATCCTATAAGAAATGGAATTTTCAAGTAGTCCATGTTAAGAGGATAAGAACATACATCATCCAAATTAAAATTTTTACCCTACTTTCTAGCTTAGATGGTAGTGATTGCATTCTTTATTTTTTGTAATTCTTGCTCTAGGGAACTTGTGGGAATATTTGCTTGGGTAGATGGTTGGGTAGTCATGAGTGGAACACTTAGACTAGGGTATAATGAAGATATTTTTTGGGGTATGATCGATTGGTTAGGAAATGGACTACAAATTTGCATACATGGATTAGGGTTTGATTATTGGAATTACACATGTTATGATGCAATATTCTAGTTAGGGTTGGTTATGAAGGTTTGATGTTGAGGATTTTGTGGTTAGGATGGAGGGATATAACCATACTATGCCTATTGTGGTTGAAAATGGACATGCTACTAATTAATTGAACCTTGATATTGAGTGGGAACTTGTGAACCAAGACCCTATTTCTAAATAAGTGGCACACTTTGAACAAAATACAATTGTTGCCTAGTAGGTACTTGAGAAACATTATAACCTCCTTATTGCATGAATACCTATTGGGAAGTTGATGCTTATTAGATATGTGGAACCTATTACTGACTGATAATCATACATTGTTGGTTAGACATCATTTTAGTTTTGAATTGGCACACTAGCCTATGACTAAAGAGGTATGTTTGCTACTATCTGATGAGGTGGAACATTAGTTGCCCCCTATTAAAGTGATAACATATTCATATTTTATTACATTGGTATACTAGATTATGTCTATTGTTATGGAATAATATTCATCATTTATTGAGGAGTATGATTCATCACATTTTGTTGTTGAGACATGGCATTGGTTTCCAAATGGCTACCTAATCTTATTGGTTGTATAGTTGAAGAAGAAATTGGTTGAGGATTAGATGTAGATGGTTGATATTGGGATATAGAAAATCTTACTCCCTGATTTTGAGAACCACTTGTAGCGTTAATGAAAGGGACATTTTTTTGGCTAGATATTTCCATATTAACACCACTTTGGTTTGGATGGGATGTTGTTTGTGCATAATCCACTATGTTTTGGCCACTATCCTACATAAAATTATAAGATACTTATTTGATGTTTGACATATGAAATAAGTTGTCAACCAAATTATTCTACATGAATGGGTTTCCACCTTGATTGTCTTGACCAGTTAACTATATTAAAACTCCTATTGAAGGAACTAAATCAATAATAGGTTTACTCATCATGGTCATTTGATTAAAATTGCATGCTAGATTTAGGTAGGTTTGATATGTTGCTTACATTTGGTTAAAGTGGTTTTTCATGAGGTTTTTTCCTTTGTTAGGCATATTAGGGTCTTGATATGTCATTTGGACTAGAGCTGAAGGATTACTAGAAGAAGCTTATTGACAATACAATATGTTGTGAGGCATTCTTATTAGGCTTGGTAAACTTTCATGGGGGAAGTCTACTAGAAACTTGTCCCCTACCTTTATGGATCTAACCAAAATCTCATCTTTATTTTCTAATAAATGATGCTCAAACAAATAAGGATCATACGTGGAAGGTGCATTAATAGAGTACAGTTATTGGGGAAAAGGCTCCTCAACTATAGGTATCATACTTAGGTATTATGACATTTGTGATTGATCTTGATTTTAGTATGGTGGTGTATTAACAAAATAGTTGGCAAATAAATCTTGGTTTTGTGCCCTTATTTGAGTATTATATAAGGGATAAAGATCTATCTCAATATCAATATTATCTACGTAGGGGTCTTCTACCATTTATTCTTGTGTAACTACATTACTAATCCCTAGATTGTACATGAGTCCACTTTGAGTGTAGTAATGCATGTTAGGATCTATAGTGAATGTTTTACAATAGAAAGGAAAGAAATTTTTTCAAACTCTAAAAAGATAATGTCTAAAAGATGATGTTTAAACTTGGTCTAGATTCATCAAATGGACTACGAATATGCATACATGGATTAGGGTTTGATTATTGGAATTACACATGTTATGATGTAATATTCTAGTTAGGGTTGGTTATGAAGGTTTTATGTTGAGGATTTTGTGGTTAGGATGGAGGGATATAACCATACTATGTCTATTGTGGTTGAAAATGGACATGCTACTGATTAATTGAACCTTGATATTGAGTGGGAACTTGTGAACCAAGACCCTATTTCTAAATGAGTGGCACACTTTGAACAAAATACAATTGTTGCCTAGTAAGTACTTGAGAAACATTATAACCTCCTTATTGCATGAATACCTATTGGGAAGTTGATGCTTATTGGATATTTGGAACCTATTACTGATTGATAATCATACATTGTTGGTTAGACATCATTTTGGTTTTGAATTGGCACACTAGCCTATGACTAAAGAGGTATGTTTGGTACTACCTGATGAGGTGGAACATTAGTTTCCCCCTATTAAGGTGATAACATATTCATCTTTTATTACATTGGTATACTAGATTTTGTCTATTGTTATGGAATAATAATCATCATTTATTGAGGAGTATGATTCATCACATTTTGTTGTTGAGACATGGCATTGGTTTCCAGATGGATACCTAATCTTATTGGTTGTACAGTTGAAGAAGAAGTTGGTTGAGGATTAGATGTAGATGGTTGAGATTGGGATATAGAAAATCCTACTCCCTGATTTTGAGAACCACTTGTAGTGTTAATGAAAGGGATATTTTTTTGGCTAGATATTTCCATATTAACACCACTTTGGTTTGGATGGGATGTTGTTTGTGCATAATCCACTATGTTTTGGCCACTATCCTACGTAAAATTATAAGATACTTATTTGATGTTTGGCATATGAAATAAGTTTTCAACCAAATTATTCTACATGAATGGGTTTCCACCTTGATTGTCTTGACCAGTTAACTATATTAAAACTCCTATTGAAGGAACTAAATCAATAATAGGTTTACTCATCATGGGTATTTGATTAAAATTACATGCTAGATTTAGGTAGGTTTGATATGTTGCTTGCATTTGGTTAAAGTGGTATTCCATGAGGTTTTTTCCTTTGTTAGGCATATTAGGGTCTTGATATGTCATTTGGACTAGAGCTGAAGGATTACTAGAAGAAGCTTATTGACAATACAATATGTTGTGAGGCATTCTTTTAGGCTTGGTAAACGGTCACGGGGGAAGTCTGCTAGAAACTTGGCCCTTACCTTTATGGATCTAACCAAAATCTCATCTTTATTTTCTAAAAAATGATGCTCAAACAAATAAGGATCATACGTGGAAGGTGCATTAAAGGAGTACAGTTATTGGGGAAAAGGTTCCTCAACTATAGGTATCATACTTAGGTATTATGACATTTGTGATTGATCTTGCTTTGAGTATGTTGGTGTATTAACAAAATAGTTAGCTAATAAATCTTGGTTTTCTGCCCTTATTTGAGTATTATACAAGGGATAAAGATCTGTCTCATAAGAAATATTATCTATGTAGGGGTCTTGTACCATTTATTCTTGTGTAACTACATTACTAATCCCTAGATTGAACATGAGTCCACTACGAGTGTAGTAATGTGTGTTAGGATCTATAGTGAATGTTTTACAATAGAAAGGAAAGAAATTTTTTCAAACTCTAAAAAGATAATGTCTAAAATATGATTTTTAAACTTGGTCTAGATTCGTCAAATGGACTATGAATATGCATACATGGATTAGGGTTTGATTATTGGAATTACACATGTTATGATGTAATATTCTAGTTTGGGTTGGCTATGAAGGTTTGATGTTGAGGATTCTGTGGTTAGGATGGAGGGATATAACCATAATATGCCTATTGTGGTTGAAAATGGACATGCTACTGATTAATTGAACCTTGATATTGAGTGGGAACTTGTGAACCAAGACCCTATTTCTAAATGAGTGGCACACTTTGAACAAAATACAATTATTGCCTAGTAGGTACTTGAGAAACATTATAACCTCCTTATTGCATGAATACCTATTGGGAAGTTAATGCTTATTGGATATTTGGAACCTATTACTGATTGATAATCATACATTGTTGGTTAGACATCATTTTGGTTTTGAATTCGCACACTAGCCTATGACTAAAGAGGTATGTTTGGTACTACCTGATGAGGTGGAACATTAGTTTCCCCTATTAAGGTGATAACATATTCATATTTTATTACATTGGTATACTAGATTGTGTCTATTGTTATGGAATAATAATCATCATTTATTGAGGAGTATGATTCATCACATTTTGTTGTTGAGACATGGCATTGGTTTCCAGATGGATACCAAATCTTATTGGTTGTACAGTTGAAGAAGAAGTTGGTTGAGGATTAGATGTAGATGGTTGAGATTGGGATATAGAAAATCCTACTCCCTGATTTTGAGAACCACTTGTAGTGTTAATGAAAGGGATATTTTTTTAGCTAGATATTTCCATATTAACACCACTTTGGTTTGGATGGGATGTTGTTTGTGCATAATCCACTATGTTTTGGCCACTATCCTATGTAAAATTATAAGATACTTCTTTGATGTTTGGCATATGAAATAAGTTTTCAACCAAATTATTCTACATGAATGAGTTTCCACCTTGATTGTTTTGACCAGTTAACTATATTAAAACTCCTATTGAAGGAACTAAATCAATAATAGGTTTACTCATCATAGTCATTTGATTAAAATTGCATGATAGATTTAGGTAGGTTTGATATGTTGCTTGCATTTGATTAAAGTGGTCTTCTATGAGGTTTTTTCCTTTGTTAGGCATATTAGGGTCTTGATATGTCATTTGGACTAGAGCTGAAGGATTACTAGAAGAAGCTTATTGACAATACAATATGTTGTGAGGCATTCTTATTAGGCTTGGTAAACTTTCATGGGGGAAGTCTGCTAGAAACTTGGCCCTTACCTTTATGGATCTAACCAAAATCTCATCTTTATTTTCTAATAAATGATGCTCAAACAAATAAGGATCATATGTGGAAGGTGCATTAATAGAGTATAGTTATTGGGGAAAAGGCTCCTCAACTATAGGTATCATACTTAGGTATTATGACATTTGTGATTGATCTTGCTTTGAGTATGGTGGTGTATTAACAAAATAGTTAGCCAATAAATCTTGGTTTTGTGCCCTTATTTGAGTATTATACAAGGGATAAAGATCCATCTCATAAGAAATATTATCTACGTAGGGGTCTTGTACCATTTATTCTTGTGTAACTACATTACTAATCCCTAGATTGTACATGAGTCCACTACGAGTGTAGTAATGCATGCTAGGATCTATAGTGAATGTTTTACAATAGAAAGGAAAGAATTTTTTTCAAACTCTAAAAAGATAATGTCTTCAAGATGATGTTTAAACTTGGTCTAGATTTGTCAAAAGGATGGAAAGGTTTATGTAATGATTTATGATAAAAAATCTAACATTAAGTATCAAAATTACATACCATATACAAAAAAGATTAAGTAAATGGACCTAAAATCAAAATGCCAAACTCTAAGGTTGAAGTGTTTCAAATTAGTCTAATCTAGGAAAATAAAATTTGTTAGGTATTTTGGCCAAATGCAATGTCAAAAACTAGGCTCAAAAAAGGCATGTGCTAGGACTCTTTTCCAAGTGTCATCAAAATCTAGACTTTAAAATAGATGAGATTTTAATCTAATGGTTTTGAAACACTTCTAACGAAAACTAGGCATTTGACTCTTAGGCATGAACTCGATCAAATAGGTATAAGGTATGAAACAAAAGTCACTTTAGAGATAGTTTATTTTCTCATAAATAATGGTATATAAATTTGTTCTTTTAACAAATAGTCTAGATAAATGTGAATGGCATAACTATGCTAGATAAATTCATAAAAGGTATACTCATATTGGCTTGAAGAATGTGTAAAAACTTGAACTCTATGCAAAATGTCTATAAAACAATGTTTGAAATGTTTTGGGCAACATAATAATGCTAGACTACTCAAAAAGATGTAAAAAAAAAAATTGTTTCAAAAATTCTCTAAGGCAAACATGGTTTCTCACAAATTTGGTAGCATAACACTACCTTTTTAATTTAAATGACATACACACCTTCAAATTTTTGATGATATATCTCAGGAAAAAAATATGTATTCAAATGATCTTAATGGAATCAAGATGGTAACATAAAAATGTTTAGTCCATAGACTGAAAGTGTAAGTGGTTAGCACAAAATGACTTAAGTCTACAAAGTGGTGATAATGATTATGAGTCTTCAACAACCTTCAACCCAAATTGGAAATTAAACCTAAATTCCCTCAAGTTTAGTGAAAATGGTGAACCCACTTAACACATCAACCCTATAAACTTATGAAGGTGTATTTTCAAATTTAGATTATAAATGAATGACTTTAAACAATGTTTGGTAAAACTCTAGACTCAATTGGATAACATATCTATGTCAAAGTGGATGATATGACTCCAAGTTTTGATGAAATTTGAACAAGTAAAATTGATGATTCACGTGGGAAACATAATGCCTTTTTATTTAAAGGAAAATGAGGACTATGTTTTTTATTTTAGTATCATTTTTTCACACCAAGTTTTTACTCCAAACAAGACTGTAATCTAGGATAAAACCAACTAATTAATCGCTCTTAGGTCCTAAAATGACAACATTGCTTGGTATTGTTGGAATCCATCAATATAAATTATTTTAGAGGATTTTTTAGTTTTCATCCAAAAGTAAATTCACATTATATAGTAGGGTTTTTACACCCCCTTCTCTAAAATTATAGTACTATGACATGGACCTTGAGGTGCACCTTGCACCAACAACACTTCCATGGTAAGTGGGGATTTGTCTAAGATCTACAAGTTTTCAAATGTCTATATGGATATATTACAAAATGACTTTCATGTCATGTTTCAAAATAAATTCACTTATATTGGGTGTCCACAACACTTGGATTATTGTAAAAATGTCTTGTCTTTTTTAAAACCACTACATTTATCACTTGTTTAGCGTAGTGCATTATCCAAAGTGTAGATACGTCCTATGTGCAACTCCAAAACTAGAAGGTTATTTAACTACTCAAACCTCCAATGCTAGTGGGAGTGGTTGAAGTCAATGCTAGGAGATGAAACCCCAGGTCAAAGCTTCCCTAAAGAAATTGTGAGAGGTGATGAAGTTCCTCTCACAAGCCAAGTTTGCATAATAATAAATGACTAATAGAAAGACTTTAGGGTCATTTTCAAGATCACCAAAACTATTATGAGTTTTTGGGGAGTTCTTTAGATGACATTATTTCTATGCCTTTGTCTAAGTATGTTTGCAATAAGGATGGCACTTTTGATTCTAAAATTTCCCTAAAGGGTATGGATGGAAGAGCATACATGTAATGTCCCTCTTTTTGACAATCAAATTATAAGTTTAAATAAATATTGAAGACAAAATTTTATAATTGAATTTAATTTTAAGAACCAAATGAAAGATTAGGTGGTGTTCTTTTGACCCCTTGGTCTTAAGTTGTAACTTTAAAAGCAAAATTTGTCAAAACATTTACCTAAGCACCTTAATTTTTCATTAAACACATAAGCAACGTTCCTAATCCATTTTAGCTTTCAAAAGAGGTCTAAAAAGCATGTTTTAACAAATTCCAAGATTGATCCTATAATGAAAAAGTCAGTATGTCCTTTATCTTTGAAGCTAATTTGCAAATGAGTGAAGTAACTTCTCAAAACAAGCTCTCTATTTCAAAATCATTATTACACAACCAATCCCACTATTTTCTTGAAAAATCATAATTTAAGGCAATAATATCACTATTATGGGTTAGATCTAATAGAAAACACAATATTGATGTTTAGATGAGAAAAATACTGTTGTAAAACAAAATCATTGGCCAAACCCATGATATCACTGCCAAGGAAACAATATAGTTGTTACTAAATAGAAAACATAAAAAACACAATATCACCATTATGTTGACAAAATCACTACCCAAATTAAAAATATAGCTACCTAGAATGATGATATCACTATTTTGGAAAAATAACTACTTAGGCAAATGAAATCATTATTTCAATGAGTGATATCACTACTCAGGGATATGAAATCATTTTTTTGCAAACAATGATTTTGTTTACAAAATCACTTCTATGACATAAGTGATATTAAAATAGAGAGAAAAACTGATGTTACCAAGAAAAAAACATAATTATTAGAAAAATGGAAATTTAACTTAAATTTTCACTCTTTTTGGCCTCTAATTCCAAGATCCTGCATGGAAAAGATTAGTACGTTGCTTGTAGCAGCTTTGTGACCAAATTCATGGGTTATGGTCCCACCAAGCATGCCATTATGTGAACTATAAATTTGATTTAAGAGATGATGGTTAGTATTGTGTTATTTCTAAAATGAAATCAAATGAAATAAACACACTAACATAACATCTCTAGGCCTAGTTAGTAGGGGGAGCTTAGTTAACAAAACTAGAATGGAAAGCATAACTAAAATGCAAAATAAACCTTCTTTCACCTTCATTATATGCTCCAAATATATTTTTGAAGTGGATTACTTAGCTTTATACTCATGAAGTCAGCATCAATTAAGTGTGGCTACCTCCATCTCTCCTTGGCACCATGTTTGGCTTTGGCTTGGTTTGGCTTAGCTCAGTATTTGGGCATTATAAAACTAATTTGCATGAATCTTTTGAATCAATTCAACATTATAACTTTGGCATATGAGAGCTTATAATTCAATAAGCAAGGCCTCCTATTTATATTTTTTTTGAATAGTTTAAGGATCAACCATGACTGTCCATCTCAAGATTGAGATGTGTGGCCATGAATAAACCTAGATATGAAATTAATTATAAAAATATCCCCATTAATATTTTGGATAAAGGGTAATTAACTAGGCATGGAAGGGCTTTGATGAGGCATGGGAGGGGTTAACCTTGATATTTTATACATTTATGTCCTATTGATGTCTTCCCAAGAAATGATGTCACTTGATGATATAGATATTCAATATTCATTTCCAAAAAGAAAATATTCAACAAATTCCATGGAATTCTTAATTAGGATTATGATTTGGTTTACTTAGCTCTTAAGCATGATTAATCACTTTGATGTAAACCTTGGATCTTTATGCATAAACTACTCAAATTGGTCAGAATATCTTATTATTGGCTTGAAATTTGACTAGATTGGAATAAGGATGCGATGCGAGATGTGTTAGATCGATTATCCCATTTAGGATGTTTTTAACACCAAATAATAAGGGCACATGTCTCATGTAAGAGATTTGATATAAAAGAGAAATATAGAGCATCCATGTGAAAAATTGGCATTTTGAATTGAAATGATCTGATCAAAGTTAGCTAGCCCATAAAATTCATTGCCCCATTTAAGGATAATTTGGCCAAAATCATAATTTGAATATATCAATTTCAAATCTTTTAATGTGTTTTTGTGTTTTAAGGCCAAATTGTGCATTTTGGTGGGAATTGGTCAAAATCCTAATTGATGGTCATTGGTGGCTAGATTTAGGTGTCTATAGTTAGTAGATTTAGACTTATTTCAAACAAGGTTAGGGTATCCCCCTTTGACTTCATACTATGCGCACACTATTGATCTTTTTTTACCACTTGAAACAAATTCAACAAGCATATAAAGATACAAATTATAAACATAAACATAGATCTACCTATCTATAAGAAGCTTACCCAACTGAATCTTTTTAATGAGACTCCATAGATACCTAGTTTTATTAGGCCTATTATTCTTGACACCATTTGAGAATGGCATTATTCCAAAAGAAACAATCTAGCCTATCTCAACTCATAGCAAAATTTCCTCTTGTTTTAGATCAACTTTGACAAACTATCAAGACCATGTTATCTTCACTTACGAAAAACACTTCATCTTCATGCCATGTACCTCAGTCAATAATTTTTTCATACAAACTTCATGACCATATTGGTATTTTAGACCAATTCACTTACTCTTATGTTGTTCCTATTTTATCTTAGACTTTTAGACCTAGTATTGTGTTTAGACAAGCATTCTATACCTTCAAAACATGATAACTACTAAGTAGTATCATGCATAAAGATCAACTAATACTCACTGGGTTTTGTAACCTCTCATAAGTCCATCTAATTCATAAAGGATCCTTCTTAGGGTTTGTTGTCTTGAAACCCTCATACCTATATTTTTCAAAATTTAACCTTGATATTCATATCTAAGATAAATATGATCACATATAATACATCTACAATATCAAAAATACCTCAATAACATTAATAAGAACTTTAAACAACCTCCTTGAGTGATAATAAATACTACACAAATCACCAAGATACCCTTGTCTACCATTCTCAAGGACTAGTCAACTTTGAAATATAATAAATGCACCTGTATGGACTTTTAGAACAAAATACCACCTAGAAGATGATCACCATGGAGTCTAATACAACTTTTTATTTTACACCAACTTGATCTAACCTCTTCCATGGCTTCTACAACATCTTCTCTCCTCTTGGGTCCTCATTTCATACACATTCATTTGAAATCCAATTTTCATGTTTTTTAACTTCAATTGTTATTTCTCATAGCCTAAACTTGACATCCTTTTGCACTTCACAGATTTCTAGATGATCTTTTCAAGATTATATCTTAAAGAGGACAAATCCTCATGACACCATAATTTTAAGTAACCTTCAGAGCACTAAGTACATCATCTCCATGTTTTAATTTGACTAGGGTTGAATTTATAAGAACCTACAATAAATACATGGACTTCTTAGTACATTCATACCTGTGTGATGGTCTATGATGGTCTGGTCCTTCTTAGGCTAGAGGATGCATGTTTCTCTCTCCAAATGATCACTAGTAATGACTATAAATCCATCAAATCATTTATATGCATCACAACATCCTCCATCACCTCAAAGTCTTTCAAACACTCTTTGCACCATTGTAAATGCTCATATACAAACCTTTATACCTGCTCATGCATTTTGACTTGCTCCTCAAGAACTCTTGTAGACCTATAGACTTCTTTGAAGACCTCATTATTTAAATTCTCTTTTTTTTATTGAGATTGTTGCAAACACCTTATTTTCATGTAACTCCTACCAAGATGTAAAAAGCATCTACCAAGATGTAACAACCATCTACCAAGCTTTCTTCTTGCATGAGATGATAAACATATTGATATTGTAACTCACCTTCACAAGCCTAGCCATTTTATGCTTCTAAGATCACCTTCAAGCTATAAAACCTTAAAAAAATAACATGATATGATACCAATTATTGTAAGTGCAACCAATAAGAGGGGGGTGGGTGAATCAGTGTCATAAAATAATCCTTTATTTCCATTTAACATGAATCAAACATTTAAACTAATCAAGAGATATAACAATGCATATTCAACCATTCATATGAGCATGAATCAATAACATAACACATGAATACAAGAGATATGTGGTAAAGCCTCATGGGGGATAAAACCCATTGAAACACCACTTGTAATACCATCCTATAAAAAATGAATCAAACATTTAGTGAGGCACCAACCCCACAAGGAGCTCCAAACCCTACCTAGTCAAGCACCCAGTCAACTAATCTTTAGCAAGCTCTAACTTCTAAGGAGGTTTAAACCCCCTAAGTTACTTTAAACCAACCTAGCCACTTCAAGGACACTTCTATAATCTCCAACCTACATGGCAGCTCCCACTCCCTCTTGACTATGAACTAACCCAACCAAGATAAGCTTGATCACCTCAAGACACCTTATTACTTAACCAATAGATGGTGACCTCTTATTCAGCTCTTTATATTCTATATCCTCTATAATACATTAGTAAAATATATATGATGAAGCTATTATGGAGTCTCAATAGTCAATCAACTCATTCAACTCTTTCCAAACTTCGTTCTCTTTCAAATAACCTTCTAGGCTCACACATTCAATATGTCTCTTACTAGGCTGATTAGGTCAATTAACCTTGTCAATCACACTCAGACCTCTTATTATTCCATTTTATGGTCTACATTACCTAATTTTTCTCCTCTTAGAGCTCTTTTATTTTCTTATTCTCTCATGTTCCTAACAAGCTCAAATAGGCCTATTATGCCTTGTATTTATACCAATCACTTTCTTTGACCCACCTTGGTCAAAAAAATATTTCCACACTTTGATTACCTTTGGAATTATTCATAACACATGTTTCAAAAATTAAATAACCACCACATAGGTCATTCATTACTCACAAGGAATAAAACCACCGTTAGACCTTAAGGAGACCTAATGTAATTAGGTCTGTCTCATCCACATGTTACACTTCCACCATATTTGAATATATTGAGACTATAAAAATTAATTAAATAATAAAATTATACCATTTTTAACATCCACATATTCCCATACCACCTTTTAGTTCAAATCACTACTTAGACCACACCATTAGGTCTACTCACTTTTAAGCCTTCATACACAGAAAAAATCTATCAACTAAAACTGAAGTATATAACCAATTTTAACAAAAAAAAATCCTTAAATTTCTTTTATATAACCTTTATTATCTCATGGTTATCAACATGTCCATTTTACATCACCAAATAGTGCATAAGATTTCGAACAAACATCTTTCATATACTCACTCAACACTATCTAACTACTTCAAAACCCAGTCAAGAATATTTGACTACCAACATATGAATATGAACTTTAAAAAACTAAAAATGTAATAATTATATCTTATATAATATATATAACAACATCATATTATTTTTATGCTTTGAAATTGGCCAATATGACACAAGAACATCAAATTCACTACCCCACAGAAAACTATCTGTAGCTTCAAAAACATAGTCATGAATACTATTATATTTAACACTTTTAAAGAAACTTATATGAATTATAATTAACATTAATATATACTATGATACTTATATAACATCATAAAATATATATATCATTTGTTCTAGTGTCAACCATTGGTCTTACAAACCAATTTCTTAGGCTTCTCTTACATAGCCCTTACACAACTAGATAAGCCATTTTGGCTTCCACATTAAAAATCCTTAAGGTGATTAAAAACATTACATAAATAATTTATAGGTAAAATATGTCATAAAAAATAAAATAAATTTCATTTTATACATCAATTTTTTTCATAGAGTCTAAAACTCTTTGCTTCATCTTGCAAACCTGAAACTATCAATCTATCTAATGAACTAGTAATGGTGAACATGACTTCCAACACCTATAGAATAACTTAAATGAAATTATAATGTATTAATATTATCCTTAGAAATATTTTATAAAATATTTAATCACAAAGGTATAGAGGTATAATGGTAAATTTGGAACATATAGATTAATCTTTGAAACTTACACCTTTATTGTCTACCCTCTCTAGACAAGCCATCTTTTGAAAAATATTGCAAAATTTTCAATGAACTTCAAGTAATATAAATAATATGAACAAGATTTATAGGTATTAAAAAACAAACTCAAGAAATTTTATACATTCTTAATCCACAAAAACTCATCCCTAAACACATTCTCACTCTGACTAGTTTTTTTCATTATCTTCACTATTAGCCCAATTTATCAATATGTCAACATAAAAAACCAAAATAGTTGAAAAAGAGTCTATAAATTGTACAAATAAAATTATGGAAAGCAAAATAAAGTCTTGTTATTCAATAACCATTCTTTGTATAATATTGACCTAGTCAACCTTGCCTGTTATATCAAATTTAGGAGAAATAATGGTTTTTGTATAGATTTTACTCTTTAACCTAAAAAAATACTGCCACCTAGAGATGCTTGAGGGAGTATTATACCACATCAATTCACCAAAATATATTTTACAATCCATTATGGTCCTTTTACAATAATATTTTATTTATTAATTCATTATAAGGGTTTAAAGAGGGTTTCAGACTAGTTCTGGTGTTAACAATTGTTCATACAGTATTGCCCCTAAAATGCCAAAATAATGATTTAGGATATTATATAATACCCTTCCAAATATCTCCTTAAATACTCAGGACACCATGTAAAGTTTAAAATTTCCAATGCGCATCAAAAGTTTCTTCTCATGTCTGCAAATCTTTAATCTGCATACATAGGAGACCTTCAAACTCATTTTATTGATTTCTCCTTCAAATCAAGACCTAAAAATTCATAAAAGTTCTTTTATAAGCCTCTTACACCTCTGTAAAATCTCAAATTATCTTTATCACCTTGATAACTAACTTTGACCCCTCATTAGGCCACACTAGGTATCTTTGTATGTTAGGTCTTAAACTGCTAGTAACACTTTAGATCTTAAATACAACTTGAAATATCTTTAAATGACATAAAAATATCATAAACATGTCATACATACTCAAACCATGTTTACACAGGATCACAAGCCTCCAAACCTGATCATGTTGCCTCATCATGCCACTTGGGGTCTTAGGACAAGGTCTATGAGAAGACCACCAATGAAGAGCATACCCCTTTGATTCACTTTGAGAGTCATAGGACTGAATAAATACCTTAATTACATTATATAACACTTCAAAACACACCTTGAATCTCAAACACATCTATATCACCACCATCATGCCTTTACAATCCATATTCATGCTCAAGGACTAGTCCATCATACACACCTACTAGGCACTATACCTCTTTAAGACCTTCCTACTAATGTAGGTGCACTATAGGACTTATTTCACCTTTCCTCACTATGCATCACAATACATTCCATTGGATCACAATACCTCAAAACTCTTTTGACATCAATTATAGGCTCAACCACATGACATCAATGATAACTTACAACATTTAAATTAGCCTTAGATTTCCTCATAATTAGTTTTTTATTCCTATTAATGATACATTTACAATATGGGAAGAATAGTGTAGTTTTTTTTGTAATTTGAAATAATGTATAATGTGTTACGAATAAGTGCCAAGTACATTGTGAATGAGACCTTGATTTATTTATATGAGTTTAATTGGGTAATTTCTCAATCCATCAACATGCTATGAAAATGGACTGACCCTAAGGATGTTTTTTATTTTAAAAATTAACCATCATTTGGATTAGATTAATATCAACCAAATCAGGTTAGTATGATTGGTGATATTAATTGAATTTGGCATAATTGACTTGTGTACAGGAAAACTGAACTGAGAGTCTAGAGTTATATGTGTAAGATATTTAGCAAGTTTGAAATAGATAGTGAGAGTCCAATAGGTGTGTTATATTATAATATAAGGTTTGACTCATAAAATATCATGCAAGTGTGATAGAATGTCAGATTAGGTATTTTTTTGTGTTCTCAATCCATGTGTGGTAAACATGTGTAAATATTTTCATTGTTAAGTATTAAAGACCAGATTTTTGTTCTACTAGAACACCAAGTTCTAACTTTGACATTTTTAATCCAAATTTTAATGGTAGTTCAATCTCAAAAAAAATAAAAAATATTAGGTTAATTATGTTAATTCTTAATTATCATGTTTCACCATTTTATGAATTGATGAATGATGTTTCACCCTATAATATTTGTATGCCAAATGAAAAAACATTAATGTACATAACCCTCATAGGATTTTACATATAAAACCTAGACATTTTATTGAAATTGAAAAATAAATTGACCCAATACCTGATGAAGTGTGTGATCACACTATAATAAGACATAATGATAGAATATATGATGAACAATTTCATGATTTAGAATCACACATTGCAAGATGTCAACTATATGTTCAAATGATGAAAATGCATAAGTTTAGACATATTATTATCATACTTAGTCTTAGAACATAAAATATTAATTTACAAAACAAATGCATTGTCCAAAATATACACAATGCATAACATACCTTTTGGTGTGACCTCATGTACCAAATATAGTAATGCTACTAGAAATAATCACAACAATTGTAGTAATTAAGAAAACTCATAAAAATCAAATAGTTTGGAAAACAAGAAGATCACTAAACATAAATATAAAAAACTAATGAAATAAAGTGGTAGATGTGAAATAATTGATTATTATAATAATAATGACCTATGATAATTATTTGGTAGACTTTTGTAAAAGACAAAGTGTTAGCTGATGGTATTAAAAATTACTTGATTTTTTTGGAAATATAATGCACATATGTCACCTAGTCAAAGATGTGTTGAGAATAAAAAGAGGTTATTGAAACTATTGTCACTCAATTTTATACCCTGGGAGAGGTAGTTTAAGCCTACTCCAAATTGATTGGAACAATGGGATTACCCCTAGACCTATGGGTTGTCTATTGTAGGGGTAAACCTATAGATTGACTGGACAGCTTCCTTGATATGTCTATTGAAGCTCATCACCTATTCTAATAACTTATTGATGTGAAATGGGATAGAGAGAATATTAAATAAACCTAGCCTAATGAGGTGATGAACCAAGTTAATCTCCACAAGACTTCCATGAACTTGCACTATGAAGGGTGATTCATAAAATTGACTTCAACATCCAAGGTTTCCCTAACATAAGTGTTTCAACATGGAGGTGAAATTCAATGCATATCTCAAGGTGAGTGAATAATATATCTAATTTTAGACACTAATACTCTTCCTTAAACTGGGAGACATACAAGAACACTAACTACAATTCATGTGACTTATTAGAGAGCAAACTAATTGTAAAAAACATGAAAGAGTAAAGTGAACACAAGGATAGATGATTATCATTTTTCATTAAACTATGATCTACTTCACAAACTTAGATAAGAATTTAATAACATAATACTAGATTGAAATCTTTTATTCAAAGGAAAAAAGTGGCTACCTATATAGAGAAGTGTGAATAGAGAGAGAAAGGGGGGGCATAGTAGAAGATGGTAGACACGTGTCCATGTGAGTTACAATAAGATGATAGTTATGAAACAACCACAAATAAAACTCTAAATACATGTGTCTCACTCCTAAAGATGCTCTAGCCCTCCATGTGGTATAGGGGTTACAAATTGGATTGATACCTTAACTAGCCTCTTGAAAACTTTCCTTTTTTGCATGAAAAAAGTAACAAATGGACTTTCCCATCATTAATTAACCATGAAATGATATCATAAAACTCAATGGAAATATTCCATGCATTAATAAACTCCTCTAATCTAACATTTCACCATTAATGTGCATAGGTGTCTTGAGTCTCTTCATTTCCCATGCCTAGCTTCATCCAAGTAGCCTAAAACTTAAGTTCATATTTTTTAAGTCATACTATCTCCATGAATGGTCTTAAAATATGTTATCAATCTTGAAAAAAAACATTTTGGTTCCTAGAATAACTCCCAAGAACTCATTTTGCTCATCAATCCCTCATTAGGCATATTTCCCTTGTAGCCCTAAAAACCTATAAACCTCTTTATGTAGGAGAATTTATCGAGGGTACTAAAAAACCAAAGGAAATTATATGACCCATTATGTCTTTAAAAATCCATGTCAAATTACATGTCCTAACTCTTAGTGGAAGTTAATTTTTTTGCCTTTCTATCTTCTCAATTAGACCTCAATTAAGCATCCTTGCTTAAAACCCTATTTTATTGATCTAAACCTCTATCACAAGTTTTAAATAACCCAAAATTGTGTGATGAACTTTATCTAGTCTATCACCAACCTCCATGTCATTTTTGAGGTTTGAGACCTTGTGGAAGTATGCAAACCATGTAATGACCTTTCCACCTAGTCTCATTTTGAGCTTATTTGAGACTAACTTGGAAAATGAGCCTTGTTTGACCACATATATAATATATTATACACATTTTTGAGATTTAATAGTTAAGACACATCCCAAATTAACTCATATAATTATTGGGAAGTTATCCCTTACTCATAATCCCTGTAAAACACCAAAAAAGGCAAAATAGGGTATTTATTTTAGTTTTTACAACTAAAATTACATATAAGGTACATTTTTATAACCTCATTGGAGTACAAAAAAACATCCAAGAGGTTTAATAATCAAAATATTGAATTAGATGTGCTTTAGAGTTCCATTTGTTTTACCTCATCACTATCAAGGTTTTAAGAGGGTTTAGATCTGTTTGGGATCATAGCAATCATTCATAAATAATAGATCACCAATTTACCTCATTAAACTTGGAAAATATTATTTAATGAAACCCAACCTATTACAAATGGATCATATTCCCATTCAAAGTGTGAGAGATGGTGTGAGTGTATGAAATTATTCCTCAGGTGGCAGTCTTAGCTTTCCTAAACTTAAGAGAGGTATAATATGAGTTTTGGGCCTCAAAACTCAATATAATTATTGGGATAGGTTTATAAAATTAAAAAAAAAACTAATTATTGTAATTTATTTGGTATTGATTATTACCCCACTGCATGCATTTGGTGTACTGATCAAAGAACTTAGGGTTTAAAGCCTATCTCCTCCTTGTTAGCCCTTAAGGGCATTTGGATGGAAGACTAAGTTTATTATGAATATAAGAGTGTATTAGGAAATTTTTTATGTATATGTGTTTAATAAATGTCCCTCTATGGGTTTTGTCATGCTTTTTTATGTTTATATATCAAAGAGACCCCTTGGTCTCAAGACTATCCCTTGCCAATAGAGTGGGCAAGGTCTGAGACAAAATAGTGGGTATATCTACTATTAATATGGCCCTAAGGTGACAATGTATAAATTTATATATAAAAAACCATACATTTTATCTATTTTTAAAGTGTGATCATGATTATGGAGGCCTCAGAACACTAATCTTCCTTATGACTTGTTGGTTCTGCCTATGTGTGTCCTACTAGGTAATTATACCTTGTGTGATAGTCTCTTCTTAAAACATTTGAGAATTTTATATTATTATTATTATTATTTATTTTGGATAATTTTCAATATAATATTTAACTTCTCAACACATTTATACCATTACATTACCTTACACAAGCCACTTGCTTAGACATGACTATGCTTTATGGTTTATGCATGATACTAGACCTATTAGGCTTGAACAGGGTTTTGAACTCTATACCCTTAATATTAGGTTAGGGATTTGAATTATATTGTATTTAAAACATGAAACAATTACTCAAATATTATTAATTATTTTATACCTCTCATAGGACCTATTCTTCTCAAATCAAGCAAAAATACTCACAAGCAGGTAGACCTGTATTTTATCTTTTGACTATGTGTAGAGGTTTTAAACTCAGACTTGACATATCTCATTCATGTTTCCTTTGGTATAAAATTTACCTATGACCTTATGGCATAAATAATATAAAACTTAGATCCTTTCATATGCCTTTTCCCTTAATTTTAATCTTGAGACCAACCTATTCTTTGAGTAACTTTTAGGTGATTATTTGGTCTGTGTTTAGCATCTAGAGGTCTCAATGGTCTTTAGCTTCCAATAAAGTCATTGATATTATTTTGGATCTTAAATTTTTTAGATTACCAATTGTAATTCTATATATTTTTAAACACATATGCCCTTTATTCACTTTTAAGACCAGTTGTTCCATTAGCAACCCATAAGTGCTAGAAGGTTATTTGACCATTAGGTTTGAAACCTATAATCCTCACTTGCCATGATGTTTTGAAATATTCAAGAAAAAGGATTTCATTAAAACATATATAAAAAGTTTTTAAAACTCAATTATTTAATTCTCAAGTCACTTCTCATTTGATTTCATGTACAGATCATATGCAATCCTGTAGGTAGCCTTCTATGATTGTCAACTTAATCCCTTGGTTATCTCTGACCTATGAGTGGCCTAGTTTCTCTTTGATTGGTTATGATACTATTTTCATCTAAAATAAATTTATGTCTTCATGTTTTATAATCCCTCATGTTTATTTGATGTTGATCATGGTCCAAAATGAGGACCTATAGGCTTAGGTCATGTAGGTCACTACTTACTTGTATATGCTACAAATCCACTTCCTTAAGTCCTTAGACTTTTCAACACTATCAAACCACTTCTCATTTATTATTATTTTTAAAATGGTATAAAAAGGATTATTAAAATTCTTTATACCACCTTCAAATCACCCTATATCTTGTACAAACCTATAGGTACAATCAAGTAACTTATGAGGTCTATGTGTATTATTTGAGCATTTAGTCAATTTGAGCAATATTTATGATGGAAGTGTGGAATTCAAATCCACATGAATGCATGAATATATGTATTAAGTATTTACCATAGATATAATCATATCCCATCTACTTTTATAGTCTGTACAAGCTTGTATATGAAAAAAATTTGTGACTCTCATTATAAGATATGTCTAAATTACTAGATTCATCTTTCTATACTTTTAATAGTGCAATATTATCTTTATAATGTCACACTATGATATATCACTAATATTTAAGATAAAATGTCAATCAATCATTTAGTTCATTGTTCAAACATAGACCATGTTCCCAAAGAGTATCACACTTGAAAAAAATGGACAAAAGACATATATCAAGTAAAAACATATAAACTCCATGAATTTGAGGGATATTCCAAGAGTAATTAAGGATTTATAACCTACGAGAGTAACCACCATGAAGACAAAATATAAAATTTAATCAATATTTATTGAGATGCCTTGTACACCAAGACACATTTCTTCCAAGTGAAGATAGTCCATAAAAATGATTTAGATTATGAAACTGTTGACCATTTTTCCCCAAAGGCTAAAAATGGGTCAACCCCCTATAGCCAAAATGTTATATAGGGGCATTTTTTAATGTAATAGAATATGTTTTATCTTTGTTAATGTCATTTCCTATACCATTCTAGTTTAATCATATTCTAGCTTGGTCTTTGTTTCATTTTATGTATAAGGAATCATTTTAGAGTCAAATATACAAGTGGCAGGTCTTCATGGTGATCAATACAATAAGCATGGATCAGGTTTCTAATGGATGAGCAGATGGAGAATGTTTTATAGACCATATGGGAGGATAAGAGTGATTATAATGACTTAGGAAGATCTTAGTATTCATTTTGTTCTTCATTGTGTTCACCTAGGCATTTTGGGTCCCATGGTAAAAAGTACAAGTGGGCAGTTTGACGAAGTTATATATCACATGTGTGATAGTTAAAGAGGAAGATGACCACATGGTTTTGTTCACCTTGGTCTCAAGTAGCTATGTTACAAGTCCCAAGTCCTCCATTGAAGCATAAATTAATTTATACATGTGCAAAGTTGGGATCCTGAACATTTCTACTAAGTTTCCCATACTTAATCATTTGAGCTTAGTCATTGCTAAGATGACACATAGAATTATTTATGGACCAGTCATCTTGAAATTTAAATATATTTTATTTATAATCTCTCAATACTAGTGGATCAAATGGGTTTACCCATTTTGACCTTAAGAACATCTTTTGAAAGTTTTATGCCTCCATGATTCTCATACTTCAAGATCTAAGCTTTCAAAATTGGTCAAAAAATATAAGATGTTCATGTAAATGTCAAGTTAAAACTAGGGTGAAAATCCTTTTTGTGTTTAAATTTTATGATCCATGGGACATCAATCACATTCTACGTAATGATGAATGACGATCACATGAATGTCAAATTTAAAGATAAAGAAATATAGTCCTTTTAAGCTTAAATTTGACGGTCACGTGAATGTCAAAAGATATCCTACAGACTATCAATTTTAAGATTATGGAATAGATATTGATTTTCAAATAATAGGTCCTAGCAAGATCAATGATCCATGTTTGATCATACATCTCAATCCAGTGGTGTAAGATGAGTCAAATAGTTAGATAGATTGAGAGATCAACACATAGCATAAATGAGGACAAGGTTGATAATTCAAAGGTAGATCCAAGGGCTCATGCTCATTTGGACCTAAAAAATACAACAAAGTGAGATGAGTCAAAGTTTCAATGAGCCTAGTCAATTTTTGACAACCAATTAGAGCAAAGATGAGCCCAAGGTTTTTAATGCAAGTCAAATTGAAGGCATTTTTAGATAAAATCAACAAGGTTTTGTAGGGTCTTCCTAATGCCATTGAAGCTCATTAAAATTCCATAGAGAGGTCAATATGATGTATTCAAGTAAGAATAAAATTAGGGACACCATTAGAGATCAACAAAGACCTCTAGTTCATAGATTTATTATATACAAGGTCCATCTTTTAAGTAGCATTATTTGGTGACTATGTTTGCCATTCTAAAACAAGGGTCCATGCATCTATTAAACCTTCAAATCCTACAATAATATAATTACTATAATAAAAATAATAGCCTAATATTAGTTTTCCATCTATAGTGGACCCATGAATAGAAGAACTAGTTCGAGCATGATCTAGGTAAAGTGAAAGTTGGCATTCTAATGGGTGTCATGAAGGCATACATATAGGCCCCAATGGTGTCATCTCTAGGACCAACTAAATGAAAAATACCATTCTCTCCACTTTAGTACACATCAAAAAAGTAATCATGGGCATATTATCATTAGGACAAATCTCTAACCACTTGATCTTATCATTTCAACCATCAGGGAGTGAAGGAGAGAATGATGTAACTGTGCAACCACTTAAGGTGACCTCAATAAATCAAATGATCTGAATGAGAATATTTGTAGAGGTAATTTCACCTATAGTTTAAATTTTTGAACTGCTTGATTCCCCTTTTGATCACCAAGGTCTCTTTTCTCTTGTGGCTTTTCTTTTATAAGTATTTCTCTTGAGTTATTGTAAATAAAAACCACACCATGTATGGCAAAGCCCTAATAGATTGATGTATATTCTAATTTTCAACATTAATACAAGTTTTTTCTCTAAGTTTTGAATAATTATCTAAGTCTTCAAGTGATTTATGGTGATGAGATGTGATAACTCTCTATCCTTCCTTCCCTTATCCTTTCATGTTTGATCAAGAATTATTAATCTAATAGGTCATATAGAGTGTAGTATAGTGTGTAAATATTTTCAAGTATACAATTATCCTTTGAGTGTGTAATCTTCCCTCTAGTTCATGTACCTTGTATCATTGCTCAATTTTTTCTTTTGTATTGAAATATTCATGTTAGAATCTATTAAAACTTAGAGACTAGTCTGTATTTTCTATTTTAATGTGGTATAAATATGATGGTCATGTGGGAGACATTATCAATACATCACCTCCTTTACATTAGGTTTACTTCATTCATAATCTAACTCTTTTACCATAAACAAGCATTATCATAGTTGAAAGCACTTCAAAATACATTTAGAAAACTAGCCCTTAAAATCTAGATGTTTACTTCCACTATAGGTACACCCACATACCTAGATGTGTTCCCATGTTACCCAAATTTGGAAGAGGATTGAACACCCTCTTAGAGGGTGCAATATTTGGTGATAATTTTTTTTCATGCCTAGTGGGACCCATTATATTCAAGACAACTTGTCAAGGTGAATGTTGGTCTTGATAAATACCAGTTGTAAACTAGTGTGCTACATAGTATTTGGTGAATCCTCAAAGTAAATCTAGTTTTACACCATTATTTTGTTATAAACTTGTCCTTATAATTCATGGTCCTCACTAGGTTATACTCTACTAAACCATCAGGTCCTATTCATCCACCCATTCAGCCTGTGATCCCTCTTACAATTTAATATCCATAACCTAATCTACCCTTTGAATAATGAGTAGATTTTGCTAGAGAGGAAGAAGAGGAAGAGGTTGAATAAGTGGAAGATATTAAATAAGAAGACATGTCTAGACCTTATGGTTTCCCTACCTATAACACTAATAATCCCATTCAACTTCATGCATATGATGCCATCCCTCCCAACACCACAAAAGGTGTGCCCACATTCAATGATGAGAGTCATATCACACCTAGTGAGCACATTAGAGATGTTTCCAAAATATTGTCTAATAGAACGTTTCCATTAGGCTCCTTTCCATATCCCTTACAGGGGAGGATATTGATTGGTATAGGACTCTAGAAGGTGGATACATCACAACATGGGATGAGTTTGGAGTGTTGTTGACTTCTATATTTGGGAATGAAAGTGACCATGCCTCTCTCATTTATCATCTCAATGTGATAAAAATAGTACCCAATGAGATAATTCATGACTTCAATGAAAGGTTTTATAAGACTTGACATAGGTTGCCTCCTCCCATGAGACCAAATGCTAGTTTTGTGTTCCCTATTACTTGAAGGCCATTGGGACTAAAATTATTGTCATGCTTCAATCTATGGGTGATTCCACCCTCCCTAAATAATATGAGATTATTATCAAAGCTAAGAACAATCTCATTTAAGATGGAATATTTTCAACTAAAGTATCTATGCCTCCATTGTCTCATGCTTCTATTGATTCTTCAAATGTGGCTCAAAATTTTAATGTCAATACTAATCCTGAAGCTAATTCTAAGAAATAAGAAAATGACATGGACAAAGATGCATAAATTTAGAGGCTAAAAGCTCAAATTAGGCAAGATAACATATAAAAATATGCATATTAGAACCCTTACCCCTATCAGTAATAATATGGAAGAGGGAGAGTCCAATATCAGCCTAATCCCAATAGGCCTATTCATGCATATAATCCTAGATCCACCACTAATGCAATGGAGTTGGTACCAATTTATAGAAATTTGGTGCAAGGATAAGATTAGTATCAAGACCAATTCAAATAAAAATAGAGATCAATCTCTAATGTCTCAAGGGGTAGTTACTCCCCTCCTATTAAATGAAGATGAGGTGATGATGCAAACTAATGAGGATTGGTAACCTTAAGGAGAAATCTTCACCAATTTTCTGGTTGAAGATATTATTATGCTAAATCAAGGAGCCTTTATTGTAGATAATATAAGTGCATAGAATAGAGCTCTAGGCAATGGGAATAACATGTCTAAAGGCTCATCCTACCACCTTACAAGGCAATAAGATGCAACTACAAGTGTGACCATTCTAAAGGCATATGTGGTAGTTTCAAGGGCTTCTACACCTCCGAAAAATCAAAATATGGTAAGGTATGCCCCTATCCCTCAAGTTAAAAGTATTCATCTACCTATAAGAGCCTAAGATAAAGTAGGTATATCTTCTTTAAACATTGTAGATTCTTTGAAGAGTACTAAAACATCCATTTCCCTTTGGGATTTTTTACATATGCCTAGTCAAAAGGAACTCCTCCAAAAGTAGTTATTTGTTATCCCTACTAATGTTTCACCCTCAAATCAAATTCAAAGTCATGTTATCCTTACAAGTGTCCCTATTACCATTTTTGAACAATACACTAGGGATGAGAATCCTCCACCATTCTATCTCTCTCATAGTAGGTGACAAGTTGGTCCATAATTACATAATGGATAGTGAAGCCTCAACTTCAGTCATATCCAAGGTAGTAGCTGGTAAATTGGGTTTGAATTATGAGTCTCATAGTAAAAGGAGTTCTCTATCTAGATGGTACCTCTACCAAAACCATAGGAATGATAAAAAAAACTTAAAGGTTTTCCTACATGATTGTCCTAGCTTTCCTATCTTGTAAGACATAGTTATTGTTGATCTCCAAACCCATTTTGTAATCTACCTATCAAGAGAATTTACTACCAAGATTGGTGGATATATTTTTAAAAATTTGTCCTTCTTGGACTTCAAGATAAAGTATGGGACTAAGGTGACAATTAGGCCACATCCTCTTGTAAGGTTTCATATCAGAACTTACATCAAGATAAGTTATAATTTGAATTTTGTTATTCATGAAACAAACGATTCTATTCCAGATGATGGCACTTCTTCCAAGCTTGGGGGAACTATATATTTGTTTCTTAATGAATATGGTACTAGTAATTATGATCAAGATACTTATGCTCTCATGGAGGAAACTAATCTAGGGACATATTGTATACATGAATAAGGAATACAAACACCCTACTTGCCAAGGAAGAGGGTGAAGATGATGAAATGTGGAAGATGTTTTTTGATTGTTCAAGAAGTAAAGTTGGTATAGGGTTTGGTATTATGTTGTTATCTCCATCCAAATAATAGTATTACACTTCATATATTTCATTTCATTTGCACTTATAATGTGGCTGAGTATGAAGGTTTGATTCATGGCCTTCAATGGGATAGGAGAAAAGGGTTTAAGAACCTACAAGTGTATGGAGATAGAAATTTGGTTGTGCACCATGTGAGGAAGATGGTTTCTACCAAGAAAACTTTGATTAATTCATACATGCATTAGGTATGGGATCTCCTTGAAAAATTCAATTCATTTAACATTCACTTAGTCCCAAGGGATAATAATAGTCATGATGATAGACTAGTTACCATAGGAGCCCAATTTGACACTCCAACTACCATAAATGAAGAAGGAAAGAAGTCTCATTTTAATATAATTATCCAACCTTCTATACATGATAATTAAGTCTATTGGTAAGTGTTTGATAGTGAAAAACACATTGCATACTTCTTGAAAAATGAGGCTATTTTCTTCAAGAAATTAGGGAAGACTCCTAGAACAATTAGGTGACCAGCTTGTGCAACTTAAGACCAATAAGATACCTAAGGGGTTGGTGAAATTAAAAAGTATCTTTAATGAGAATGATTAATAGAGGAAATATAAATTTATTGTAACTACAAAGGAGGAGAATTATGAAAGGGTCTTGTTATTCAAGGATAAACTCCTCAAACTAGGCAAGGTATGTTGTACATTAGAAAAGAAAGTATTCATTAAACTATGTAGAGAGTTTCATGATATGTTTAATTATAAATATAAGGAACTCAATGGATTTTATCCTATTTTAGCAAACCATACCATTGAGTTGGAATCAAGAGTTAAACTAGTTAGACAAAATTAAAGACCCATTAACCCTAAGGTTGAGTAACTCATGAGGATAGAGTTCACCAAGATCCTTGAATCTAAGATAACATTTCCATCAAGAATTCAATGTGGGTGGCTAACATTGTGCCTATCATAAATAATAAAGAGGAGATAAGGCTTTGTGTAGACTTTAGAGATCTTAATTAAGTGTCACTCAAAGATCACTATCCTCTACCCTTAATGGAGCATATTTTGCAAATGGTTTCAATCTCTCAACATTTCTCTCTGCTAGATGGATATTCAAGCTACAATAAGATTTTAGTCAATGAAGATGATTGGTTTCAAACAACCTTCACTACCAAATGGGGAACCTTTGTATATAAAAATATGCCTTTTGGTCTATCCAATATTGGTGCCACTTTTTAGATAGCAATGGGCATGTCCTTTTAAGGTTTAATCAATGAGTTGGTACTAGTTTATCTAGATGATGTAACCATATTTTATAAGAATGTAGATGAACACATGAAAAATTTAAGGCAAGTGTTTGAGAGATGCAGGCAATATTGTGTATCCCTTAACCTAAAGAAGTTCATCTTTGTTATTCATGAAGGTAATATCTTGGTACATATTGTTTCCAAGAATGGTTTGATTATTGATTCTAAGAGAATAGAGGATATCCTAGGTTTATCATTACCCTTGAATAAGAAAGGTCTTAAAAGTTTCTTGGAAAAAATAAATTTTGTAAGAAAATTCATACTTGGTTTTGCATCTTTAATAAAACCTATCACAACTATGCTCAAGAAGAACTAGTCTTCTCTTGGACCAAAGATGGTAAGGGAAGTTTTGAAGCCATAAAGAAAGAAATTGTAGAAGCTCTTACCCTTGTGAATCTATATTTTACTAAAGAATTCATGTTGTATTCATTTTATAAACTTGATACTATGTCATCCATGCTAATACATAAGAATAATGAGGGTATAGAGTAGCCAATCACATTCTTTAGTCAAGGTTTAAAATATTATGAATTCAAATACACCTTTGTGGAGAAATAGGTACTTATTTTTATATGAGGACTAAATAAATTTGGATATATGGTGTCAAATAACAAGATTTGTGTCATGGTCTCTCATTGAAAAGAGGGCAGGCTGGATCATTAAAGTGATGGAGTATGATGTTGATATCAAAGTGAAAAGACTAATAAGGGGTAAAGGCCTCTATAAGCATCTAGTTTCATATCTTCATGAATCAAAATAAGAAGCTCTATTCAACCATGAGTGCCCCAAACTAGCTGGTCCATTGCCTTTAGGTAATTGAACATGAGACATGATCATATTTCTCCAAAATTGTAAGTATCCCAATAATATGAATAGATCACAAAGGAGGTATTTTAGATTGCAATCTGTACCATTTTGTCTTATGTATGGCATGTTATTTGGGAGAAAAATCAATGGTGTGCTATTGAGATGCATTGAAAATAACTAGTTTGGAGTGTTTCTTGAGAAGTCCCATGATGGGACAGTAGGAGGCCATTTCTCTCCAAGTACCACAACTACCAAGATCATGAGGGTTGGATATTATTAGCCTAACCTCTTCAAGGATTACCATGCTTCGGTGAGAAGGTGTGGACCATGTGCCTTATTTATAAGAAAATAGAAACTTTAACCTCTTCCTCTAAATCCTATCCAAGTGGACTAAATTTTCATGCAATGGGGTCTTGAATTCATTGGAATGATAAAACCCCCATCAATTACTAGTCACAAATGAATACTCACAATAACTAGCTATTCTACTAGATGGGTTCAGGTAGTAGCATTAAAAGAGGCTAACAAGAGTGAAATCTTGGAGTTCTATTAGAGCATCATAATGAGGTTTGTCACACCTACTTTCATTTTAGATAATTCTCTTTCTTTTATGTGTGCTAAAATAGCTGACTAGGAAAATAATAATGTCATATTCTTGAGTACTTCATCCAACTATTACCCTCAAGGTAATGGGTTAGTTACCAACAATAACCTAAAAAAAATCATTAATAGAACCTTGGAGCATAAATAAATAGATTGGCACACTAAACTAAAGACAACCTAATGGGATTATAGGATAACTCACAAGAGGTCAATAGGGAATTCTCCTTTTTTGCTTATCAATGGAAGGGAAGCTAGGCTATCTATATCTAAAGAGATATCACCCTTGAAATTAAAACACCAGCTAGAGTTGCTTGAAAACACTCCCATGGAAGTGAGAATGATATAACTAATGAAGTTTTAAGAGACTAGATGTGAGGCTCATCAAGACATGAAGCATCACTAGGTATTGATGAAGAGGTCTTTTAAAAAGAAGGCAACTCCAAAATCATTTCAAGAAGGTGACATAGTCTTGAAATGGGATGAAGATAGAGTAAAGTTGGGTATGCATACTAAGTTTGATGCCCAATGGATTGGAACATATGTCATCACCAAATGAAATCAAAGCCACTCCTTTTAGTTAGCAAGGATGAATGGAGAATAACTACCTATCCCTGTAAATGGGATACACTTAAAGCCCTATTATTGAGACTTGAAGGTTTGTATTCTAAATATTAGGTTAGGTGTGTGTTTCTTTTCTTATTTTTTTGTGTCCCAATAAGTGCTTTCAAGAACAATGTGTTTTACTTAGTTCCATGCTTTGTGTTTTGTCCCTAGTATTTTTCATTATTTGGTGTGTTTTTCAAAGTAGTTTATGTGTCAAACCTATTGTACACATGAATATATATTTTAATGGACAAGATTAGGCAATTTGTCTAAGTTCTTTTTATAGGGAGGATTACATAACATGATTAGTCAAGCATTAGTCCAATAAACCAAAGGAATAATGCATAAGAATAAACCAAATTAAGCATATATATTCATGTGGGAATTACTAATGACAATGAGAGATAAATGAAAGAAAATAAGAAATTTATACCTTCCCAAGTGAATCCATTATCCAAAAGTGGCTCAAAATCATGTTCTCCCTTGATCAAGCATCCTTATCTTTAGATTACAAAGCAAGTTAGTCAAAAACCAATCTATAAATCCAAGACAAATGCATAGAGAACTAACTAACTAAGCCTATCTATTCAAGGGGAATTTGTAAATGATAATGAAGAAACAAATGAAAGAAAGCATATTAGTTACCTTCCCAAGTGGATTCCATCATCCAAGAGCAGCTCAAAAATGTGTTCTTATATGATCAAGCATCCTTGTCTTTGTCAACAATGGTGGAAAAACTCCTCCATGGTCTCAAGAACACTTCTAAAAAACTACACTCAAGATGTGAAATCACTAAATTAGCCTATGAATGAAGCTTGCAACTAAAAGCAATGGTCAAATTCAAAGGATTGTGGAGACGATTCAACATAATAACTTTGCATAAATATGGCTTAAAAATGATGTCCATGGCCTCTCTATTTATAGATATTCAAGAATGACCAGAATCAATCATGACCATCCATATCAAGATTGAGATGTGTGGTCATGGATTAATTGAATTATGTAATTAAAAATCCATAATTATCCTCATCATGAATTTGGAAGAAGGGACATTAATGAGGCATGGGAGGTAATAAAGAGGCATGGGAGACCCATAATCTTGATATTTTATGCACTTATGGCTTGATGGATGCCACCCCATAGATGACATCACTTGATGATGTAGATAATAGAAATCAATTTCCAAAAATAAATATTCAACAACTCTCATGGAAAATCCACTTAAGATCACGATTTAGATCAATTAGCCTTAAAAAAGGTTAAACAACATTTGTGCAATTTATTTGGAAATTGGCCCTCAATTAATCAAATGGTTATAAAGTCATATTATTGGATCATAATTTGACTCAAGAAGAATTGGAGGGTGACATTAGATGCGGTGGAACCATATTCCCATTTAAGATGTTTCTAACCTAAAATAACAAAGGTACATGACATGTACTAATGAATTAGAAGAAAAGAATGATCTAGATCACAAAAAGGCAAAATAATCATTTTGACTTGAAATGAATTGATCAAATTTATCTAGCTCATAAATTTCATTACCCCATTTAGGGATACTTTGACCTAAATTGGCACCTGTAAATGACAAGTTTGAACCATTTAGCACATTTTATGGATTTTGACCTAAAATGTGCATTTGAGTGCAATTTGAGTAAGATTGAAAATTTCAACACAAATGGTGTTAGGAATTGGATGTATACACCTTTTGCATAGGTAGTCATGAAACCCCTAGGAAATAACCAAGAATGTTGACCATTTTTTCCCACGGGCCAAAAATGGGTCAATCCCCTATAGCCAAAATACTATATAAGGGCCTTTTTTAATGTCATAGAATATGTTGCATCTTTATTAATGTCATTTCCTATGCCATTATGGTTTAATCATAGTCTAGCTTGGTCCTTGTTTCATTTTGTGTCTAAAGGACCATTTTAGAGTCATATATGCAAGTGGCAGGTCTTCATGGTGATCAATACAGTAGGCATGGATCAGGTTGCTAATGGATGAGTAGATGGAGAATGTTTCATAGACCCTAAGGGAGGTTAATAGTTCTTGGAGTTACTTAGGAATCTCTTTGTATTCATCTAATTCTTTAATGTGTTCACCTAGGCATTTTGGGTTCCATGGTAAAAAGTACAAGTGGGTAGTTTGTCAAAGCTATATATAGCACATGTGGTAGTTGCAAAGGAAGGTGACCACATGGGTTTGTTTACCTTGATCCCAACTAGCTATGCACCAAGTCTCAAGTCCATTTAATTTTAAATGAAGTTATACATGTGTAAATTTGGTTTTTTGGTTATTTTTTCTAAGTTTCCCATACTTAGTCATTTGAGCTCAACCATCACCAGGATGTCATGCAGAAGTAATAATGGACCTACCATCTTGAACTTTGAATATATTTTCTTTATAAACTCTTAGGAATAGTGGATCAAATATGTTTACCCCTTTTGACCTTAAGAACATCTTATAAAAGTTTGATACCTTCATAATTCTCATTCTTTAAGATCCAATATTTCAAAGATGGTCAAAAAACATAAGACATTTGTACAAACATCAAGTTAAGGCTCAAGTGAAAATCCTTTTGTGTTTAAATATAATGGTCTAAGGGATGTCAATAAAATTATATGGAATGATGAATGACGGTCTCATGAACATCAAATTTAAAGATAGAGAAATATAATCCTTTTGAACTTAAATTTGATGGTTGCATGGCTATCAATAGTGGTAGTACAAACATCAAAAGATGTATCATAGACTATCAATTTTAAGATCATGGAATAGTCATTAGTTTTAAAATAATGGGTCATGTCAAGATTTATGGTCTGTGCTCAATCATACATATCAATCCAATGATGTGAGATTAGTCAAATAGTCAGATAGCTCAAGAGATTGACACATAGCATAAGTAGGGATAAGGTTGATAATTTAAAGGTAGATTCCAGGGATCAAGCTCATTTAGACATAGAAAATCCAATGGAGTGAGTTGAGTCAAAGTGTTAATGAGCCTAGTCATTTTTTAATAGCCAATTAGAGCAAAGATAAGCCCAACTTTTTTATGGAAGTTGAACTAAAGCCATTTTTGACAGAAGCAACAAGGTTTTGTAAGGTCTTCTTGATTCCATTAAAGCTCATTAAAATGTCATAGAGTAGTAAATATGATGCATTCAAGTACAAATAAAGTTAGGGACACCACTAGAGATCAACATGGACCTCTAGTTCATAGATTTATTGCATACAAGGTCTATCTTTCAAGTAGCATTATCAAGAGACTATGTTCACCATTCTAAAATAAGGGTCCATGGATCTATTAAACCCTTGACTCCTAAAATAATATAAAGACTATAGGAAAAACAATAGTCTAATATTTTTTTTGCATCTATAGTGGACCCATGAGTAGAAGAACCAGTTTGAGTAATGATTTGGGTGAAGCAAGAGTTGGCATTTTGATAAGTGCCACAAAGGCATACACATAGGCCCTAACGGTCTCATCTCCAAGACCAACTACATGAAAAATATCCTTCTCTCCACTTTGGTTTAGAAATAGGATAAATCTTTAACCACTTGATCCTACCATTATAACCATCAAGGAGTGTTAAGGAAAGAATAATGTAACTATGAAACCACTTAAGCTGACTTCGATCAATAAAATGGTCTGAATGAGCATATTTATAAAGGTAGTTGAAATTGAAGTATAAATTTTTCAATTGATTGATTCCCCATTTGATTTTTAAGGTTCATTTCCTCTTTTGGCCTTTCTTCTATAAGTATATCTCTTGAGCTATTGTAAACAACAACCACACCATGTATGGCAAAGCCCTACTAGATTGATGTTATATTTTGCTTTTGAACATTAATACAAGTTTGTTGTTTGATTTTTGAATAATTGTCTAAATTCTCAAGTGATGTATGGTGATGAGAAGTGATAACTCTCTATCCTTCCTTCCCCTATCCTTTCATGTCTATGCAAGAATTCTTAATCTAATAGGTCATATAGAGTGCAGTCTAGTGTGTAAATATTTTCAAGTGTATAATTGTCCTTTGAGTGTGAATTATACCCTTTGGTTCATTTACCTTGTATCACTAGTCACATTTTGACTTTATATTGAAATATTCATGTTATAATCTATTAAAACTTAGAGATTAGTCTATATTTTCTATTTTAGTGTGGTAGAAATATGATGGTCATGTGGGAGACATTCTCAGTGCATCACCTCCTTTATATTAGGTTTATTTCATGCAAATTCTAACTCTTTTACCATAAAAAATAATTATCATAGGTGAAATCACTTCAAGATACATTCAAATAACTATACCTTAATATATAGAGGATCACTTCCACTATATGTACTCCCACATACCTGGAAGTGTTCCCATGTTGCCCAAATTTGGAAGAGGATTAAACACTCTCTATTAGGGTGTGAGATTTTGTGACAATATAAACCACAATGAAAATGATCTCCTTTACCTCTAAAATCACCCCTAAAAACCATTATTCTCCATTGAATTCTTAAGTGGAGAAGCAAATGCAAGAATAGACCCCTCTCAGATGGATAGGCCATAGTGGCTTGTTGTCTCTCTTAGTGATTGACCATAAATAAGAGGTCATTAATATATAAACCAATGTCACTAATTTAAATATTAGTAATACCCATAATAATGGCTAAATTTTTAGCTCTTAACTCTCCCTCTCTCTTGGTTGTACCATTTAGTTCAATTTTGCCTTCCTGAGCTTATGAAGGTAGTGATGGAGGAGAAAGAGTGTCTAGAGTGTCAATTTGACTTAAAAATTGGTCCAAAGATATAAAATGATATTATAGATCCTAAGTGACACAAACCATTTATAACTAAAATATAATCTTGCAAGGCTGTACAAGTGCTTGTAAAGTGTCTTTTTTCTTAGTTTAGGCATTGAACTACAGATGTTGACAATATCTAAACATCCATAAACATTATATAACCTATTTATAACACTTGGGATGTTTTAAATATTCTTTAAACATTTTATTCTTGTAATTTTATGTCCAACTCTTCCACATGGGCCAAAAGGTGGCCAAATTACCATTTTTGCATATGAGAGTCAAATAAAAGGTTAGTGCATGATATTATGATATTAATGACACCTAAATAACATTTTATAATGAACTTCGACCATACTAAACTCTTGACCATGTTTGACATCATCAAAACCTTTAAATTGACCCATAAAACTAGATAAGTAAATCATAAGACCAAACTTTAGATAATGCTAGACAAGAACAAATAGGACCATATGGGACTATCTAAGACCATTTAAGACCATGATAATATTTTGACAACCCTATAGAATTACAACCTAGAAGGGCTAACCAATTTTGACTTGAGGCCAAAATTTGGTCAATATTCCTAACAATTCATAGGGGTAACATTCCTACAATGCTAATGGACTAGTAGCCTTATCCTTCCATTGGGAAATGGAGTCACTCTTATGCTAAAATATAAAAATAATATGCCTTATAAAGACTTTGAACTCACACCAAACACACAACAGTAAAAAAACACACTATGATTAAAGCATTTAGGGAAAAACACATAATAAAGACTCAAAACAACACACCTAACCTACTATGTACATATCTCAAAACATGTTTGAGGTGATGAAACACTTCTTCTATCTTCAACCAATATCAAAAATGATGTTTCTTGAGTCATAGCTGCTCCATGAGAGTAAGTCACCATATGATGGATGTTTGTCAAAGAAAATTTTCTTGTGAAGGTAATCAAAGGACTTACCATTCATGGGACCTTTCCTAGCTATAAGAACATTTGAAACTCCATTGAATAGTTCTTCTATCTCTCCTTGAAGTTTATTTGATAATGCATCCTACTTGACCTCGTTCATGATCATTTGGTCCTTGTTAATCTACTCCTTGAGAGTCATGAAAGATTTCTCAACTTAACCTTCATCTAGAACATGATGTATTTGATGTCTAGATCTTTCATACCTACCTTCTTACTGGCCAAACATGCTTTCAAGTGACTCAATGTTATATTGAGGTTTAGGCTTATCTTTAATCACAAAACTTTATACCTTAGCCTGATTGCACTCCCCTAATATTGTAGCCTACTTGATAGTGTCTGAACACTTTTCTTCATGTTCACTAGGTCCACCAATGACCTTACTTTGAAGTTCATGTTCTTTAATAAGGAGAGTCACCTTAATTATTTAAACTCTTGAACTATGGCATGGAAATTCTACCATATATGATCATATTCTTCATGACTATTACACTCATGAGATTCTTCATTTTAAGTAGGTAGAACTCTACCATATTTATTACCATGTTCTATTACACTTGGATACTTATCATCATCATCTATGTGAAGAAGATAGTTACCTCTTACATCTTGTTTAATAGGACCATCAAGACTTACTTTATAATGTTCATCAACCTTATCATGAATGATGTATGTGATAAGGCCTATTTCTTCAATGAAAGCATAGGGATCATACTCATATGTCTCAGCACCATACTCATCCAAGAAGAGATCAAAAATACTTTAAATTTTGTAAGATGCTCCATCATCTATGACACGATGTGTTTTCTCATTGATAATGTAATTTAGGTTGGAACTATCTTCCACATATGGTTCAATGTGGAACTTGGATAACAACTATGTTCTTATTGTCACCTTAGCTCCATACCTCATTCTAAAAGCCAATAAAGACCAATCAGTGGAAATATACCCTCTTATCTTGGTAGTGAAGTTTCTTGATAGGAAGATGGAAAAGTGTACAAGCAGATCTTCCACTACTATGGCTTATAGAATTGGAAAACTTGGGTAGTCATGCAGGAATACTTTCAAACCTTTGATGAGCCCTATTGACTTGGTTGGTATTCCATCAAGCTACATCACTCCTTTATTATATGGCTCATACTTCAAGATAAACTTGTCTACAACTAGTTAGGCATAATTAAAGTGCTTATCCCACTATCCACAATGTAATTATGAACTACCTTATCTCCCATAATGAGGGTAAGATAGAAAGGTGGGAGATTTTCAAACTTGGTGGAAGATTCAAAAATATGAGAATGTGCATTTATGAGGGCTACACCAACATACATGTATGGTTAGGGAGTGATTCGAGAGGATCCCCCACTAAAATAATATTGATCCAATATTATTATAATTACCTATGTAATTTAGTTTTTAGGCATGAAGTTTGAGGCAAAAGGAGTAGAGAAGGGGATATATCGCATATGGAAGTATATATAAAAATAATGGTTTGAGGGATTGATCACCCATTTATTCATTCATATTATTTTCAAATTTTCATTCCATAATGCAAGGGTAAGACACCCATGTAATTCCATAATATTCCATAATACACATGTAATTCCCTAGCTATATTACCAAATTATCAACCCTTGCAAAGAAACCCTCAAAGCTTCTATAGGGCATGATGTGGGGGGTTAACATGGCCTTTGATGACCAATCATCCTTTAATTATTTAATTTATTTAAAAATTTTGATAAATCTACCCACCACCAATATGGGACCAAAAAAATATGAACTTAGGTCACAGGCTTCACAAAAACTAAAGGGGTTTGAACTTCAACCTATTTTGGCAAAAGGATAAGCCTTGGATGCTAAACCATGGGAGGTAAACAAGTATAAAATGGCATAAGGTGTCATTTGTAATTCGTATTGGAGCTTATGGATTGTGTTTAGCTTCATATAATAGGAATTAAAGCTAGAAGAGCCAAAGTACATATATTTATGTGATCTTAGCTAAGTAGAGGACATTGATGCATAGGGTTTTGAGGATTCATTTTGATGTACTTTGATATTATAAGTTTTTCATCAATATATTAATGGATAAATCATGTTGGATTAGACCCAGGGATGTAGATAATTGTCAAACCTCGTAAACAAACTTGTGTTATCATTCTCTATTACTTTTGTTCAGTTTTCCCTATTTATAATCAAAAATCCATTTAGTTATAAATAGTTTTTTTTTAAAATTTATGATAAATAAAAAACTATTAAAAAATAATATTTTTAAAAGAACACTATTTATAAAATTATTCAAGATCATTATTTGATTATGTTAATGGATTAGTTTGGTATTAGAGCTAGTTATCTGCACTAGATAATAGTATTTTTGGATTGTAAGTGGATTATTTATGTTAAGTAGGTCAAGATATAGATGTGGTGAAGGTGAATTGGAAGAGTACAATCCTAATATAGGTATATGGTGTACATGTCAAATGACAACAATAGAAGGGGAATCTACACAGGAATGAGACTTTTGTTAATCTTTTGAGAAAATGAAAAGCATAATAGAAGACCTCTATCATGAAAGGCAAATTTGAATTGAGTAAGAAGCTAAAGGTAAAAATGAAGAGGAAATTCCTTGGTCTTCTTGAATTCCCAATTTAGGTGATGATAAAATGTTAAAAATATCTGAGTCTTTTCCCTCTTTAAAGCTTGATATTAAGTTTGAGTTGCCTATATATAATGGAGAATTGAATGTAGACAAATTAGATAATTAGAAGAAACAGATTGATGTACACTACAAGATTTAGAACATTGTAGATGAAAGAGTGAAAATTTAGTTAGATAAGTTTCATATGGGTGGTACATCACTTATCTAGTGGGAGAGCAAGTGATAAGAGGATTTGGTCAAACAAGGTAATGTGACTTCTTCTTGGAATGAATTCATTTCTAAGTTACGTCATAAATATTATCCTTTGGGATACATGCAAGAAGCCATGAGGGATTGAAAAAATCTTAGGAAAACTAAGGGCCAAAGTGTACAAGATTATACACAAGAGTTTATAAAGTAAGCTTTGCATTTGAATATTCACTTACACACACAAGAGACTTTGATGAAGTATATTGGTGGGTTACATAGTTATCTAAGACATATGATACTAGTTTGAAATCCTACTAATCTAGATTCTATTTGTGTATAAGTTACTCACTTGGAAGCTAGGGGAAAGATGCCTAAAGAGAGCTTTTCTAAGCAAAAACCCAAGCAATCTAAAATAAAGGACAAAGGTCTAACAGGAAAAGGTGAACATAAAATGACTTATTCAATTAAAAAGGAAGATGAAAATCCATTTTATAATCATTGCAGTAAAAATCATGATGAATATAAGTGTTGGAAATTACATCCATAATTAAAACCTAAATGGTTTAACAATAAGAAAGGAAAAGAGAAGAAAACCAATACTGTGGTACATGATCTTAGATTTGATTCTGGTGATAAGACCAAGATCATGGCCATGAGTTTACAAGGTTGTAATTCTTCCTCTTCTTTTAGAACTAATTCATTTAATGTTGTATCTTCCTCTAAACAAAAATATATGCATGATGAGAAAAAAAGAAATGAGATTTTCTACCTTAGAGTTGTTTCTAAACATACTAAAATATACACTCTATTTGATAGTGTATCTCATTCTAATCTAATTTTAGAGGAGGTTGTGAATAAATTAGGACTCTAAACCAAACCACATCCTAAGCCTTATCCTTTGGGATGGGTTTGTGATGATGTAAAATTACAGGTAACAATAATTTGTAGACTTAGATTTGCCATTGCTAACAAGTTCATTGTTGAGGTTGATTTGGATGTTGTTCCATTAGACATTTAGGGTGTGGTTTTGGGAATTCCTTACCTTTATGATCATAAATCCATCTTCTATAATGAAGAAACTAGGTACTTTTTGGTTAAACATGGGATTGAATATATTGTTAGATCTCATCATGTGAAAATAAGTCTTTCTTTGGTTACTATAAGGCAAATGAAAAGGCTTGTAAATTCAAGTAATAATTTTGTACTAATGGTGATCAAAGCAAAAGAGAAAGGTCATGAAAAGGCTTTTGATAATTGTGATCCTAAACATCATAATGAATTGTTTAAAATTGTTTCTAACTATGATGATGTTTTTAAGGATCCACAGGGTCTACCTCCTAAAAGAGGGGTTCAACATGAGATACAATTATTATAGGATGCACCTCTTCCTAACATTGGTATGCATAGATTATCCATGGTTGAAATTAAGGAAATCAAGAAGTAAGTGATGGAACTATTGGAAAAGGAATTATCCACCCATGTTCATCCCCTTGTGGTATACCTATCATTTTGGTGCCTAAGAAAGATGGCACATGGTAGATGTATGTTTATTTTTGTGCCTTGAATAAAATCACTATGAAAAATAGTTACAATCTTCCTCACATTAATGATTTATTAGACAGTTGAAAAATGTTATTTATTTCACTAAGTTAGACTTAAGAAATGGTTATCATTAGGTGAGAATAAATGAAGTTGATACTTGGAAAACTAATTTTAAAACAAAACAGGGTTTATTTGAATGGCTTGTTATGCCTTTTGTATTATGCAATGCACTAGCTACGTTCATGCATGTGATGAATGATGTTTTTAGGCCATTCATTGATGATTTTGTGATAGTATACTTAGATGATATTCTAATTTTTAGTCAATCATGGGATGATCATGTTATTCATATTAAGAAAGTTTTAGATGCTTTGAGAAAGGAGAAACTATATCTGAAGATGTCTAAATGTGAATTTGGAAAAACATCTTTAGTTTATATGGGTTATGTTGTGGGACATAGTAAATTGAAAATTGATCTTATAAAAGTTGAGGTCATTATTAATTGGCCTAAACCCAATAATGTACATAGGTTATTAGACACTATACTTGGTGGAGAGAACCACATCTATAAGCACAAGTACTAAGATAGATGGGATTACCTCATCTAGCAGTATTGATATTGATGCTTGAGCAATGGGTTCAACATGTGAGAAAACCATAGGGAAAGAGGGGATTAGTGCTACTAGTGATGAGGCTAATACTCAGACCATGTCATGAGTGACCATAGACTAGGAAAGTATGATAGGGATCAGAGCAAGAGGAGAGGGGTGTTGAGGTAGTGGAACTAGAGATACCACCACTAGCTCCATAGCAAGATGAGTTATGACCATCAAGGACATGATAATGTTGGAGGCACAAGGAGTAGGAAAGAGTGGAGACTATTACCATTCATGCTGATCTAATAGGTGAGCTAGAAGAGATTTGGATGATAGATAGGATACTCAAGAGTAGGTTGAGGTAGACATGAGCCATGATAACCATATTTGAGTTGAGGAGGTGACCTATAGAGGAGGTGTTAAGAGGATACATGGTGGAGAGACTGTGTTAGGTGATCACATGGATGGCAAGACCATGATGGCTAAGACATAGATAGGTAATAAAGATGATTAAATTGTTTCTTAAGTTATTTTGAAATAGAGACTAGAGGTGGATAGATATTATGAGATATGATAGTGATCTAATATTTATCTGGGTGTGATTTTACAAGCATAGTTGAGGATGAGGAGGAGAAATTGGGGTCCCTTATGAGGGGAGAAAACCATGACATCTTGTATGATACTCTAAATTCATATGACCCTACTATATTAGAGGACCCCAATGTACCATATACCCCAGTTTAGGTAAGCTAGTTCATATTAGCTAGAGAGGTAGTGAGGCAGATACAAGAATAGACGGAGAGAATGCAACCACCAATAGAGATGGGTGAAAGCAAGGTATAGGCATGGTATGCCTTGGTATATAAGAGAGTCATGCATCTAGATATAATGATGTAGATGACATAGGAAAATATAGTGACATAGACCCAATTGGTATAACCACATATAATGACCCAAACTGAGTTGGCATAAGCATAGGTGTAGATAATGCTCCTACAGGGACAAATAGAGGGAATGAGATCTTAGATAGTGCACATGTTTATTTAAGATAATTATTTGATAACATTAATATATTAGGAGGAATATGGATTTGGGAAAACTACTCTATGAGTAATTCCTTTTGACCAGGCATGTGGAGTACTTCCCAAAGTGATATGCTTGTGTTTGTGTTCTTCAAAGAGTTAATGATATTAAAAAGGGAGACACTAACCATTTCTTACATCCTTGGAGGTAAATAAGTATCTTGAACTTGAGGTAATGAAGGCTTGGCCACATTTACCAAGTTCTAATTTTGAAGAGGTTTAAGACTTGTAGAGGCTAACACATTTCTATTCATACCCTATTTCATGAAGTGGGATTTTTTGGAGTTGTATCTACATCTTGAACATCTCCAAAATCTCTCCTCTTTGACGTTGTGTTGACTACAATTGAGGTGATTTGATTTAGGAAAAATATGTCCTCTATTTGGAAGTTTGTAAAGCTCACTCCTTGATTACTACACTCTTCACATGGTTTTTCTTGCATGGAGATATCATATTTTGATTCCAAGTGAGGAGTGGGCCTTATTGGGAAAAAAAACCTTTAATTTCACCCTCATTAGCATCCATGAACTAACCTTGACGCTGCCCTAAAGAATTTGGCCATTATTCTCCTTGAACTATGTTTCTATATACCAAAACCTTATAACTTTTGTATAGGCTATAGAATTTGGGTCATAGGCTTGAAGTGACTTATTTAAATTAGGTTGAACTTATCCCCTCCTTTAACCATTATACTGAGGTTTAAATCTATTTGTTTGTTGAAGATAATACTAAGAGTTTTGGTAAGCTCCAACATCTTGATTTGGTTGCCTAATTGAAGCTTCTAAGGCCTTATAATTTGATTTCTAATCAATGACATGATCTGGTTTCTTTGGAGCAGATTTAGACTTGCTATTTGGATTTGGAATTGGATCAAGACTTGGAGGAATATCAAGCATATTAGTAAATATGGGCATTGAGACCTTTGGAGGTATTTTACTAACTTAGATCAAACTATTATCAGCTCTAATAGCCACATCATAGGAATTAGTGAAGGTGTACCCTCCCATGGATTGCAACATGACAACTATATCAGTCCCAATATCTCTGAGGTATGTTGGGAAAACAAAACCTGTTTGGGGGGGTGCTCATTGGAGGTGGAAGCCTATTCCATGTCCTTTAGAAAATTTCATTGAAATCATGCATGGATTCCTTAGGCCCTCTTTGGATAAAACTTAGTTGATGAATCAGTGATGCATGATCACTCTTGTCTTCAAACCTTTGAGTCAACAAATCGATAAATTCATCCCATATAGTAATGCATCCTCCTAGCAAGGCTCTATACCAATCAAAGTATTTTTCCCCTAAGAGACATGATAAGTAATTTGATTTCTATATTAATCTTTTTGATATTATGGAAATCATAGAATTTAGATATGTCTCTAATATGCTCACTTGGGGTGATAGGACCTTCCTTATTGAAAGAAATAACACTCTTGGTAGAATTATGAGGGATATCATCATAGACAACAAGTTTTATGGGATTTTTTAGTATTGAAAGCTAGGAAAACATGTTTCTTAACCATGTTACCTTCAAAATATTCTTCACTCTCTTGATCTTCTTAAATTTGAAGGTTTTATTTCTCTTCAGGCTCTTCAAATGTCAAGATAGGTTTAGAGTGCTGAAATTCAAGAGGAAGTAAGGATGAGGGAGTGATTGGGATGAATAACTCTACTAACAACTAACCTAGTAAATACCATGAAGCATGAAAATAAGAAATAATAAATTGGTCCACAATCAAATGTTATACCTTTAATGGATTTGATAAATTATAAGTAAAAAAAACTTATACAACTATGATATTATCAATACCATCATTCACCTTGAAAAGAAGTGCTTGAAACAATGGTCCCACCAAGAATGATATAACTTTTATCACTCTATTTTCCACCCTTGGAGAGGTAGTTCAAGCCTACTCCAAATTGAGTTGAACAATGAGAGTACCCCTAGACCTGTGGGTTGTCTATAGTAGGGGTAAACCTCTAAATTGAAGGGCTAGCTCTATTGACATGTTTATTAAAGCTCATCACCTATGCTACTAACCTGTTGAGATGAAAAAGGATAGATAAAACATAAAAGAAGCCTAACTTAATGAGGTGATTCACCAAGTTAATCTCCACAAGATACCATGAACGTAAATAGATGATTATTACTTAATGAGATGATTCACCAAGTAAAGTTAACACAAGGATAGATGATTATCACTTGTCATTCAACTATGCACTACTTTACACATTTAGAAAAGAAGTTAATAACTCAAAACTAGCTTGAAATATTTTATTCAAATGTAAAAAGTAGTACTCAAACTAGTAGTGTTTATTCATACCAGATGTGGATTCCATTACAAATCTAAAATTAGTTGATTATATAGAGAAGTGTGAAGAGATAGAGAGAGAGAAGGGTTTAGTAGAAGAGGGTTGACAAGTGTCCATGTGAGTTAAAAAAAGAAAGGGGTTATGGAACAATCATGAACAAACCTCTAAATCTATCTGTCTCACTCTTGAAGATGCTTTGACCCTCTGTGTGGCATAGGGATTTTAAATTACCTTGACACTTTGATTAGCTTCTTAAAAATTGCCCTTATTTACATGAAAAAGGTGATAAATGGACTTTATAATCATGAATTTTCCATGAATTGATCTCAAAAAACTCATTAGATAACTCCCATGCCTTAATAAACTCCTCTGATATGGCATTTCATCATTCATGTGCATAGGCGTCTTGAGACTCTTCATTTCCCATGCCTAGCTTGGTCCAAGTGGACCAAAACTCAATTTCATCTTCTTCAAGTCATTCTATCTCCATAAATGGTATTAAAATATTTTATCAAGCCCAAAATCAACTATTATTTTTCTTGGAACAACTCCCAAGAACTTGTTTTTCTCCTCAAGCCCTTACTAGGTATATTTCCCTTGTAACTCTAAAATATATATAAACCTCATTTTTTAGGAGAATTTATGAAAGTTACTAAAAACTAAAGGCATATTATAGGATCCATTGTAGCCTTACATATCCATGTCAAATTTTATTGATCTAGACTTCTATCACATGTATGAAATCACCCAAAAGTGTGTGATGCACTTTCCCTAGGATATCACCAACCTCCATGTCAATTTTGAGGTCCTAAGACCCTGTGGAAGTATACAAACCATAAAATGACTATTGACTAATTTGACCATAAGTCAAATTAGGTCAACTCCCTATGTATTTTAAACTTGTCATCAGGTCCCCCTAGAGTTTAAAATGTGTCTCACGATATTTAATGAGGTTAAACATATGTTTATCTTTATCATATTTGTCTAAAGTTAGTCATATGTCATTCTAGGCCACTATTGGGGTCATTAAATGAGATTGTATGGTTTCCATAGGAATAAAACTATGTCTAAGTGCAATATAACATCCTACATGTTATAATATGTTATATAAACCATTTTGAGACTGACATCCTACAAGTTCAATGTTGATATTAAGAAGATCAGGTAGTTTCAAAGGAGTTTCAAGTAGTTGTATAGCCTGCAAAACACATTTTGCATGTGGGAGAACTTCAAGAGTGTCTCTTGAGATTATCTCAATTCATTTACATGCTTAGGCAACTTTTATAGACCTAAAAATGAGTAAAATTGACCTTCCTTTCCTATCACTCTCCTAGACAAGGTCAAATGGTTAATAGGTTTCAGTTTGGTATGGATAGGAGGATATGAGTTAGAGAAAATGCCTTTTGTGGGTGGAAGTAATATTTATTTACTTCCTTTTTATAGCATTATTTATATATTTGGTGTACTATGCTCTATAAACCATCACTAAGAAGGTTGGCTTCTCAAAATTGCTTGCACATCCCCATGGTGTTTTGTTTTCTTTTTTGTTTAGATTATTATATGCAAATAAAATGTTGTACATGATCTTAAATACTATGACCATACTTCTCATACTATTATTAATATATTTTTCATATGTGGAGGTCAAATAATTAGAAATACTACCTCATTTTGTTCATGGGAGAGACCATTGAGGTCTATAGATAATATTTCATCATTTTCAAAGTTCCACCCTCTTGAAAATGGTTCAAAAAAAGGTGTTACTATTTTTTTTAGTCTCTCATACGATGGTGATAAATTTTAATTTGAAGGATAAGTCTCAAAAGTGGCATTGATTGGGTGAAAAGTTTAAAAAATACGCAATCAATTTTCTCTGTGACTATCACCTATAGTCAAGTAGAGATAACTGATTATTTGTAATATTGATGTAAAAAATAATTTTCAAGGAGTGTGAGAAGAATCTCAAGGTGAAAAAATAAGAATAGACCTTTCAAATAGTTATAAATTGGTTGTGAGAACCAATTTATCACAGATAGTCATATACCATATTGACCTATAGGCAGTCTCTAATATGGTATGACAGTCAATATATATGAGATAGAGGAGGGTTGAGATGTGGGTGTTTGAACTCACTAAGAATTTAAACTAGGTCTAAAATCATTAAGAGTACCATCTTAATAAAGGTGAAGCCAATATACTATATATAGACCTATGTTTATGTTTCCATAATGAGTAAGTTGCAATTGGGAGAGTTTACCTTAATCTCTCTGAAAGGGGATTCTACCTCACAAGAAGTCATCTTTTGGTGGAGTGTTTTTTTTGGAAGCAAAATCACTAAGAGGGGGGTGAATTAGTGTTTTAAAACTTTATTTCAACTCCTTCATAGCATACATGAACCATCATATCAACATATAGATCAATAAATTCATAAGCAATCAAATATACAAGAATGAAATAAGATTACACAAGACTATCGAAAGTAGATACTAAGAGGGGGTGAATTAGTATACAACAATGCACATTCAATTCAAAAACCATTCCATCATTCATCAAATTGATCTAGCAACATAAATATGAAAGCACATACATCCAAAGCATGAATAAGAGCATACAACACATCAATTAACTTAATGTTCTCCATCAATCTCCTATACGTATCTTATTATTTATCTGTGTTAAATATTAGACACCTTGAAATCATATCACTCAATACACACCATTTATCTATACATGTAAAAACATCCGCTCACTATTACATCTTAGAAGAAACTTGATCTTTACCTTTTCTCAATGTTAAACTTTAAACACTTGTCCTCATCTTGTTGCTTCCTAACACTTTGGAAAAAACACACTCCATTGATCTTATTTTAAGGAGATAAATAATTAAATTCATTAATAAAAAACACTTTTATGCATTTAAATCAACACACACCATATATCTTCACTGTGCAATCAACTGTGAGCCATTAGATCTCCATCTGGTCTTGATCTTTAACACCATGCAAAATAGACTAATTATGGGGATCATTATTATCTACCTAGAAGGCCAATGTTCAACCTAAATAACCTTTACTATAATCAATATCATGTATCATAATTTACACCATATATTCTTCTTTCAAATAGGAATCCAACCATGTATTAAACAACTCCTAAAACCTTTGCATGTAAAAGATGTGCCATTACCAAACTGATCACTTGGAACTTTTTTGTAATTAGATGGATAACATATTGACTTTAGATTCATTTTATGTCATTTATCTTTGATGTGATGAAACACAAACCATTAGATATGCCTTTGTAAATTAACTAAGAGTTGGAACTTAGTACACTTTTGTCTAAGAGGCCAACTTTGCACTCACATAACCTTTATTTCACTTAATCACATGTCTTGAGATTTGAACCATGTGATCACCTTACATAGGATAATCCATCAATATTCCAAGATACTTTTGAATCCTTTACATGTGTAAGATATTTTACCATCAAAATACCTACTCAGATTATTTTTTCATAGACCCATTTATGCCTAAATGAACAAAATGAAGAACCAGGTAAATTTCACTCATGAACATAAGCTCTCCAATCATATTTGACCATTGATAGGACCCCTTACACATGATCAATACTTCAGAGTCATCCCTAATCAGCTCAAACCATGCCAAAACCAATGATCAACCAAGCATACTTCAAGCATACTAAGATAAACACGTTGCACACTTTGTCATTATCACTTAGACTATCAAGGCACTTCATCCACTCACTTAGAAACCTCCATGATATCACCATGACATCATTAACAACACTCCAATAATATCCTCCTTTGTCATTTATTTCAACACCCATCAAACAACTCACTTTTCTTCTCTCTCTTCAAGCATTCTCAAAAATAGGAACTTTCTCCCCCTTTGACATAATGGCAAAGTGGGCACAAACTAAGCTTGAGGACCTAAAAATACTATCAATAGGAGAATAACATCTTATAAAGATATAAAAACTCTCCCTTACCTTGAGCCTACCTCTTCTTGACTTGAAAACTTCTTCTTACTCCATGCCAAAACTCTCTTCAACTAAGCATTGCAATCAATGAAGAAAAAACACACAAAATCACTAAAATATGATGTAACTCACCAAAAAACAACTGAGAGGGACTTTCCCTAAGATTTTTGAGCAATTTTACCTCTTGAGCATCTTTAAATCTCTACACACCATGAAAAATCATGATACAAGCTTACTAGCCTTCTCTCTCAAGCTACCTCAAGAACCACCGATAGAACTTGATGCCACTCACCACATATAAAACATGCTCTAAACCAACCTTATAACTCTCCTATAGACACTCATACATTTTTTATTTTTGAGAAACTAACCAAAAATCCCTCTTCTTCTTACTAGGCCTATCTAGTCTCCTTGTAGCCCTACCAAAAATTTGTAGTGCCGACAACTTTCAATAGACACATATTCAAGACTTTAAACTTAATATCTAGATCACTCTAATATGCCCCCTAAATCACACCAATTTACAACAACTATCTCATCCTCTACAATATTCTTCACAAACCAACTTGCCAATTAGACCTCCATCTTGACAAAAACACAAATAATTTGAAAACCACAAACCTTTAGATCTCTATGAAGCTTGATTTAACAACCCATTTATCCCATTCAACCTATTAAAAAGAATCAAACTTTAAATCATAAGTCAAACTACTTTTATATCATAGATCAAAACCCTACAACCTCAAAATAAACAAAGTCCACAAACCTCCTTCTAGTCAACATCCACCTCTAAAACTTCTTTCACACTTGGAGATAACCATCACAAAATTTTGTACCAAGATTTGAGCTTCCATACCTTTGGGAAACTTGATTTCCTATACCATTTATTTTAAACTACAATAAGACTGATAAACTTGGGAGTACACAAATACCTCCATACCTTCTTTCTTAGATTCAACTACTCAGTCCTTTGTTCTTAGGACCTGAACAATTACAAATCTCCCCCTAACTTCATGATTCACCTAGATCATGGAATCTTCAACAAGTCTTCAAATACTATCCAATCATAATCAATACTTAGTGAGAGACACCTCATCTTCAAAACACTATGAACTTTTATGGCATACACAATTGTTCAATAAGCCTTTAATAGTCTTAGTAAGATCTCGGACATAATCCTAGAAGAGAGGATTTTAACATATAGGCTCACTTAGCATCTACCACAAATTGATATGCAGATAGATATTTGAAACTCACCTTTATACGAAAACATCCAAACCATGATCAACAAGCTAACTCCTTCTCAATATAGGACCACTAAGAGTATTCACAAGCTTCTTTTCTCTAACAATATATATATATATATATATATATATATATATATATATATATATGCACAAACATACCTTATTTTCATACTTTCTCATAAAATAATATCTGACAGCCACTAAGATTCTTCTAACTAAAAAGTGTCTCTTTGAACCCTAGATAGAGAACTTGGATAGTCTCCTTATCCCTCTTAACATCTATAACCAAGTCATCCTTCATTATACATACTTGCTCTTTAATATGACTAATATTTTATTCAAGACTTTTGACCATTGATCTCAATTCAAGATTTTCATTTTTCAATTACTTAGCTATATTGTTCTACTTAAGATGTCGTTCAAGTTGTTAAGCTTCCTCCAAAGGACCTACTTTGATACCAATCGTTAAAAATAGCTATTGAGAGGGGATGGAGGGTGAATCGATATACAACAATGTACATTCAATTCCAAAACCATTCCATCATTCATCAACTTGATCTACCAACATAAATATGAAAGCACATACATCTAAAGCATGAAAATGAGCATACTTCACATCAACATAACATCTACGTAGGAAACCCTCTTGGGGGATAACACCCACTAAACACTATAAGATGGACTATAGTCTTATAATGACAAGATCCAATTTAGACTAGTTATAACTAATCAAGGAGCTACCATCCCTTATTTTAGTAAGATTATAATCACATAAGAAGATACTACACTTATCTAGCTAAGCAACCACAAAAACTAGACCTTTAGTGAGTTTTACCTTGCAAGGAGGCTGCAACCCCTAGATGTTGAGCAACCACAACAACACCTATGGATAAATCCACTTTTAAACTAATGTCTTCAACACCTGATGATGGACCTATGATTATCACTCTTCAACTTCTCTCTATCACCCAACTCTCCATATTGGCCAAATCACATTACATAGTTGAACCAACACATAAAGATCAATTAGGACATATTACATATCCCAACTAACCCCACTCTTCAACCCTTCACTCATACTCACTTCAACACACCTGTAACTTACAAAAAATCTATTATAACACCAAAATCATGACCAAATTGTCATAGGTATATTCCTCTATCTAATCCTCAATCCATCTACCAAGATCACATAGTCTTCACCTTACCTTCACTCATAATACACATTATTTCAAACAACCTCTAGGGATTACTTGCTCATTCTTCCTCTTTTAGGCTCATTTGGTATAATGACCTATATATCCACTTATACCAAATTTATTAGATAATCATGATTTATCATCTTCACTCTTTTATGATCCTCAATAACCTATATCTTCTCTTTCAAATGTTTTCTCCTTCCCTTGACACTGCACATGCACATCTCTCTCTCTTAAAACTAGAAACCATCATCTTTGATTTCACTATTTATAGAGCATTCATGATTATCATCACCTTGGTTAGTCATTAGGCATGCCTTATCCCTTAATTATTCTAACATATAAATACACATATCAATACCATCCTCATAGGTCAGCTACAACACCCATGGGTCACCCTTAAGTAGCTACACCTTTCAATTAGGTGCTTGTAGCCCTTATAGGTCTCATGGAGACCTATTCACCCACTTATCACTTCATCAAAAAAAAAAACATAAGAAAACTTTAAAATACATATTAACACTCTCCATGACCCCTTAGTCATCCTCAAATGATCATAATCACCATTACACTTCTATATATGCTCGATTAACTCAAACATTAACCTTGTAAACATGAACATTATGAACAAACACATAGTCAAATTTTTAGGCTTTGTTAATACTTAATATGCATTTATTAATCCTAATAACACCACACACATCATTTACAAGTAGTCTAAAATAGTATCTAATATCTAAGTCATCATGAAATATCCAAATAGTATCAAAATAAGCTCAAACAACCTTCTTGGGTCACTGTAGAACACATATGAACACACAGTCAAATTTCAACCTCAATATCTTGACTATACACAATTTTAGTTATTTAAATCTATATTTATAGATGAAATTTAGAATCCTCTATAACTTTTATTTTTACAAAAATAACAAATTCATCCTAAATCAAATGTTATAGCCAAAAAACATGGCACTAGTTTTTCCTTTTGTAAATTTGAATATTCAAATGCCAATGGTCATAGTTAAATCTTAGACACTTTGTAATCATCTCATTTCCTCACTACTTAGATTAATCATGTACCATAAATATTATTTTATGAAATTCCACCTTTACCTTTCATCACTCATCATTCGATCTTCATCTTAACTATTTGCCTTAATGCACTTCATTGATCTTTTGTACATATCTCATTCTTTATCTATGTTAAACATTGGACATCTTTAAATCATCTTACACACCATTTATTTATATATGTATGAACATATACTAACTATTATGTCTTAGAATAAGCCTAATATTTACCTCTTTTCAATGTTAAATATCGAACACTTGTCCTCATCTTACTGCTTCTTGACACCTTAGAAAAAACATGTTTCATTGATCCTTTTGTAAGGAGCTCAATATTTAAATTTATTAACTAAAAAAAAACTTTGACTCATTTGACTCAACACACACCATAGATCTTAATTGTATGATCACCCATGAGCCATTATATCTCCATCTAGTCCTGATCTTTAACATCATGTAAAATAGATAAAATATGGGAACCATTGCTATCTACTCAAAATTCTAACTTTGGACCTCAATAAATTTTGTTGTGATCAATCTCATGTCCCATAATTTTTACGATATGCTCTCCTTTCAAATAGGAATCTAACCATGTATTAATAAGGTCTTGAAACCTTCACACATCCAAGATATTCCATTATGAAATTGATCACTCATCTCTTTCTTGTACTTAGATAAATAACATATTTGAGCTCAGATTCATTTCATGTACTCGATCTTTGATGTGCTGAAATTTAGACTATTAGATCTACCTTTGAAAATGTACTATGTTGTAACTTAGTACACTTTTGTTTGAAAGACCAACTTTACACTCATATAAATTTTAATATGCTTAATTTCATGTCCTAAGATTTGAACCATGTGATCACCTTATATATGAGAATCCTAAACCTTCACATGTGTGAGATATAGCACCATTAAAATTCTTATTCAAATTATTCTACCATAGACCCATTTATGCCTAAAAGAATAAAATGAAGAACTGGGTGAATTCCACTCATGCATACAAGATTTCCAATCATCCTTGACCACTAATTGGAACCCTTTCACATGATAAATACTTTAGACTCATCCCTAATCATCTCAAACCATTCCAAAATTGAAGATAAACCAAGCATACTAGGACAAGCACATTGCACACTTGTTATTGTCACTTAGACTATCAAGGTACTTCATCAACTCATTTGGACACCTCCATGACATCATTGACAACTCTCCAACAATATCCTCCTTTGTCATTGATGTCAACACCCATCAAACTACTAACCTTTTGTCTCTCTCTTTAAGCACTCTCAAAAATAGGAACTTTCTCCCCCTTTGACATAATGACAAAGTGGTAACCAACTAATCTTGAGGACCTAAAAGGACTATCAATAGGATAAGACCATATTATAAATATATTACAAACTCCCCATTACATTGAGACTACCTTTTCTTTCCTTGACAACTTCCTCTTGCTCCATTCTAACACTCTCTTCAACTAAACAATATAACCAATGAAGAAAAAACACACAAAAACATTGAAATCTAATGAAACTCACCAATAAACATCTAAGAGGGACTCTTCCTAATATTTTTGATAAATTTTAGCTCCTAAGCATCTTCAAATATCCACACACCTTGAAAAACCACCACACAAGCTTACTAGCCTTCTCTATCAAGATACCTCAAGAACTACCAACAAAAATTCATGCCACTCACCAAATAGAAAACATAATCTAAACCAACCTAATAACTCTCCTAGAAATACAAATATCATTATTTTTTGGAGAAATTAATCAAAAACCACTCTTCTTATTACTAGGCCTATCTAGTCTCCTTGTAGCCCTACCAAAAAGTTGTAAACCCCATCAACTTTCAATAGACACACATTCAAAAATTGAAACTTCATATTTGGAACACTCTCATATTCCCCCTCAATTTCACCAATTTGAAACAACTATCTCATCTTCTAAAATATACTTCCTTCACAAACTAATTTGCCAATTAAACCTCCATCTTGACAAAAACATGAATAATTTGAAAACCACAAACCTTCATATCTTTGTGAAGCTTGATTTGACAACCCATTTGACCCATTAAACCTAATAATAATACTTAGACTTCAAATAATAATTCAAGATGCTATTATATCATAACTCAAACCCCTATAACCTTAAATAAACAAGGTCAACAAACCTCCTTCTGATCAATGTCCACGTCTAAAACTTCTTGTACACCTAGAGACAACCATCACACACTTCTATACCAAGTTTTTAGCTTCCATACATTTGGGAACCTTGACTTCTTATACCATGTATTTTGACCTATAATAAGATAGATAAACCATGGAGCACACAAAAACCTCCATACCTTGTTTCTCAGATTCAACTACTCAGTATTCTATTCCTAGGACTTGACCAATTACAAAGCTCCCCTAACTCTATGCTTCACTTGGATCATGACGTCTTCAACAAGTCTTCAAATACTATCCAATCACAATTAATAATTATATAGAGACACCTCATCTTCAAAATATTGTGAACTTCCATGCCATACATAACTATTTAATAAGCCTTTAATAGGTTTAGCAAGATATAGGACATAAGCCTAAAAGAGAGACCTTGAACTTAGAGGCTCATCTAACATCTACCACAAACTGATATGTAGATAGATATTTGAAACTCATCTTTATACCAGAGCATCCAAACCATGATAAAAAAGCTAACTCCTTCTTAAGATAGGACCACTGAGATTCTTCACAAGCTTCTTTTCTCCAACAAATGGATATATAAAAGAATGCACAAATAACCTTGTTTTCATACCTTCTCATTAAACAATATTTAATAGCCACCAAGCTTCTTCTTACTGATAAGTGTCTCTTTAAAGCCTAGATAGAGACACCCCTTTGACATAGAGTGACTAAAAGTCCCAAAACATAGGAGACTACCATATTTCCATATTTTCTTTGACTTGCAGTCCTACCTCATCATTTGATTGATTTTGAATGGATAATTGACTTCATTCTTTGCTTCAAATTTGTTAATAAATCTTGACAACATAAACTCATGATTTTCCTTTTTGTCTATCATGGCAAACAAACCATCCTTGGTCTCAAACAAATCTCTCTTGATAGACTTAGGTTTCCAAACCCATGTGTGACCTCTTCCTTGTACATTAGGAGCTCCATACACCTTATTTTGCTTGTTCTTATAGTATCTAGAAATGTGACCAACTTTATGACATTTGAAACAAACAAGATCACTCATACATTTTGCTTGATGATGATTGTGATCTTCCTCTTCTATTTGGATAGAAGACAAATTTTGTATCTTCTTCATATCTAATTCCTTCTTTGCTCTTAATTGATATGAGTTATGATTTCTCTAAGACCAATTGCTTCTTCTCCCAAGGCTCCATAAGGACTCATTCTTAACTAACTTCCTACTATAGTCCTTAGCTCTATGACCATACTTATTACATGTATAAAAATAACCATGAAATAAAATATCATACCTTGAAGCATTTAGTTGTCTAACAAACCTTCATGTATTTCTTTCAAAGCTTGAATTCTCCTTGACTTGATCAAACTTCTCATGCTCCTTTATTAGTTTCTTCAACTTGTCTATAGATTGTTCATGCTCATTATTTAAAAAAGAATTATCTCAATTTTCATCTCATTAATAACACCTTACTTTGAAATAATTTTGACATTTATTTCTTTTAACTAAGTCTTAAGATGATTGCATTCTTCTTCTCTTATCTTTAGATTTGCATTAGCTGCCCCTATTGATCCTTGAGATTATTTTTCTATTTTTCATCTTCTTTGATTTGTTCTAATTATTTTTGTTCTTTTTATGCTCACCTATCTTGATTATGAATTTTTCATACTCATCTTTCAGGGAAACTAGGTCATTCTTCATTTGAACATATTCATCTCCTTAGCTCTCAAGCTTGAACATGTAGCTTCTAACTAAATTTTGAGAACTTGGATAGTCTACTTATCCCTCTTAACTTTTTTAACCAAGTCATCCTTCATTCTACATGCTTTCTCTTTAATATGACTAATATGTTCTTTAAGACTTTTGATAAATGATCTCAATTCAAGATTTTCTTTTTTCAGTGGCATATCCATCTTATGCTACTTAGGATCGCCTTCAAAGCTGTTAGGATTCCTCCAAAGGACCTTCTTTGATACCAATTGTTGAAAGTAGCTACTAAGAGTAGGGGTGAATTGATATACAATAATGCACATTTAATTTTAAAACCATTTCATCCATCATCAAATTGATATATCAAAATAAATATGAAAGCACACACATCCAAAGAATGAAAATATTATACATTACATCACCACAACATCTACATGGGAAACCTTCTTGGGGGATAAAACCCACTGAACCCTGTAAGATGGACTACAATCCTATTATGACAAGATCTAATTTAGACCAGCTGTAACTGATCAAGGAAATACCATCCCTTATTTTAGTGAGACTATGTATACACATAATATTTCCAAACTTTTATTGATTATTGATAGTTTTTATCTTCCAAGAACCTGTCAAGTCTCAATCTCTCTGAGTGAACACCTTAAGGGGTGCACTAGGAAAGGGGTGGGCAGACCATTGGTGCTTCTTAATATTCTTGTCCCTTTTACCACTTTCCATCTACACACTTGTCTCCTAAAACCATTTAATCTAAGCTTATTATTCTTAATTTTACCCATTCCAAACATTTGTCATATCATTTTTCTCTTTTTTCTTGACTTGACCACCTTTCACCAGTTGATTATACTAGGTTGACTAGGTCGAGCCTATATAGTTTTTAGCCTCTAATTATTGTATAGGGTTGACTGGGTCAACCCTGTATAATTTTTGGGTATTTTTAATTGAGAGTTTTGTTATCAATTTGACTAACATAGCTTGGGACCTAGTGATTTATCTCCAAAAAAATATAGGGTTGACCCAGTCAACCCTATACAACTAACATATTCATAAGAATTTAGGGTAAGATCTACCTATATATACAAGTTCATTTCCAAAAATTTGAGAATAAAGGAGTGAAGAAGAATAATTTTTAACAAACATCTTATTATTGACCACTCTACTTGTGGAATAAAGCTTAGGTTTCCATACTTTCTTTGGGGATATGGATCTTGTCTTGTGGAGAAGTCTTTTGGATGCATAGATAGGCTGTGTAGCCTAGTGCTAATTTGTCTTTGTTATCATTACATACTAAAACAATATCTTTTGAAGAACCTTATCTAGGGAGAGATTGAGGCTTGGTAGGTTTATCTTCAAGGTAAGTATTCCTAACTTTACTTCTCCTTTGTAAGAGTAGATAGACAATGTTATTGTGCTTCTCTCCCATGCATTAGGATTATATATACATTGACATGAGTATATGTCTTGTATGCATGTTTAGTTTAGTTTAGTTTAGTTTGTTTTCTTACCCAAAATTTCTACCACAAGATTTGGTGTGAACTATATTAGATTTACTTTCTTATTTATTGAATATAGAGTGAACATTAAACCTAAGAGTCTTTTAGGGTTGTTGCATGATTGTGTTAGACTATAGGATTTGGAACTCTTCTTAGTATAGTGTATTGTGATAATTTATCCCCTAATCAGGTCTAGAAGATCCTAATATTAGTCATTCCCCTTCTTAACAAATGTATTCCTAATTAGAAGTGTAGGTATGCTTTATCTTCTCTGAGCTAGGATTGATTTATAGACATGATGCATTTCTGATTGCATAGATTTTGGTGAACCTAATGTGATCTAACCCTTGTAGTAATTGTTAATATTATTTAATTTCTTTCATTATTTCATCATTATTTTTATCATATATTTTACATACTAAATCAACTCAATCGATCCAATATCTAACTTCTATGTACAGGCTACTAGATTGACCCTATCAACCCAATATAGATTTTTAGCTTTCCAAATATCCAGTCTAGACTATTAGGTCAACCCAATCAACCTTATAATTTTTTAGACATTGGTTTCAACATACTAGGTCGACCCAGTCAGCCATGTATATTTTAGGCACTTAGCAACAATTTTTTGTAAAGCTTGATCGACCCAGTCAACCTAGTTAGTAGAATTTTTGAGCATATATCAAAGTTCTTGAATAAAAATATTAATTCTCTACATATTTGATCCATAAATGTTCCTTTATATCTCTCTATCTCTTTCTTTACATTCTTTCCTTTTATAGTTTGTAGTCTTTAAAACTACCCTTGCACAGTTAACTAAATTGACCTTATCAACCTAGTTTTGTGTTTAATGTGTTGTCTGGCTAATTGGGTCAACTCTACCCACCCTAATTATTTTTAGACCTTGTTTTCATAGTACAGGTTCAACCCTATCAACCATGTTCTTTATTTTATGCATACATTGTTGACCATATCAATATTATACCTTGTTCCAAAGTTAGAAATAACCTTATATGCTAGTAATTAGTTCCCCAATTTCCCATCACATTAAAAATAATATCTTAATAATCTAATTAACATTTAGTTTGACCAATTAGTCAGCTCTTTACTTTCTAAGTTGATTTCTTGCTCTTTACTCAATTATATTTTGTATTGCAAAAGCTTGCATTAGCCAGCATTGGTGCAAGGCTTTATATTGTGTACTTTAATTAGATTGGCCAATGTTAATATAATTATTTGTTTGTTTCATTTTAGTTATTTATTTTCAAATTACTTGCAAAAGTTATCTTGTTTTAGTCCACAAATCTATCATAAGTTTCTTAATTTTCCTTTTCTATTGTACTAGGTCAGTCCAATCGACACTATACCTTTTTTCAACCCCTGTTCACTATACTAGTTCAACCGAGTCAACCCTATGTAGTTTATAAACCCTATTTCATCTTTTTTTATCCTTTGTTCACTATACTAGATCAAACTAGTCAACCTTATACATTTTTTAGACCTTATTTTTATGTTAGGTCAACCCAGTTGACCTTATACTATTTCTATCATTTCTTATTTCCTTGATTTCCCATCTCTCTTTATTTCCCTTCATCATGAACTTTTTATTTGATGTTAATACTAAGTTTTAGTCAATAAACATGATTAATCTTACCAACCCTCATAGGGTTTCCCAGAGATAGAGTAGGTCTCCTTTCTTAGATGCTAGTAAAGTTCATATTTCCACTAGCACAATAAACTATAGGACCCCTCCTAATACCTCTTCACTAAATAATCCTCTATTCTCATTAGAATGTCAACTTGAATTAGAGTATACCCCCATAATTCTCTTCTTTATCTCTAAATTTCCTCAACATCAAGGAAAATATCCTTCTACCATTTACAATCTTATGATTAGTGGTCAAGTTGAAGAACCTCATTCACCTACTCATACATTCTCAACTAGAATTTGGGTATCATTTCCTTTGATTCTCAGCCTCTTCCTTTGATTATGAACCCTTCTCATACCGTGACCTCTTCTTCTCTAACTTCTTCCACCTCCATGCCTAGTATATCCACTAATATGGTAGGTTATACATCTAGTGGGCCTCTCATAAGATCCACTATCCTTAATCCTTCCACTAGTGCATCATTTGCTACCCAAGGTAATCATGTTATTATTACTTCTTCTTCTCAACCATTCGATAGTCCATATTTTTCTACATAATTAAATTTTACCACTTTCCTCATATTTTCATAATTCCTCTCAAGCTCCTATCAACACCAATAGTGGTACTCAAGCCACTAATACCAACTCTAATGATTATAAAAATGCTAATAAAAAACATCAACTATTGTTAAAAACACTCAATCAAATGAATACATTTCAAGATCATAACACAAATCAGATGATGAAAATGCAAAACCACATTCTTCATCTTCAATCTCATCCTCAACCAACATCTTGGTGCATACATAACTAGAATGTTCCCCCTCATCCTCTTTTATATTCTCAAGGAAATCTCATTCCTAAACCTCCTTTGGTTAAAAAAACCATTAAACAACTTCAAAATGAGCCTCTTACTACTCAAATTACTAACATTGATATTGGAGGCATCACACCTACAATTTCTTATAATGGATCAACTGGTCCTACCCTTCATCTTCAAACATTTAGAAATATCTATAAGGATTGGGTCAAATTGAACACCTTTGATGCTACTAAAATCTTATCCAAAAATCTCACAGGTGATGCTTTGGATTGGTATAACTAACTTAGAACTCATTTATTTTCTAGTTTGGAGGATTTAGTAAATACTTTAGTTCAAGAATTATGAACTAGTGACCTTTAAAAAAACACTTTGGCCTACTTCATAAATTTCAAACAACTTGAAAATGAAACTACTCAAGCCTTTGTTAAAAGATGGAAAACTTTTTCAAAAAATGTGAACATAACATTGTTGATGACAATCTTTTCCATCTCTTCAGCAAGTCCTTTTTCCTAAAATTCAATATCAGTTCTACACTCTATCTCCATGTAAATTGGAGGAGTCTATTAACCAAGCTAAGCAACAATATTTCCTTATGCATGAATTCAAGCCATCCCAACCTTTTTTGGGTCCTTGTATCTTACTTAAGAACAAAAATTGCAATATTATCAATGATGGTGTTATAGATTCTTATGACACCATTCACAATGTTTAAGATATAATTCCTACCTCTTCATGGGAACCATCTCCCCCTTCTCAATAATATACCAAACCTCACTTATATTCACCAAATAACATTAATCTTCATAAAACTCTATTCAAAGCTGAATTTCTTAAGCATCTACCTAGGCCTCTTCCATGATATCGTGACCCTACCTATCCTATGAAATCCTGGTATGATCCTAACAAGTTTTGTTAGTTTCACTCTAGTTGGGGTCATTTTATTGAGACCTATAGACAACTTCATAAATTAGTTATGGACTTTCTTCTTGGTCCTAATTTTTATCATGATTATATCATTTGAAATCATCAACAATATTATGAAATTACTTTTAAGGATTATAAATCACATAATAAAACTGAAGCCTTGAACTAAGCTAGTGTTGATTTAGCTATCTATAAATATGTTCTTCCTAATCATCAACCTATCCAAGATAATCAAGACAATGACACCTCTTTCACCAATAATGTATGAAGTCTTGTTAAACCCACTTATAAAGAGAATGTTGTTAACATGACTAATATGTGAAGGGTGGTTGCTTTTATCAATTCTCAACCTATCTACACTCCTCCTTCATCAAGAACATATCGTGTTATCTATGATTCTTCTCCAACCCATTTAAATGAGTTAGGGAGAGATAACCTTATTACTTTTCATGATCTAATTTTTTATTCTCTTTTGTATAACACTTCCTTTTCTATTTTTACCACTCTTCTATCATCTTCTAACAATAATGATATTCAAATTTATACTAACACTTATGCCAATTCTCAAAATAAACTTGAATGAGATAATTCATCATCACAACATAATTTACAACCTTGTTCTAAACCTTCTTCTTATTACCAACATAAATTATAATGCACTTATAATGTTACTTCTGAGGACCTTCTTAATCATTATGCATCTATATCTAACAACCTTCGTATGGGTTATGATGAGTGGGATCCCATAGTGGAACTCACTAATCTCCCATCCCATATTCTATTCCTTGAGCTTATAAGGACTTGTCCACATCATAGAAACCATTTTATGCAATTATATTCAAGATTAATGTCCTTCATCATCCCCTAGCAAGATGGGAGATAACCTTATCTAGATCCATAGATAGTATATTATAACAATGGGAATAGATGTATATCAGCATTGATGAAACTATGGACACATATCTTTCCTTAAAGTTTCCCTTAGCTTATATGATTCCTAATGAGATTCTACTTTGTGTGGATGATCTTCCTTTATTCATTAGTGTTAAAATAAGTGATATCCAAGTTAAGAGTGCATTGATTGATGATGGTTATGATACCTATGTTGCCTCTCTTGACTTCATTAAGACCATTGGATATTTAGAATGCAATATGAAGTATACACACAACACCTACCAAAGATATGATACAAGGAAAATTCCACCTCTAGGTTATGTGTGGCTTCCCATTTCTATCCCACCTATCACCATTCATGTGAAGGTGATGATATTTAACTTTCCCTTTACTTATAACATCTTGCTTGGTAGGCTATGGACTCACTGTATGAGAGTTGTTGCTTCTTATGCCTACTAATGCATTGAATTCCCTCATAATGGAGATATTTATAGTATTCAAGGTGACACTAACCCTTAGAATTTTAAACGATTCCAAGACTATGGTGTCTTTAATATTCCTACTCTTGAAACTTTGCCTAATATTTCATTATGTTAGTCTGAGCATCTTAATTTTCCCATTAATTCAAATCAAGGTTATAATGGATATCCTAAACTCATTGGAAACATTCTTTCTAACCTCTTATATTTTGATTATGATGAGCCTAATGAGATTAACCTAAAGATTAAAAATTTTGATCTCTCACCTCACCTCATCTCATAGCTTCCTACTTCCTTGTAGCCTCATTATTGCAAGCCTCCTTGTAATGATATTCTCATAGTCTTAACCAAGACTCAACATTTTATTCACCACACTTATTCAAATGACAAGGTCATCCCTACTTGTGTCATTGATATTCATACCCTAGATTATGATAATGGTTATTCCTTAGATGAACCATTCTTAGGTGGTCTTGTATATGCATGTGATGCCAAGATTGTCAATTATCATTATTGTTTACTTGAGTCTTTTCATGTATCTTCCCATCTTCCTTAATTTATAGTTCTTAATTTTAGTATTTTTCCTCTTTATCATAGGATAAAGATAGAACCAACACCTCAAGTTTCTAAGTATCCTCATAGGAGTATGCTCATAGATCATGTTATGACCAAGACTTACCATTTTTTGAAATTCCCTGATCATCATAGTTGTTTTACTCCTGAGATTAGTGTGACCCTCCTTAGACCTTTTATATATATCCATCCCCTCCCTTAGTATATCCCTTATTGGAGCCCATTCCTACTCTTGCTATAGTTAAGCCTCTTCCCACTCATGTTATATTTAATCATGTTCCTACTCCTATTGTTGTTGATTCTACCCCTACTTATCATCCCATTGCTCCTGTCATGGAGCCTAGTTCTATTCCTCCTCTATCACCACATTTTCTTGGTGATGGTTTGCTTCCCTTACCTAAGATGGCTCTGTTTCCTACCAAATTGTTTGATGAGTCTTTTCTAGCTTCTTCCATTCCTATTATACCTCTTTTTGTGAGTGTTTCTCTTAAGACCACTCACAAGTGTATATATTACTTCCATGGGATAGATAATCATTCTTCTACCCATTATCATAAATTGTGATAATATATTGATACTTTGTGTCATTCCTATATTTCCTTAGATAAATCCATGCATCCCATTAAAATTTATACCTAAATATATACCTAAGTATGGTGAGGTATATTATCTATGGCACCAATGTGACACCCATCAGATTGATCATTGTCATATCCAACAACACCTTAAGGATCACCTTATAGATATTCTTAATCATTCTTGCATTCCTCCCATAGGTCATTCCCACATAAGGATCCTATTTATTCTCCTATGGCTCCACATACAATGGTTTCATCCCCTCCTATGATTCCTTCATTACCTTCTATGCCTCCACCTATGCTTCTTTCACCTATGGACCTTCCCCCACCTATAGATCCTTCTCTACCAGTGATCCCTCCATCTCCCATAGAGCCCACTCCTATACATTATCCTAAGAATCCCTTACCTAATTTACATCCTTAGCATGATCCATTGAGTATTCATAATTTTTTTTAAAAGAGATTATAAGAGAAGTCTTTTCTCAATTTTCATTGAAGATTGATGAGACATTAGCGAAAGTTCATATCCAGCTTCATAGAGATTTATCCAATGTATTAAATAATGTTTGTAGGTATATTTATCATTACTTATGAGAAAATTCACGGTGCCTTTAAATTTACACTTTGATTGGATGTGTGCTCCAATTTATTTTCTTATCTATTTGTTATATCATTTGATGTTGTGTCAAATTCATATTTTCTTATATATTGATTTTACCTTTTATACTATATCTTGCTTATATTGTCATTTATATTTATATATGTTTGTCTTTATTTATCATTGATTTCTCTTTATTTCTTAAGTTTTTCTCAAAACTCTCTTCTTGTGTCTTCATGATTGTTTGCTTTCTTATCTCTATTTTTCATAGATAATTGGCATTGTGGCTTGATTATATAAAACATGTTCCCTATGGTTCTTGTCTCCTTTTACCATGTGATAAATTAGTAAATAATGCATCTCACTATAATTTCCTTTCACTAGTACACTTTGGATCTCCTTTTCCCCTTCTTCCTTATTCAAAATCTAAGCATATACATGATTGAGACTTGAGATCACATGTTAGTTAATTGTTAAGCCTAAGTGTCCAAGTTAGTCTTTGTCTTTGGTTAATTAGCTTCCTTTATCCTCATCCTAAATCTCATTCATGTGTTTCAATAAATATCTCATTATTGGTCATTCCAAATCCTTATGGAGGGGGAATATTCAAAATCCATAAAAATATGAAAGCCAAATCATTTTATAAAAGATAATGATATAAAGGGAAAAAATATTATTAAAAGTCAAATCATACTAAAGATGTGATTTAAAGCACATATCATTCTTCTAGTAAAATATAAAACTCCATAGTTGGGCTCATGTTAGATCTAATGTCCTTTGGGGTGTAGTAGACCATTAGATTAGAAGAGAAGAATAAAAAAATCTTTTATTGCTATGTACTTTATCATGCAAGTACCCAATCTTTGTAGTAGATTGAAAGCTCTGTAAGGGGTCCTAAGGAATGGGGAAGTAGGTCCATTTTACCTTTTATTATACCATTATACCTTCATTATTTGATATTAGTATCATGCTTATATGCCTACAAAGCTTTGTGTCTATAGTGAATAGGTTTCCTTTGTATATTGATGGTCACTAGTCACTTAGTGTTTTCTCATGTATTTAGTATGCCTCTTGTCTCCTAAGGTCTTCTCATAAAGATGCCTTAGTTTTGATTTTTACACTCCATTTTTCATTCCATATATCCATCATATTTATTCTTGATAAATATTGTTTTGTCTACTAATCACTCCCCTTGGGTTTTCATTTATGAGTTGCATTGTAACCACAGATAGGACTTGTCTATCCTCACAAATTACCACCTTTTTCTTCCTATTACCCACATCATTTGTTACCTGATTTGTCCTAATTTTTACACCCCAATAGTCTTATGTTTTTGAGTTATAGTGTAATATTGTGAGTAGGACCCGACATTCCTCATAAAATTTTCCAATAATTCAAGTCACAAACAAAATTACATGTGTCAAATATGAGATAAGATGTGATTGATTATGAAGTTACACATCATTGACATGATTCCCAAATTGATTTAGTATGTTTTATTATTATTTCATTTCTCTTTATATTTTATCTTTTTATTTTATGAGTGCATGTAAGAATATAACCATTTTTTGAATTTTTCATACTTCCTAGCTTGAATTAGTGCGATCAATTTAAGACCCATCTTTTGCCAATTTGTTTTCTCTTATACTTCCCAACATGATATATTATAATTAGTTGGATTAATAAATTTTTTTATACCATTTGTGACTTTTTACATACCTTCCATTTTATTACTTTGTTTTCATACTTCTCAACATGATATAGTATGATTTTACTTGTTTTAATTTGGTGCAAAAATCTTTCACTTTGTTTAAAAACAAATTCCTTTTTACCATATTTTTTTACCATCCCTTCATTCTTTATACTTATTTATTTTATTGTTATTACATGTTTCCCAACTTGAAATAGTGTGTAGTAAATTTTTGACTAGTTATATTTTACCAAGTCCTTTTTGCCTATCTATTGTTAACTATGCATGTGTCCTACATAATGCTAGAAAAGAAACCACATCTCATATATTTCATATAGCATATACAACAAAAGCTAAATACATATGATAGAAATAAATATATTAAAAAAATTCACAATCACAACCATTATAAAAATAACATACATAATCAACATCAATATGCCAAAATGATACATCATATATATACATCTCATGAGTTTTGATACAAGTACAACTATTTATAATGCTCCAACTCTATGGTTAGGCTCCATCTTATCTATCTCATGGCCTAGCCACATTTATTATTGAGTCCTCAGTCTGACTCCAAATTATACACTATAAAGAGTCCATCTAATATCTCAATCCCTCTATTTGTCCCTATAGGTACACTATCTACACCTGTGCCTATGCCAACTCAGTTTGGATCATTATATGTGCCTAGACCAATTGGGTCTATATCACTATATTTTCCTATTTCATCTACATCATAATAGCTAGATGCATATCTCTCTCATCTACCAAGTTCATCCATCTCTGTTGGTGGTTGCATCCTCTCCCTCTATTCTTGTATCTGCCTCACTACCTCTCTAGCTAATATGAACTATCTTGCCTAAACTGGGGTAGATGGTACATTGGGGTCCTCTAATATAGTAGGGTCATATGAGTTTAAAGTCTCATACAAGATGTCATGGATTACTCCCCTCATAAGGGACCCCCATTTCTTTTCCTCATCCTCAACTATGCCTATAAAATCACACCCATATAAATATTAGATCACTATCATATCTCATAATATCTATCCACCTCTAGTCTCTATTTCAAAATAATAACTTAAGAAATAATTTAATCATCTTTATTACCTATTTATGTCTCAGCCATTATGGTCTTGCCATCCATGTATCCTCTTAGCACCTCCTCTATAGGTCATCTTGTCAACTCAAATCTAGTTATCATGGCTCATGTCTACCTCAACCTACACTTAAATGTCTTATCTATCATCCAAATCTCTTCTAGCTCACCTATTGGATCATCATGGATGGCGATAGTCTCCACTCTCTCCTACTCCTCATGCCTCCACCATTATCATATCCTTGATGGTCATAGCTCATCTTGCTATGAAGCTAGTGGTAGTATCTATGGTGTCACTACCTCATCACCCATCTCCTCTTTCTATGATCCCTATCATACTTGCCCAATCTATGGTCACTCATGACATGGTCTGAGCATTAGCCTCATCATTAGTAGCACTAATCCCCTCTTCCCCTATGGTTTTCTCACATGTTGAACCCACTACTCAGGCATCAATATCAATACTACTAGATGAGGTAATCCCATTTATCTTAGCACTTGTGCTACTAGATTTGGTTCTCTCCACCAAGTATAGTGTCTAATAACCTATGTACTTATTGTAGCTAGTGTATCTATGTACCAACTTGAGCATGTAATCATTATATGCCCATATGGATACCACACTATATCTTCATATCTTACCATCTATAGTTTTAGCATGTAGGGCATGATCTACACTACCTATTCCTCTCTCCATCTCTACACTTGAGGTGACCTATCATCGACCACATGGGGTAACCCAATCGATTGATACATGGGAAACCTCTCATAAATCCTAGCCATCAATAATATGATCAGTCCTATTGACTTTCACCCTTTAACTAACACCTCATACAAATCATGTATGAGTTGTACCTAGATGACATAGCCAACATCATATAATATGCCCTCCTTTAGAATCATCCTACTTAAGGCTACCACGAATATCCTATCATAGCCTTATGAATATCTAGAACCTATTATGCATATATGTCAAACATAATAACTTGCTTACTTGATAATATCATATCTAAGCCTATACCCCACATGGCTAAAGCTCTCCTATCCTCTCGGCTATCTGTTATGCCTATAGTCACTGGTGATCCTACTACTGATATCCTTAAGATGACATGCACATACTCTAGAGTGATAGCTACCTCTACCACTTCCCCATCCACCTCCCATCTAAAGTTATTAGTCAATAATTCCTAGCATCCAAGGAACATGACTATTAGACCCACACTTAGGGGAATATTTCACATGTCAGCTATCCCTACTAGGCTTACATCTACTAGCCTAGCTCTATCACTTATAATCAGATGCTCTAATAGTTTTGGCAGCCAAGACATGCCTACCAATCTCCAAAACTTGGGTCATCCCTATGACTAAGAAATATCAAAATATGTACTAGATCCTCCATATCATGTATAGTCAAAATACATTCTTTTTAAAATTTTAATAAAAAATAAGCCTAAATTGCTTTAAATTCATTTATTGTCACCTATTTTTAGCTTATTCGATCCTTTTTTCCCTTAGTCATTTCAAGCCATTATAGACTTCTTTTATCCTTTTGCATGTATTTATGTACCCTTCTAGTTCTTTGGTCAACCTAATTTGACCAAAACTTCCCTATTTATAGCCTAATTGACTTAAAAATCTAATTTAACCTTCTTATTTTCCTCTCCCTAGTTCTGCATTGTCATTCTAGATTTTCTAGATTAGTTGGAAAACTGTACTAGGTCGATAGTCTATAAAATGTATAGTGTAGACACATACCTACTAGGTTAGTAGTGTGGATTTTGCCTTTTTTTAGTTTACTAGGTCGACTAGGTTGACCTAATTATTTTTAGCTACTAACCCCTTGCATTTTCCTTAAAAATTACCTTATTGTAGTTTTCTTCCTAATTCCTTCAAACCCATTTGCATAACTTGTTTTTCCTACCTATAAAATCTAATTTTGCTTCATTCCAACATATAAAAATGCTAAAAATTATTTTTTCCAAAAATACACTAAATTCAACAAAATACTAAAAAATTGGCTTAAATTCATAGTTGTATACATGTAGTGCATGCATTGCTACTCCTGGAGTGCCTCCTCATATAGCCTATTGTACCTCTCCATCCTAGCTCATTTGGCCTCCAAAGCTCTTTTTCTCTCCTTATAAATTTAAAATAATGAAATGACTTCTCTTTCCCCCTATTTAAAAACACTTTTCAGAATTCAATTTCTTCAATTATTTTGCTGCATATCTCTTCTTTTGATTATATCTTTGTTTCTACTCATCCATTTTTAAAACCATAAAATGCATTAGATTCATGATGATGTAGAGAATAATTTTCACTATTATATGCTTATTTTACAAAAAAATGGATTTTTGGCTATTTTTTGCACTAACTTCTACAAGTTTACTTAGTGTTCTTCACATTAGACACCTTCACTTTCTCTTGCAAACTACTTATTTATCTACAGAACTAAGATAAGTAAAGGTATGTGTTTTTAAATTATGCCCTTTCATTTATCTTATTTTCTACTTACTACACTTTACTTAGCATCAACCTTGTGTGTTATCAAGTTCTATTTTTTGAAGCACCATCCCATGTTGCACTTACATGACACATGATGAGCTTTGATTGGGACTTGTGTATACACATAATATTTTCAAACTTTTATCGATTACTGACACTTTATATCTTTTAATAACTCATCGAGTCTCAATCTCTTTAAGTCCATGTCTTAAGGAGTGCACCAAAAAAGGAGTGGGCAGACCATCAATGCTTCATAAGATTGTTTTCCCTTTTTCCACTTGGAATCTACACACTTGTCTCCTAAAACAATCTATCCTAAGTTTATTCTTCTCTATTTCACCCATTCCAAACATTTTTCATATCCTTATTCTCCTTTTTCTTGACTTGACTCCCTTTCACTAGTTGACTATACTGGGTTGACTAGGTCAACCTTGTATAGTTTTCAACCTCTGATTACTATACAGGGTCAATTGGGTTGACCCTATACTATTTTTGGGTATTTTCACTTTAGATTTTTGTTATCCCTTTAGCTAACCTAGCTCGGGACCTAGTGATTTATCTCTCAAAAACATATAAGGTTGACTGGGTCAACCCGCTATAGTTAACATATTCAGAAGGATTTAGGGTAAGATCCACCTATATATACAAGTTCATTTCCAACCATTTTAGATTAAATAATAAATAAGAATAAGTGTGAAAAAACTTATAGTTATTAACTATTCTAATTGAGGAATAAATCTTAGGGTTCCATACTTTCTTTGGAGATGCAGATCTTGTCTTATGGAGAAGTCTTTTGGATGTAAAGATAGGTTGTGTAGCCTAGATTTGATTTGTCTTTGTTATTATTACATAACACAACAATATCTTATGGAGCACCTTGTCCAAGGGAGAGATTGAGGCTCGGTGGGTTCATCTTCAAGGCAAGTATTCCTAACTATATTTCTCCTTTGTAAGAGTAGATAGATAATGTAGTTATTATTATCTCCCATGCATTAGGATTCTATATACATTAAAATAAGTATTTGTCGTCTAAGCATGCTCAATTTATTTTGTTTTATTTCTAACCCCTATTTTGTGTCACAAGCTTTGGTGTGCACTATATTAGATTTACTTTCTTATTTATTAGAAATAGAGTGAACATTAAACCTACGACTCTTTTAGGTTTGTTGCATGCTTATGTTAGACTGTAGGCTTTGGAACCCTTCCTAGCATGGTTTATTATGATAAGTGGTTCCCTAATTAGGTCTAGTGGATCCCCATATTGGTCATGCCCCCACTTAACAAATGTATTACCAATCAAAAGTGTAGGTATGCTCTATCTTCTTTAAGCCAAGATTGATTCATAGACATGATGCATTTATAATTGTATATAAATTGTAATCTAATAAGGAAATACTACACATGTCTATCTAATCAACCACAACAACTATACCTTTAACAAGTTTCACCTTGTAAGGAGGATGTAACCCCTTAGATGTTGAGCAGCCACAACAATACCTATGAATAACTCCACCTTTTAATTGATGTCTTCAACACCTAATGATGGACCTCTGATTATCATTCTTCACTTTCAATCTTTCATCCAACACTCCTTGATGTCCAAATCACATTACATACTTTAACCAACATATAAATATAAATTAGGACACATTACACATCCCAACTAATCCGACTCTTCAACCCTTTGTTCATACTCACTTTAGCATACCTAAAACTTAAAATAACTCTATCATAATACCAGTAACATGACCAAATGGTCATATTCATAGTCAATTTTTTAATCCTCAATCCATCAACCAATCTCACATAGTCTTCACCTTGCCTTCGCTCATAATACACACTCTTTCAAACAACCTCTAGGGCTTACTTTCTCATTCTACCTCTTCTAGGCTCATTAGATCCAATGACCTATATATCCACCTACACCAACTTGATTAGACAATCATGACTGATCCTCTTCACTCTCTAATGGTCCTCAATGACCTATACCTTCTCTTTAAAATGTTCTCCTTCACTTAACACCACACATGCATGCCTCTCTCTCAAATATAGAAACCATCATATTTGGTTTGACTATTTATAGAGCATTCATGATTATCAACACCTTGGTAAATCATTAGGCATGCCTTATCCCTTAAGGATTCTAACATAAAAAGACATATCTCAATACCATTTTCATAGGTTGGTCATAGCATTCATGGGTCACCCTTAAGTAGCTATACCTTTCATTTGGGCCTTTGTAGCCCTTATAAGTCTCATGGAGACCTATTCACCTTTTTAGCACTTCATCAAACAAAAATGAAACACATGATCACTTTCAAATACATAGGTCCACTCTACATGACCCCTCAATCATTCTCAAATGATCATAGTCACCATTACACTCTTTTGCATATGCTCAATTAACTCAAACATTGACCTTGTAAATAGGAACATTATGAATGAACACATATTCAAATTATTAGTATTTTTTCATAATTAATATGAATTTATCATGCCTCTAAATACCACATATATCATCACCAAGGAGTATAGAACACTATCCAATAAATACTTCATCATGAAACATCCAAACAATATAAAAACAAGCTTGAAAAATCTTCTCAGGTCACTTATAGAACACACATGAACACATAGTCAAATTTGAACCTTAATATATTTTAATCTACACACTTTCATATCTTTAAATCAATATTTCTAGATGTGTGCTTGATTCCTTTACAACTTTTATTTTTACAATAATAACAAATTCATCCTAGATCAAAAGTTATAGACAAAAAATAGAGCACTATTTTTCCCTTTATAAATTTGAATATTCAAATGCCAACAATCATAGTTAAACCTCAAACACTTTGCAATCATCTTGTATCCTCATTTCTTAGATCAATCATGCACCATTGATATTATTCTAAGTATCTTGACCTTTACCTTTCATCATTCTTCATTGGATCTTCATCTTGACTATTTGAATTAATACGCTTCATCAATCTCATGTATGTAGCTCAATCTTTATCTATGTTAAACATTGGAAACCTTAAAATAATCTCACTCAATATGCACCATTGATCTATATATTTACAAATATATACTCACCATTAGATCTTAGAATAAGCTTGATCTTTACATCTACTCAATGTTAAACTTTGAACACTTGTCCTCATCTTGTTGCTTCCTGACACCTTGAAAAAAAATGCCCCATTGATCCTTTTATAAGGAGCTCAATCTTTAACTTAGTTAATCAATAGACACTTTGACTCATTTTTCTCAACATACACCATATATCTTCATTATATGATCACCCATGAGCAATTAGTTCTCCATCTGGTCCTGATCTTTAACATCTTGCAAAATAAATAAAGTATGGGGGCCATTGCTATCTACCCAGAAGGCTAAATTTGGACATAAATAAATTTTTTTGTGATAAATTTCATGTCCCAAAATTTTAACCATATGTTATCCTTTCAAATAAGAATCTAACCATGTATTAATTATCTCTTGAAACCTTCGTGCATGCAGGATATGCCATTACCAAACTTCTTACTTGACTCTTTCTTGTACTTAGATAAATAAGATATTTAAGCTCAGATTCATTTTGTGTCATTGATCTTCGATGTGATGAAATGTGTAATATTATATATACCTTTTAAAATTAACTAAGTTTTGGAACTTAGTACACTTTTATCTGATAGGCCAACTTTACACTTGCATAACTTTTACTGTGCTTAATCACATGTCCTAAGATTTAAACCATGTGCTCACCTTACATAGGATAACCCATCCATATGCCAAATTGTTCCTCAAAACTTCACACATGTTAGATATAACACCATCACAATTCATACTTAGATTATTCTGTCATAAACCCATTTATGCCTAGATGAACAAAATGAAGAACTGGGTGAATTCCACTCATGCACATAAGCTCTCCAATCATCCTTGACCATTAATAGGACACATTTCACATGTTCAATACTTTAGACTCATCCCTAATCATATAAAACCATGCCAAAACTAAATATCAACCAAGCACACTTTAATCATATTAAGACAAGCAAATTACAAACTTTGTCATTATCACTTAGACAATCAAGGCACTTCATCCACTCACTTGGACACCTCCATGACATCATTTATAACTATCCAACAAATACAACACATCATATAAGTATTAAAATCTCAAGGGGAAGAAAACCCATTTATCCTTATAAATAGACTACAGTCCTAAGTCAAAAGATCATAATTTAGTGAAGCACCAACTCCACATGGAACACCAACCCTAACTAGCTAAGAACCAACTTAGCTAAGATTTAGCAAGAACCAACATGAAAGGAGGCACCAACACCCTAAATGAATCAGAACCAACTCAACCACTTAAAACCTTTGATAACCTTCATAATATTTTTTTACTCATATAAAATTTGACGATCACCTTCTTCATCTCTTCTCTCTTTTCTACCCCTCTCGAATTATCTTCTATGTTTCTTCACTCAATTAGCCCTCTTATTGACTTGATTAGGTCATATGAATTTTATTTTAATACACATAATCTCTATAAAATATTCGTCATAGTTTATATACACTCTTTATATGGTCTACAATACCTCTTTTTTCTCAACAATGTGCTCTCTTATTCAAATTCACTTCACATACCTAAATAGGCCTAAAACAACTTTGTATATATACATACCATTCCTTGCTCATATGCCACTTAGTCAGATAATCATATTGAACCTCTTAGGTCAGCCATGGATTAGGTATTTGGACATATCATAAACATGATTCAAATGAACATTTAGTCCTTTTTGGTCCTTCATAACTCTATTAGACCTCATCTCACTTTTAGGTTTCATGGAGACCTAATTAGGTCTAATTTAGGACATGTTATACTTTGAATTCCTTGTAACAAATTAAAAATACAAAAATTGTAGTAAAATATCATATAACACTCAAATATACCCTCACTAATCTCATCTTAGGTCCATGACACTTTTTACTTCTAACCAACACTTGAAGCACACCATTAGTATTATTCACAATTAGGCCTGTGAATCTACAGAAAGTCTACCAAACAAAACTAAAGCATGTACATAATTTATTCACATAAACATGAAAATAAATAACACTAATGGAAACTAAATGACACTAAAAAAATTACCATATGATTTAGACTTCACAGCTCAAGGAAAAAGAACTCAAATACTTCTCTATAAATAGCGCACTCAAAATTGTCAGAACACTCCAAAACCCAGTCATGAACAACTTGATCTTAAACACTTGAAATAAAACTTAAATTGACCACTTATAATTTTAAAATATCATTTTAAATATATATACCACTCTCAAATTCAAAAATCACAAATTATAATGTCAAATATTGGTCTTTCACACCAATCTTCTGATCTCACTATACTTAGTCAAACCAAAACTAGACAAGCCATTTTGGCTTTAACATTTCAACAAATTTCACTGATTATATAACCTTATAAAAATAATGTATATGAAATAAAATTATCAATAAAAAAACCATGTGCATTATATAATTTAACTCAGGGCATAGAGCCTCAAAAATACTTCTATAACTTACTCACTTAGAACTACTAGTTTTCCCCAAAGACCAATCATGATGACTCAAACCTCCAACACATATTTATAAAATATTAAATGAAATATTATGAATTTATATTATCAAATTATATTAATATTAAATTATTATATAAAAATATTAAATGGTCAAATGGAAAATATTGGTCTTGCAGGCCAATTTCATGACCTTATATCTCATTGTCTCATCTGAACCAGATAGGTCAACTTGTGAGAAATGTTTTCACCATAAACATGACCTATAAATATTATTAAAATAATTTAAATATATTAAAATTCATAAAAAACATTTCCATTCAAAAATTTTCAACATTTTATCATGATAACACATTCCTAATCATCTTCTTACTACTACCTAGGTTTTTCACTATTTCCACTATGAGGCTTGTTAGTGAATAGCTAACTTGGATGAATATTTTAGAATATTTGAGGGATTTAAATTGTATATAAAACTTTTTATAAATAAAAAATGAGTCTCAAGCTTCATCCTCCATCCATTTTATTTTATTGACCAATGCAACTTTTGAATGCTACAATAAATTATTCACAAACAAACTTGTATCTACACATTTTCTCTCTCATCTAACTAACCACCAGCTCTTGGAGGTGATTATTATAGTTTTTTTACATTATTTAATAGTTTTTATATTCATTTTAGACCATTTTGGCTATTTTTAAAAATATATTTCACATTGGGTCCTTATTAGGGTTTTTAGAGAAGTTTAACATAGGTTTTGGTGTTAATGATTATTCATAAGGGATTACCCATTAAATCTAAAACCAATGCCTATATTTATTATATATAAACATTCAAAATATCATATTAATATCTAATTTTCCCATGTAGAGGTTAAAAATTCCAAAGAACACTTGAAATTCCTTCTTGGGTTTGCATGTCTTCATTCTGTGTACTTGAGAGACCCCAAAACCAAGTTTCATGCCTTTTCTTGAATTTCATGACCCCAAACTCTGTGAACATTATTTAAAAAAAATTAATACCTATTTCCATGATCACATGAAAATTTTTCTTTAAAAATGATCTCAATACCTCATTAGGCCATGCTCTCTCTCTTTGCTCTCTAGATCTTGACCTACAAACCACATTAGGTCTTAAAACTAACCTTCATTATTATTTCCATGTAATATCCAAAAATATAAAATAATCAATTAACCTACCTCATTATTAAATAGTTCCATACTTCATATGACTTGACAATAGATTATGATGCCTCATTAGGCTAGGTAGGGTCTAGAAGTGGTCTGGTTGTAAACTAGGTTTGAAGGTCCTACCATTGTAGGCTCATCCTAAGAATATAATTAGTGATCCAATTCCTATAATACATGATAAATAAACTTAATAAAACCAATAATGTCTCTATTCATTCATCTTACCAATTCACCATACTCATACCTTCCCACAAGTATTTTATATGCCATGACTAGTGCCATGTATAGGTTCTCAAGTACTTGAAACTTGAAAACTGACCTTCAAACACTTCTAAGAGTATATATAATTTAATTAAATGATAAAAAAATTATAAAAAACCTTTTAGAATATTTTTCTTACTCACTTCACCAAAATTCACTATGCACACTTTCTCACAGGGTCTAGACTAGGCTTCTCAAGATACCTTGCACTCAAGAACCAATACTCAAACATGCTTACCTCAATGATATCAAAAAAATAACACTATTTAGATAGAAATATCACACCAATAAAAAAATATAATTTTTATCAACACTATTTCATGACCTCATGTAGACCTAGAGCCTTATAACCATTCTTTAATGCTCACTTGACCAACATACCTCTTTATGACAATACTGAAAACTTCAAGTTGACCTAAACCATGAAATCAACCAAAATAATAATAATTAGGTTTCCTTAAAATTATATATATAACCTTAACCTTGATGTCAACAAATATAATAATCATTAGGTTGCCTTCAAATTCTCTCTTATCACATGGCTTCCTTGTCACATCAATGCCAACACTTATCAACAATATTGAGGTATGAATAGGCCTAGTGGTTTATATCATGAATCCCAAGCCTATAGATAGTGTATTGACATAAATATAAATTTTTTATGTAAAAAAAAGGTGATGGTTAAGTGGTTTCAACCCAATCCAATTCACATAGAAAACTTATAGTGCTTTGAGCTAGAATGATCTTACAACACACACTAACACAATAATTGCATGGCCTATAGACATAGTGACGATATTTGGTTTGATATGAAACTAATAGTCTCAAAAATAATCAAAGGGTTTGAGGTAAAATGATTTGACATAGGTCATCACCTACTAGTCTCATATTTCCTAAATTATTATCTATAATCAGTCTACAGACCCACAATACATTGGTGGTAGTAAGAGATGATAAGCATAGTCCTAGGGCAAGATTTGAGTCCATTAAACTATGGAATAATATTATATATAAACAAAATGATATAATTTATTCATTTCATATAAATGATCACCTACAAGGGTCTTGCGACTTCTACCTAATGTACATCTATAGGTGACAAAGTTTGACATATATAGTAGATTGGCCTATACAAGTAGAGAGAGAAAATTTGGGAGGTAAGTAGAGGGGTATGATGGATAAATATTACTGAAACCAATATCATATTGGTAGTGATACATTTAAAATTTATCTTAAGAAGAAAGTATCTAACCTACAGTCATAGCCTGAGGTTTATAGACCCTGTAGATAGTCATTAATCTTGTAAGCCCTCTTAGGAATTTGTGATGTTGAGAGGTCTATGGGTGTGATCCAGATCCAAAAGTTTGTATAGAGTACCTTTATGACCTATTAAATCCTTATATAATATCATTTTATCTAGGTCAACAAGGGATATTCCCTCTATTTTATCTCAGATAGAGGGCACTCTAGGAGTAAGGTGACTATAGGTTTGGTGAGTGAATGATAAGATAATGTGATGAAAAGTTTTGGAATAATATATAATGGTGTGGATGTTTTTTAAGACATGAAAAAATGTGAATAATTATCCATATTCATGATAAACCACTTAGAGGTAGTCTTAATCCATCAAACATAGTCAGGCTTATTAAGCCTAAAATTAGGCCTAAATCCTCAGGATGTCTGATTACATTTATATGACCACATGATCATCATAATCCATGTGATGGGATTTATAAGAGAGTTTAGGATGAGTTAGAACCATTAGTTTGTATAGGAACAACACAAAGTGATCAATTTGACCTAAAACCATCTTAGGGGTACTCAAAATGCATGAAAGAGTTTGAGAGGCCAATTTTAAGTGCTCATATCTATATAAACCTTATGCATGAGACCTAAAAAACTTAGGGAAAGTTTAAGTGGGTATTTTACCTCAAATTTTTGAAATTGGTTCTAAGGCTAGACATTAGGATTTTATGAATAATCCTTAATAGTCCAAACCTTCTAAAACCCTCTCCAAACCCTAGTTCAAACCTGATGAGAAATATATGGTATGAAATGCATCTAAAGGTGGTTATATAGTCATGAAAGTGCATTATACATGTCTATAACTCTCCTAGGTCATTTAACATTCATGTTCTTGTATAGTCATCTATACAAATATGGCTAATTCTTTACTTCTTATAGGATTTAAGTTATTTGATAAGTAAAATAGAGAATGGGAAAATAAATATCATTATGGGAGGTATTTTGAGACTTATAATAACTTATAAAACTGATTTCTCACCTTTTTTGAACATGAAAAGACTTATACTATCTCAATCATAACAGGCAGTCTAAACAGATAGTGAGAAGGTAAGATGACTGTTAAGTGATGGAAATGAGAGGTGTTCTATGAATTTCATTGAGATATATTTGATATAAAATGGGACAAAGGAAATTAATTTGATTTACCTATAACCTCCTCAACATATTTATTTGAGTAATTACAAGTCACTTTGATGACAAGTGTGAGGATAGATCTAGGAGATTAGTGATGAATGATAGGTGACAAGGGTAAATCCATCAATTAGGATTGCATAGATAACATAAAATAACATATTATATACCTTATATTGATATATTATATGTGTTAGTGATCCCTATGGTAGTTTTAGACACTCAAGTGTACTTCTCACCATAATGAAGGTAATTTCAAAACAAGGTAATGTAGGGTCTATACCAACTTGAGGAAGGGGATATATTTAAGATTGACACATGTTAATAATAGCCTCTTAACTTATTTTATAATTCATTCCATGTAAATTTTAATTACTTTATAGATCTTGATACCTGGTCTTGAGAACTTTCATCTTCACTTATTTTATCTCTTCTCTTATGTCTATATATTAAAGACTTTTTGGCTTTGTAATGGATCCACAATTGGTATGGCAAAGCCCTGATGGTTTTGACACCTCATTTGACATTTAATAAAGTTTATAAGTTTATTTAATTATTTTTAATCTCTTAATTTTAAAATGTTAAGTGGTTTATATGGTTGATAAGTGATGAACATGTTCTCCTTGCTTCCATTTCTACTCTTGCATGTTTGTGTGAGTGACATCTCTTCTAACCAGTTTCATAAAGTTTATTATTTGATATTTGTTTCTTAAAGTGTGAGAGGAAATAGTAATGTCTTGTATCAAACCTTATTTTCAATAACCTCTAGATAAGCATAACAATCTACCTTTATGATAAATACTTATGCTAGAAGGACATAGGGTTGATTTCAATTTGAGTAGTATTCTTTCTTAAGTGTAAATGAAAGTGTCTTGTGTGGATTTTTATTATTGTATAACCTAATTATCATAGGTTTATTTTGTCTCCTTCTTCCCTTTTCACCCCTAACAGTGATTAGATTAGTGTAGTGTGAACCTAAGAGACAAATAAAAGGAACTAGCCCTTTCAAACCTATAGATACATCTCTTATAGTGGCCTATATATTAAGGGAGATAGTTCCATTTTGTCATAAAATTGAAAAGATATACTTGAATTATCTAGGGTGAAATTTTGGCTACAACAATGACCTTGCTACCTAGTCTAATTTTGAGCTAGTTTGAGAATGCCTTGGAAAATAAGCCTTGTTTGACCACATAAAAAATATCTTATGAAACTTTTTGGTCTTTAATAGCTATGGTACATCCAAAATGACCTCATACAATTATTGGGAAGTTCTCCCTTGCTTAGAACACTTTTAAAACAACAAAAATAATGTAAAATAGGGTATTTATATTAGTCTATACAACTAAAAGTATAGAAAAGGTACATGTGGATAACCTCCTTGTAGTCCTAAAAAACATCCAAAATGTTTAAGAAGCAAAATATGGAATTAGATGTGCTTTAGAGGTCCATTTCTTCTACCTAGTCACTATCAAGGTTTTAGGAGAGTTTAGATTTTTTTGGGGGTCTTAATGATCATTCATAAAAAATAGATCACCAATTTACTTAATTACACTTGGAAAAACTTCTTGACTAACATCCTAACCTATTATAAATGGATCATCTTCCTATGCAAAGTGTGAGAGATGGTGTGAGTATATGAAATTGTTCTTTGGGTGGTAGTCTTAGCTTTCCTGAACTTGAGAGAGGTATAATATGAGCTTTGGGTCTAAAAAATCAATATCATTACTATGATAGGTTTAAAAAAATCCAAAAAAAATCTCATCATGATTATAGGTGATTTGGTAGTGACTATTACCCCACTGCATGCATCTAGTGTACTAGTCAAGGAACTTAGGCTTTAAAGCCTATCTCCTCCTTACAAGCCCTTAAGGGAATCCAGATTAAATTCTGAGTTTATTGTTAAATATAAGAGCACCATAATATGTTTTTATGTTGGATCAAGGGACCTCTATGTGTTTTGGAAAGCTTGTTTGTTTTTAGACCTCAAACATATCCCTTGGTCTCAAGATTGTCCCTTACCAATGAAGTGGGCAAGGTCTAACACAAAATAGTGGATATATCTTCTATTAGTATGGCCTTAAGGCGACCTCATATATCTTTATATAGTCATCTCCATCCCCTGTATCAATTTTAAAAGTGTGTTCATGCCTATGGAGGTGTCAAAACACTGAACTCCCTCATGACTAGTTGGATTTGCCTATGTGTGTCCTACTAGGTAATTGTACCTTGTGTGATAGTCTTGTCCTAAAACATTTGAGAATTGCATATGCTTATTATGTATTTTTGAGACTTTTCACTATTATCTTTAACTCCTTATAACCTATTATCAACCCAAGTTTCACCCTAATAAAGGTAGATTGCTCAGATCTCCTTTAAACCTAGACTAACATCAGAATGGTCTAAGGTTATGGGACACCTGTGCTTATACCAAACCTCTAAATTTATGAGGCTATATCTTTTGATGAATCAAATTTTATTATTTTATGATTAATTACTAAAAACCCAATTTTTGATTCAGGATGAAAAGGGTTAAAAGGATTATCGAAAAGGGAAATTATATTTTATAGTGGTGATACACCTATATTGATGGTTCATCCACTCTATTTGAGCTCATACAACACTGATAAGATAATGAAAATCAATGAATCCTACATCTCTAAAGGATTATTATGCAAAAATATTTCACATAAAGGTTTAATCAATTTATTAAATCATGATAGTAATGATAATAGGCCTGATTCAAGGCATTAATGAGTCAATATTTCCATTATTATCTCAATCAATCAACATCAAACACTATATATGACCTACATAATATGATATACTAGTATATAGGTGAGATTATGACCTTCTAAAGGAGAAAATAATTGCAAATTTTCAAATTAATTAACATAAACACACTAAACCTCTATAAAATAATCTAAAAATAGTCATTGTATTCTCTCAAGAGGTTTACAAAGCTCAATCTTGATAGAGTTTCATCATGCCCAAGAGAGGGATCTTGAAACATGGCTTAAAAGCCTCAATAATATAAATTATAGATAACCAGCCAATATATTGGTGTATAAGAGAGAAGAATAAATCAACTCCACATTAACTCAAGTTAAATTCAGTTATAACTTACATCAAACAATCCTTCATGACATCTCTTTATGCTTGATGCCTTGCATGAGATTATTTTAGCAATGGAATGAGGTGGTGGTCCCTCTTTATCTTATCCAAGATCTTTATCTAGAATTCTATGCCATTGTTTTTTTAGTTAAGTCCTCTTAGCAAAGATCAAGATAAGTGGATGACTTCCCTTGCATGAAAACTATGGAATATGCATGATGATTAGTCAAGGATTAGTTAACTTAGAGTGATTGGTACTTAAGATAGGTTAACTTTTTATTATCCCTCCTTTATATGAATAATCACTTGAAGACCAAATATTCATGTAATTTACACTTAAATACTAGATATATGGCATGATAACTCCACATAAACTCATTTGACAACATTTCAACACCAATTTCATCTTCTCTTGATTGATCAAATAGGCCTAGTAGCCTAACCTCCTGTATTTGATGGATTTTAAAACCTACATAAAAACATTATAACCTAAAAATACAATTCAATTCAGGCTTAAAGCAATCCTCCATATCATGAAATGATCCTTTTTGATAAATAAACACTTGTAACATAGTCGAAGTAGTTAACTAGGTCAAACTACCTTGAAATTCTATAGAATAGCTATTTTTAATGAGATGATAGAGGAATTTATAGGAATTTGTGTGGGAATATTAGGGATTGAGGATGAATAAAAAGTGCAAAAATTCACTCTCCATGGATTGGAATTCATTAAACTACCTTGTACCTCAATTTTCAACACTTTTTCTTTAAAAAACTCTATTTTTTAATACGTATATATAGTTACATACATCACGGTACCATGTACATGACTTTATCTGAGTTTATTTCATGTTTTAATATGTTTAAATATGATTCATGAGGTTTTAATTTCAATAAATTTGAATTTTCTCAAAACTAGTCCTTAGGAGGGTTTGTGAGGGTTTTGGAGGTGAACCTTCTTAATGATGATTCATAAAGTACATACCTCAAAACCAAAAAATATTTCCATATATATATTTATTTTATATACCCCTTCAAATTTTTGAATAATATTGGGTTCCCATGCAAACAGTGTGAAAATATATGTAGGTAATGAAGTTTGTCTATAGGGTTTTGAATACATTCTGGATATGCCTATGCTCTTAATGATTTTTTATAAACCCAATCCACTCAAAAAAACTTAATAATTAATTTATTATAATTAAATATTGGTCCTAAAATCATTCTAAGATAATTTTTCTAAACTCACCTTGTGGTGAAAGATATGAGCACTTGATTAGGTGGATCGAATGAGTGTCTTAGATTATATAGTTCAAATTTATCCTTAAGACAAAAAATGGTTATTTAATTTCTTATCCATGATTTAAAAAATTCTCCCTACATATAAAAAATTTCATCATACCATCATCAATGTGCCATCTTGCATTGTAGTGTTTTAAAGTGCCTTCATGTGGTGTAGTCCTTATAGGCCTAAAACTAGCTTTAGGCCTATTTTGGCCTAATCTAAGTTTCAATATTTTTAGGCACATATAATAGGATGAAAGGGATTAAAAATCATTTTTTCACATTTATTTCACCCACTATGACCTCTTTTTTCTATCCAAACTCCATTTTGGCTCCATGCTTATTAGGACTGCATGTAGGGATGGCTACCTGCTTGTGTGTTTGTATGGAGTTTTGAGTGTGATCACATAAAAATATGTGTTTTAAGATTTAAAATTATATTTTTATTCCTATTAAAACATTTTATAAGTTTGAAACCTCTGTTTCACTTATAAACACTCAAGAAGTCTACCTGTTTAGTCCATAATTGTCAACAAACATGGGGTTGACTGTGTTAAAATAGTGACCACTTGAGCTAATAATTTGAAACTTAAAAAGGTATTATAATATTTATATATCCATAATTATGATATATAACAATTTTTATGGCCTAATTCCACTTATAGATGCTAAAAAACCTTGAATTCTCTCAAAACTGCCTATTAGGCATTAACTATGTGCAAGCTATGTATAATCATGACTGTGTTTGTATGCTAAAGGAAATTGTTTTAATTTTAGGATGATTTATAAGATTAATTAGGATATAAAATAACTCTTAAAATATTTTTATTTACTAAATTATGCTCACCCCACTAATTATGCTAATTTTCAGTAATTTCGTCTAATTCTTATATTTCTTAGCTAAAATAGTTAATAACCTAACAATTCCCATCCCATTACTATATACCAAAAACCTTTTCCATATTTTAAAACCATTTAATCCCCACATTAAACCACTATTATATCCTATTACCTACTAACCTATTCCCTAAAATCAACTAACCAATTTAAAATTCATATTTTATCCAACTACCACCCTAGCCACCCTACCACCCTAGCCATTCCTACATCCCTATGATTCCTAAACCTCATTAACTCCCATAAAATCCTTCAATTATATCCTAAACTAATTTATAATCCTCTATAACTAGATAATATCTTCTAAGACTTTATAATTCTCTAAACTAGAGACTTTTAAATAATTTTAAATTCCCCTAAAATTTCCTCCATTACTCTATAAAAAGCCATGCTTGGGCTATGACAAACTAATTTTTAAAAATCACAAGAAAACTATAAAGCCATAAATCCATCATCTTGAAACTACCATTTCATCCATAACAACATTGTATCACTCATCGAAGACATTATCCACTTCACATAACCATTGTAAGCCATTGTCAAGATCTAGCAAACAATCCAATAATCCAAATTTTTGACATCAAATTATCCAAGTTAAAATCTTGGTATGGAGGCATAAGGAGGTAAAAATTATGGTAATAATGTTCTATTTGTTTTTATTTTACTCTTTTATCCATTTGGTGTCATTAGGTTTTAGGTTTTTATTACTAAGTTTAGTAATATTGCATAAATTTAAAATTTTGTGCACATTTTGGTGACCACAGTGGGACAAACCTCCCTTAATTAACCTAACAGCATTGTTGGAAGTGATTTGAGTGATTTTAGGACCAATTAGATGTAAAATCAAGACCAAATTTTTAATTTTTGTCATAAACAGGTGAATCATGACTTTGCACTAATAATCATGATATTGAAGTAATGACTTTGAAGACTATAATAGTGATATTGTCATTTAGTTCCTAATAGTCAAGGTTTTTGTATGGTTTTAGCCATTGAGATAACCATGACTTCTATAGTCATGAATTTGTCTTTCTAGTCATGATATTGCATTTTATAGTAGAAATATTGCCAAAACTAATAGTTGGGGTTAGGCTATAGTCTATTTCCATCAACCCTCCCTTTTCTTTAGGTATCTTGTTTGTTTATGTTGTTTCTATGTGTAGGTCAAGAAGGAGAATCACTAGACACCCAATAATTAATACATTTTTGATAAAACTACAACTCGGTTATTTGTGATAGTGAATTGGTAATCATGGGATTGTAAGTTTCAATTGTGATATTGTCAAACATCATAGTTAGTGGAGATTTTGTCATCTTTCTCTTCCTAACACCCCCACTATAGATATCTGGTCATCTATTTCATATTTTTGTGAGTAGTATAGAGAAAGGATTTACATAGCATCTGACTATTGGAATACTTTTTGACAAAATTATGACTCCCTTAGTAGTAATATTTCTCTATAATTATGGTATTATTGAGGATAGTTGCGATTTTGTTTCTTTCCTAAAACTAGTAAAACTCTAACCTCTTTAACTTATGTGTCATCAATAAGAAACATCCCATGTTCTATAGAAAGAGTTATAAGGTTATTTTAGAATTAAAATAGCCTATTTTATCAAAAAAATTGACCGTTTCTCAAACTAAATATTTTCACTTAAGTCCCATGTACCTGAGGAAAGGTATTGATTAGTGTTTATTTCTATGTGTAAGACCCACAAGGGGTAGGAAGAAGACAAAACAAACATCTCAAACCCCACCACATAGACTATTTTGAACTCTTTGATAAAATTGCAACTCTGACAATTGTGATTTTATCCTATAAATCATGATATTGTCACTTGTAATCATGAATTTGTAGATATTTAGTCAAAGAAGTAGCTTAGGACATTCATCTAACATTAGACTTAAGCTATATAGAGAGTAGATAATATTTTAATTATTCTATTTTATAGCATAAGACTATATTTAGGAAAAAATTGTCATAAAATTAGATATTTTTATTTTCCTTGTAGTTATTTTAATCTGGTTAGAGACTTACATAGCACTTAGGCCTATATTTTTATTTTTATGCTATTATCTACAATAACATAGATTGTGATTTTTTAAATAATTATGAATTTATTGTTTGAGTAGTGATATTGACAAATAATGGTGGTTTTTTTAGATAACCATGATATTTATCTAACCTTTTTCAAAGTCAAAACTTGTGACTTACAATTCTGTTAAGCTAGTTGTGGTATTGTACATTCTAGTTTCGGTTTTACTCTATGCATTCATAGTTTTATGGGGACTTTTGGGTTTTGTCAAAATTTAAACTATTAACCCCTTTTGTTATAGGACCCTTCAATATTTTGGCACCATAATTATGTTTTTAATATTTGTGATTGTATGGAGGGGTGCCTTTTTATCATTTTGTCCTAGTTTTTCATTATATTTTGATATATCATCATATTTTTATTGCATATATCTTTGATTATAAAAATTGTTTTTTTTCTATATATTTATGTGTTAAATTATAAATAATCATTGTATCGTGTCCCTCACATAGGTAATTAAATTAGTTAATTAATCATATAATGTATTTGCTTATTTGTTAGCCCCCCTCTAGCATAGCATGTGATGTGGAATTCATCCTTATGCACAGGCTTAGTATATAGGGTTTAGTGCCATTGATTTCACCACTAAACACTAACCAAAATTTGTGTTCTAATAGAGTCTAAAAATTAGGAGAGTTATTATTACACATCTAAGTGGAATTCCCAATAAAGGGTTCCATGGAGTGAGGGGTGATCAGGCTCCAAGACACAAGACAATCAAACAACATCCTATACAAACTCGGGCTCCAACATACCTTCATGTATATAGGGGATGCACATAGAACCTTTTTTGTATACCTAGATTAGGGGACTTCATCTATAATAGGTGTACCACTATAGGAGTCCATATTAGCTCCAAATTAACCATCGAGTATGAGTGGGGTTGAGAGAGTTTGATTGATACCATAATAGTTCATCGGCCTACAGCCTCACTCATGAAGCCATTGGATGGTGTGGGCATCAAGTTACACCCATAATAATTGAATAATTTAGGATTGTACTTGTGTATTTTGTTTGAGTTTTGTGATAATACCTATATTGTTTATGAGCTAAGTCGGTCACACCTACATTTTGTGTGTTATCATCATATCACATCCTAATTTTTCATCCTCCATCATTCACCCATCCTATTAATCATTCATCCCCATTTGACATCCCTTTTTTCACACATAGTACCCATCATCTTGATTCATATCCATATGATATCACCTTTAACCACTATATTTTGTACCTATATTCATCTTATCATCTCATATTCACACTATATAGTCCATCCTTTACATCTACTATTTACTAATCCATCCCATTTATCCTATAACATCTTCAAATAGTAATATATTTATTTCACAAACTAGCTTGTATATAACATTTTATATATTATCCATTTGTATATTTTTGTTTATCATACCACCCCATATACATCTCATACTACCTTGAACTATTATATTTTGAACCTATATTTACCCTATCATCTCACATTCACCCTATAGTTTCCATCTTCTATCTACTATCCACCCCATCTACTATCCATCCCATCTACAAATTTCATATAGTTATTACCCCTTTCACATATTTATTTATAGAATAGCTTATTTATATCACCTTATCTCAAATCCATTTATATATCAATCCTTTTGACCAATTCCATATCACACCATTTTTTATATAACTTACCTATAGCTACTATCTTCACATATCATATTTGACATAGTATTTATCCTCATCACAACTTATATCCTAATAATGCCTTCATATATTAATTAACCCTTTTCTTTATATACTAGCTTGTATATATCCTCTATCCATTTATATATCCATCCTTTTGATCAATTTTATTATACATTTCCATATCACACCATTGTGCATCATAATCAATATAGTATCTATCCCCATCACATTCTCCCATTAGCATCTAAACTAAAACACATTTGTCTATATCATCCTTTCATATCTTTCCTTGATAACTAGTTTGTTAATTTTCATCTCTTCAACCTTCATTTATACATAGCTCATCTTAAGTGGTTGTCATTCTTGTATAATCCTACACCCACTTTACATATCTTACCCACGTAATACATGTATTATTTTTCATCCTACATATCACACATCTCTCATCCTCCACCAATCTCCTTCCCTTTAAATACTAAATTTCATCTTAAAATCAAGACTGTAGTGGTCACCCTTCTTCCTTGAATTATCATTTATCACTTAGACTTTGGATTATCAATATACATCATCTATAAGACTCTAATCTAGCACCCATAATATTTATCTTTATTAGGTACTTTTTGTCATCTAGCACCCATCAAATTGTCTCTTTCCTAGTAGACAAAGTATTTGATCCCATCTTACTTTCTTCATCTTTGGTAGATTGGTTTCTTAAGAAGACTTTATATCTTGTAAATTATTAGTCACCCCATCCTCCTACATCATTCTCTTTTGACCACTAGTATCTTTGGTCTCTAGATGGAGGTAGTATTTGAAGACTTCCATCTCATCCATCACATTTTATCACATACCTCTTTCACAATGTTTATACATACCCGAGCCCAACTCAAGATTAGATAGGGCTCCAACCAAGACAGTGAAACATTGGGTTATATGATTGATCCAACTCAAGAATATGATGAAAATCATAGCGATATACACACACCTAGGGAAGAGAATGAAATATTTAACCCCATACATAATGACTAAGTAAGAAACCTCATTGACCTTTATCTATATGAGAATCATGATCATATCATAGCTTGTGCCATCAAAATAAGGGGAACATTACCTTACACTTTTGATCATACCCTCTTACACAACTTATTCCATCCTCCATCACACCCAAACACACAATGTCAACATGTTAATCACATACCCCAAGATGAATAAGGTTTGGACCAGGTATTTTCCAATGAAGAACACCCACCACCTCTTTGTAATAACCAAACTAAGGCTAATTAGATACATGTTATCATAGAGGATCACTTAGACCAATTGATGAAACTAATCAACCTAATACTCCACAATCAACATCCACCATCCACTAGATAAAATAATATAAATAATCATCATCATAATACCATCAATAATTCTAGTAATACCAATACTTCCACTAATGCCAACACCACTAGTAATACCTATAATGCCAAAAATACTCATAGTACCCACATCCCTCAAGGTAGTCAAAACCAAACTAACAATCCTCTTTGGGATCCCACCTTTACTCAAGAATGGAGAACGATGAAAGAGACCCTTCAATAGATATATCCATGATCACAATCCATTAAATATAAGTATGAAGACTTTTGTTCCTCACCATTTGACATGAGTATTTTGCAAATAACCGTTCCTTCTCATTTTTAAATACCCAAATTTGAGAAATATCAAGGGAAAGGAGACCCTAGATATCATGTCCAAGAATTTTATGTGGCTTGCCATGAGGTAGCTTATGAATATGCCTAATTGTTGAGACTATTACCCAAAAGACTCATGGGACCTATTTTGGAATGGTTTATGTATTTGCTTAAAGGGTTAATATCTAGCCTTAGAGAGTTGATATAATAATTTGTTAGACACTTCTCGTTTAATATTGATCATGATATCTCCATTATTGACCTATATAATACCAAACAATGAAGCGGTGAGACTCTAGCACATTTATTATAAAGATGGTGGAGTTTAGAAAGCTTTTTAAGGTGCATTGTACCTAAGAAAGAGTTGACCAAGATATTTGTATAAAATCTTAATGTTGAACTCAAGTACCAATTAAAATTATAGTGTGCCAAGACATTTAAAGAGATCATAGAGAAAGGAATGAAAATAGAAAAAGCCCTCATTAAAAAATGGACTATCAAATTGTATTCTCAGAATGAGTACACTTTAAATAAGGATAATTCTTTTTCAAGAAAATATAATCTCTTCAATAATAACAAGAATGTTGTGGATGATGGGGTAATGGATTTTAAGCAATAGCATGTATAAACAGTTCAAAAGAAAGTTCCCCCATAACATTCTATTATCTCTTCCATCAGGGTTCCTTGAGGTAAACCAAAGCCTCGTACAGGAAAAAGACCACTCACAAGCTTGGGAATCCCACTAAAAATAGTCTTGGATCAATTAATTACCACCAATATGATCATCTTGCCTAAAATCAGACCTATCGATGACTATCAACCAAATCCAAATTGGTATCATGAGGATGAATTTTGCAAATACCACATGGTTAAAAGGAATGATATAGAATAGTGCATGCAATTGAAACATTATATCCAAGATTTAATTTAGAGGGGTGATATTAAAATTGAAGGAGAATCTCCCCCAAATTAGTCAGTCATGGGCAAATTGGCATTTACAAGGATCCACTCACAAATCATGATCAAAAGAATTGTAGACCATAAAGAGACTAGGGTTAGGACTTTCATCCAATTATACTAACTCCCATAATTTACCTTAACATTACATCAACACCATAAAAATCCATAATATCCAAGAACCCACTCCATCCTCATCTCCTATCCTAAATATTAATCAAGCTACTACTAATTGTATTGTTACTACTAGGCACAATAAGATTATAGTTCCCATGGTATTGTAGAGTAAAATACTCTACATTTTGCTTTGAGTTTTAGTTATATGCTCTAGTTTTGTCCCTACGCATTTCAATTTTGGTAGTGAAGGTTTTGACACAGAGCACGGGTGTAGGTTTTTGTTTTTCCTAAGTTTTATCTAAGTCTCAGAGTCGTGCAAAACATGCCAAGTGTCATCAGCTGAGACACATTATAATTTCTATAAGTTGCATGGGTGGAGCCACATGTCCCTTGTTAAAGCTCAGTGGAGACTGACAAGTGTTGGCATCTTCATTTTAGTTTCTTATAAGTTTCACAATCTTATTTCAATAAGCTTCTCTCAAAGTCCCATAGAGGGTTCCAAGTGGCAACTATGGAAGGTTTTAATATATTTCTCTACATGCAAAAAAAAGTGTCGTGTGTCCCTTGTTAAAGCTCGACAGAGACTACCAAGTGTCAACATCCAAAGTTTATTCCTTCTATTTTTTTATTGAGTAAGGACTATGGTGGGCCCTGGGTGAGTTGCTAAAGTAAATAGAGACCACCATGTGTCATCTTCTACAAGACTCTCAAAAAGTATCTAAAGCTTCTATAGATAAGTAGAGCATGCTAAGTGTCATCGTCTATGAGAATCTAAAATGAGTCCCAAATGTTTCTATAATGTTTCTAAAGCTTAGTGGAAGTTGCCATGTGTCATCTTCCACAAGATTATCAAAAGGTATCTAAAGCTTCTATAGACAAGCGGAAGCCACCACATGTCACTTGTTAAGACTAGCAGACACTGCCAAGTGTCTTGCCTATTTCATAGTGGGAAATGCACATGTATCTATTTCAGCCAATGATCTTGTAAAGAGGCTAACCATTTTAAACCCAAAATATATCTTCTGTTAGACACTTCCAATTAAGTTAGAATCTTTTTACGTCAGTAGACGCCTTAATACCAATATTTTTACGTTAGTAGACGCCTCCTTTCTTCCTTTTGATTATAGCTTTGATTGGAGAAAACCTGCGATAGTAGGCAGGGGCCGAATGGCTACGACTTCACACTATTACTTCAAACAAAATATTACAAAAGCTTGTATCTATTTCTGATTCTCAGGATCCATCAAAATGGTCAAGAGAAGAGCATACTTTATTAACAAGCTACTAGATTTCTTATACAAGAAAATTTTTCGATGATAAACTAATAGCAGAGAGGCCTATATATAACATTTAGGAGGTCCTGCCTGAGCACTGTCAAGGCAGTGTCTATCCCATCACGCTTTACAGCAAGAAAGTGAAGCTACAATGAGATGCTATTGGAGCCACTTGATGATGTCGGTGATTGAGAATGTGGGCCCAACATGTCTTCTGCTTCGCCAACCAAGTCATCGGTACTGATAGGGTTGAAGAGACATCTTAGCTAGAAAGTGCTTGAAAGATGCCAATGTGGGTTGTCACCTCCATGATGTCTAGGAGTGATGTGAAAATATGATTCCCACTCAAGTCTTCTCTGGATAATAATATGGACCATAGTAGCCTGGTCATGATTTTCTTCTTCGTGGATGCGATGAGGTCTGAATCTTGCAATCCAGCAGTACAGATGTTCATTGTGAGAAGACCTGATTTTAATTTGCCAGGTCTAGAGGGGTCACTTCAATAGTTCCACAAATTGATAATACAATAATTCACTATTCAGTCATTCTATTTGGATGACTCTAGAATTTTGTTGACGGTTGGCTTGAATTGTAGCTGCTTGGGACATTTGTAGGTCTTGTCCTGCTGAATAAGAAATCCTTGTAAAGTGAGGATGCAAACCTTCCCTCAAAATCTATTCTTATACAAGAATATTAAGAGTAGCAAATCCTTGATTATGAATTCTTGTTAAATTGAATCCAAGAACAGGTTGGTGCATCATAGTGGCTGGAGGATTCATGCTAAGCCAGTCTGGAATAATATTATCAATGCCCTTTATCTGTTCAATAGAGAAATTAAACTGATTGAAAAAAGCTTGCCATCGCACATACTTACCTCGACCATCTTTCTGACCATGATCCTTTTCTCTAAAGGTCAAAAATCTAGTGCAATTGGTAATTACAATAAAGTGTGGCAAATGAAGAATTTTCAACATGAACTTCTCTAAGAATTTTTTAACAGCATAAATTTCCTTGTCTAAGGAAATCCATTTTAATACATCAGGGCTAAACACACCACTAGAAAACTCACATACATATTCAGTATTATTATATATACAAACTAAAACTCCTCCCTAGGCGATGTCAGAGGCATCTATGTAGACCTTCATCTGATCAGACTTTGGAATATGTAGGTCTGGTAGTACTGCAACTTTGGCTTTGATCTTTTGTACTGCTACCATATGTTGTTCTTCCCAACAAAATACTCATCTCTTCTGGAGAAGCTCTTGTAAAATGTACCTATCTTCACCAGCGTTAGGATAAAATCTATTTAAATAGTTTAATAGACCCAAAAAGGCTTGCAACTTGGGTTTGTCTAGTTTTTCAGGGAAACTAAGAATCTTTTCTTTAATGTGTGGCTATAGTTGTAACTTTGCATTGCGAACAATCATACCAAGAAAGTTGCATTCAGTTTTGCAGAGTTGAATTTTTGTCTCTGATAAAACTATCCCTGCATTCTGTGCTATTTGTAGAAATTTGTAGAGATGAGTATGGTGATTCTCTAGACTATTATTGAAAATCAAAATGTCATCTATATACACAGAAAAAATTAGAAGTTCCTTGAAAGATTTTATCCATGTATGCCTGGTAGTAGGCCAGAGCATTCATCAGGCCGAACGGCATTACTATCCACTGGTAGTGGCCAAATGGGCAACTAAATGTCATTTTCTCTCTGTCAGTCTCTTTGACTCTAATTTGATAAAAGCCAAATTTACAGTCAAACTGTGAAAAATATGTACAGTTTGCAACCTTTTCTAATAGATAGCTTTTATCGGGTATTGGATATGGATATGGCTGAGTAATAGCATTCAATGGTTTGTAATTTATAACCATTCTTTTCTTTCCTCATTTTTACTCAGAATGCTTATTCACCATAAAGGCGTAGCAACAAAAAGGAGAAGTGGATTTTTCAATGAAACCATTGGATTCTAGTTCTTTTATATGTGCTTCCATATCATCATAATCTTGAGCCAGGATTGGAATCTTCTTCCCAATCTTCATATGTTTGCCTGCTATAAGATTGATTTCCATTTTAGGCATGGACTTAGACCAAAATTTTTGTGGATTGTCTGCACAAATAGACCTTTTAATTTGGTCTCCTATTGCTTGTATCTCAGCTGGGATTATATCAGGGGACTGAGTCATAGAGCTAGGAAATTGTTCTATGGCATATATCAGTCTAGGAATTTTAAGCCTTTCATTATTGATTGTGAACATAATACTCTTAGTTGTGGCACCATATGGAGAGTATCTATCAATGAATGATCCTCCTAACAGGATGTATGTAAGCATTCTTTCAAGTGCAAAGAAATCTGCATGGAAGACTTTATTTTGTATTCTCAGGGGTTGTTGATGTTTATACTGTGTACATGTGAAACTATTCCCCTGGACATCAATGCTCTTATAAGCAAGTATTTCATCCAAGGTCTCCCAATATTGGATTAACTGTGGTTTAGCAAAACAAAGAGAAGCACCAGTATCTACTTGGGCATCAACTAGTCTACTATTAATTTCCATTGTGAAAAATTGGGCAAATTGTCCATTAATCAAATAGTTTAAATATGCTGGTAAAGGCAGCTCTAAAAGAGGTATACTTGTACATACCAATTTCTGCTAGCCTAGATCTTGGATGACTGTAATTTCTTCTTCTTCAGTGTAAATAGGTTCTAATTGTTCTTCTTCTAGTTTTGCTTCTTCTTCATGGAGATTACTGCATTCTCTAGGGTAGTAATCTTGGTCGAAATAGAATATACTTCCAACTTCTTCTTCTTCCCTTGGAAGTAGTACATCCCACTTTGGCTCATCTGGTAACACTTTGATTTCTCATGGGGCATCTTTGCTAGAAAATTTATTTTTGATCCACGATTCACTTGGTTTGAATGAGCTGGGATACTGTACAGGAGGCTGTTATGCTCTTTGTAGTGTGGGTGTCATTCTTGTCATAGATAGTTGTCTCTCTCTGGATGGTTCAGTTTCTTTGGAATATCCTCTTCCTCTTGGTCTTTTAGGTCACTTTGGTACTTCATGATGGTGTCAAGACCAAGCTCCATAGGCTTCATTTGGCAACATAGACCAATCATGGTGGCGTGGTCTATAAGGCCATTGTGGTCGCTGCATATTTGTCATAGGCTATTCCAAATCATCGGCTAATGATTCAAGAGCAGCTACATCATCATCGTCATCGAAGTCACCTTCAAGGAGATCATCTAAGACTGGTTCAAAGATGTCATCCTGGAGATAAAGGTCTTCTTCAGGATCGATTACATCCCACCACACTATTGCGTTCGAGGAAAAGACAGCTTTCACAGCAGGGTTTTTATAGGAGCATTGCAGGGCAATGTGACCAAGCTTGCGACATATGTAACAGATAGACTACTTAGTAGGAGGATGAGCAGTGTGGCATTTGCAAAGAAAATGTTGAGGAGGTGCATAAGAATGGTGGTGAGGAAAGGAGTGGCGTTTGAAAGAAACATGGCGGCGATGCTATTTTTTTTATTTGCGTGGCTGAACAAATGGCCTACAGCCAAAAGGGGCTGTTTCAGGGAAAAGTAGAGCAATATTGGAGGCTTGATGCTTAGAAAGTTTCTGCATAGAATGAGTCTCAGAGATAAGTGTTAGGACTTGCTGTTTGGTGAAGTCAATCACATTAGATAGTGAGAGATCTTCAACAGTTAATCTTTTGAGATCTAGATAACCAATGACACAATCAATCAGATTATAAGGGAGAGCATGCAGAAATTTGACTTTGGTTTTAGTAGAAGCATGACTCCGACATTCATAGGCTAATTGCCTAAATTGTTTAGCAAAAGCATCAAACTGCTTAAGATCACATAACTCCATTTTTAAGAGCCATTTTTTCATTTTAAGCTCACGGTTGCCAACTGGTGGTGCAAATTCACTAATCAACAGATTAAATAGAGTACCTAAAGAATCAGCATGGTTATGTACATGCTCAAATTGTTGAGCTTCAGTCATAGAGCTCCACCATTGACTAGTAATACCCCATAAATATTTTGTAGCAAACAGAGTAGTACCTACTTGATCTAGATGGGCATTAATGGTCATGACTCTCATAGCATTACACCAGGCAGTAATTTCATTCAAAGGATTTAAGAAGTCATCTATATTGACATACCATGGTTGTAAATGAACAAGGGTTCTCTGCATAAGGGTATGACCATGACTAGGGGATTTTTTGACAGATCTAAAACCGGAGCCAAGATTGACTGAACAAAAAGGTTTCTTGGTAGAAGAAGTTTCTGCTTCTTGATCTTACTTAGATAGCCAATCTAAACTATCTTCTAAGATATCTATCTTATGGTCAATAGAAGAAACCGTTTCCTGGATCCTGTCAACATTTTCTTTTATAGTTACAACATCTCTACATAAATCATCAAAATTTTCTATAAAATGAGCAGTGAATCTGGCAGTATAATTGTGCTGCTTAAACTCATTAGAGAGTTCTTTTTCACCTTGGATTGCTGTAGAAAAATACTGCATAGTTCTTGCTGTTAGTTTATGTACACCTTTGGGTGGTGGCCATCTTCCACCTCTATACAAAGTAACAGTATCTTTTGTATAGAATTCAACGCTGTCTTCTTTAGGAAGACTCATGAATGTTCCTGCAAGGTCAGATCCTTGATTTATTTCTTCATCCTCTATTAAAATATGACCAATTTTTACAAACTTGTGAGAAGAGGCAGTGGATGGTCTGGAAGGAGATAAACTGGTAGATTGCATAGATAGAGATCTGGGTAAAATATTTATAGTTCTGCCATCACTATGGTGGATTGAGGCTTGGTTCTTCATCTTAGGAGAAAAATTCTTTAGCCAGTCTAATTTCCATTCAGAAGGTATCTCTATAGACTTAATATGACCTTTCTGTAATTACACAGTACCACTCAATCTACGGGCATATGGCAGATTTTCAAGGATTTTGGGATGATTAGTATTGGTCATGCTGTATACTAATGAAATATTTAAGGCAACATATTTGAATTCACCAAACATATCTAGACCAAACAAAGAGGTAAATAATCCCCAACAATCTAGAGATCCATACTTAACTTCTTTACATCCTTTGTCATGGACTGCGATTGAAAGATTCAGGCAAAATTCAAAGCAAATAATATCATCATTAAGATGACCAAGGCTGGATAACTGACAGGAATGGTTAAAGCTTACTTGTCGTCTGTCACACAAAGTAAGATATAATACAGGCTTTATATTACTAGGAATCAAGGGAGTTATTTGGATACGGATTAAACCAAAATGAACAAACTTGACATCATCATGAGAACGAATATACTGTATCTCTTTCTCAGGTAATAGAGACAGTAGATTAGTTTGAAAAGTTTGTTTTGGTTTATAACTCAAAGTTAACTCGACAGACTTGATTCGAGGCTTGACAAAAGACAGATAAGTAGAAGTATACAAAAACTTGGATTTTAATAACTCAGACTTCTTATAGACTTGTGAAGCTTTTATAGCAGGTGGTTTATATAAGCTATTTTCCTTTTCAAGAGTTTCTTCAGTGATATCAATATCGGGACAATCAGATAGCTATTCGGGAACAAAAGGAGGTAATTCATAACATCCTTCAAATTCAGACTCATTAATGATTTCTACAGTTGAGGAGGTTTGGGCTTTGCCAAATTCCATAGCTAAGAGATTTAAGTTCTGGAATGCGAGAAATTTCTGGTGAGGGAAAACAGGTGTAGAGATAAAGAGGCCTATGACACAAATGGATAATAGTGGCCGAAGACTCGATGCAATAACTTCCCAAAGAAATTTGTCAAAGCAGAGAACTTAAAAAGTCGAAGCTTAAGAATTCTTACAAACTCAAAGATAATTTGTGGCTCTGATACCAATCTTTTTACGTCAGTAGACACCTCGCATCGAGGTGTCTACTGACGTAAAAAGATTGGTATCAGAGCCACAAAGGATCTTTGAGTTTGTAAGAATTCTTAAGCTTCGACTTTTTAAGTTCTCTGCTTTGACAAATTTCTTTGGGAAGTTATTGCATCGAGTCTTTGGCCACTATTATCCATTTGTGTCATAGGCCTCTTTATCTCTGCACCTATTTTCCCTCACCAAAAATTTCTCGCATACCAGAACTTAAATCTCTTAGCTATGGAATTTGGCAAAGCCCAAACCTCCTCAACTGTAGAAATCATTAATGAGTCTGAATTTGAAGAATGTTATGAATTACCTCCTTTTGTTCCCGAATAGCTATGTGATTGTCCCGATATTGATATCACTGAAGAAACTCTTGAAAAGAAAAATAGCTTATATAAACCACCTGCTATAAAAGCTTCACAAGTCTATAAGAAGTCTGAGTTGTTAAAATCCAAGTTTTTGTATACTTCTACTTATCTATCTTTTGTCAAGCCCTGAATCAAGTCTGTCGAGTTAACTTTGAGTTATAAACCAAAATGAACTTTTCAAACTAATCTACTGTCCCTATTACCTGAGAAAGAGATACAGTATTTTCATTCTCATGACGATGTCAAGTTTGTTCATTTTGGTTTAATCCATATCCAAATAACTCCCTTGATTCCTAGTAATATAAAGCCTGTATTATATCTTGCTTTGTGTGACAGATGACAAGTAAGCTTTAAGCATTCCTATCAGTTATCCAACCTTGGTCATCTTAATGATGACATTATTTGCTTCGAATTTTGCCTGAATCTTTCAGTCGCAGTCCATGACAAAGGATGTAAAGAAGTTAAGTATGGATCTCTGGATTGTTGGAGATTATTTACCTCTTTGTTTGGTCTAGATATGTTTGGTGAATTCAAATATGCTGCCTTAAATATTTCAGTAGTATACATCATGACCAATACTAATCATCCCAAAATCCTTGAAAATCTGCCATATGCCCGTAGATTGAGTGGTACTGTGCAATTACAGAAAGGTCATATTGAGTCTATAGAGATACCTTCTAAATGGAAATTAGACTGGCTAAAGAATGTTTCTCCTAAGATGAAGAACCAAGCCTCAGTCCACCATAGTGATGGCAGAACTGTAAATATTTTACCCAGATCTCTATCTATGCAATCTACCAGTTTATCTCCTTCCAGACCATCCACTGCCTCTTCTCGCAAGTCTATAAAAACTGGTCATATTTTAATAGAGGATGAAGAAATAAATCAAGGATCTGACCTTGCAGGAACATTCATGAGTCTTCCTAGAGAAGACAGTCTTGAATTCTATATAGAAGATACTGTTACTTTGTATAGAGGTGGAAGATGGCCACCACCCAAAGGTGTACATAAACTACCAGCAAGAACTATGCAGTATTTTTCTACAGCATTCCAAGGCGAAAAAGAACTCTCTAATGAGTTTAAGTAGCGCAATTATACTGCCAGATTCACTGCTCATTTTATGGAAAATTTTGATGATTTATGTAGAGATGTTGTAACTATAAAAGAAAATGTTGACAAGATCCAGCAAATGGTTTCTTCTATTGACCATAAGATAGATATCTTAGAAGATAGTTTAGATTGGCTATCTAAGCAAGATCAAGAAGCAAAAGCTTCTTCTACCAAGAAACCTTTTTGTTCAGTCAATCTTGGCTCCAGTTTTAGATCTGTCAAAAAATCCCCTAGTCATGGTCATACCCTTATGCAGAGAACCCATGTTCATTTACAACCATGGTATCTCAATATAGATGACTTGCTAAATCCTTTGAATGAAATTACTGCCTAGTGTAATGCTATGAGAGTCATGACCATTAATGCCCATCTAGATCAAGTAGGTACTACTCTGTTTGCTACAAAATATTTATGGGGTATTACTAGTCAATGGTGGAGCTCTATGACTGAAGCTCAACAATTTGAGCATGTACATAACCATGCTGATTCTTTAGGTACTCTATTTAATCTGTTGATTAGTGAATTTACACCCCCAGTTGGCAACCATGAGCTTGAAATGAAAAAATGGCTCTTAAAAATGGAGTTATGTGATCTTAATTAGTTTGATGCTTTTGCTAAACAATTCAGGCAATTAGCCTATGAATGTCAGAGTCATGCTTCTACTGAAACCAAAGTCAAATTTCTACATGCTCTCCCCTATAATCTAATTGATTGTGTCATTGGTTATCTAGATCTCAAAGGATTAACTATTGAAGATCTCTCACTATCTGATGTGATTGACTTCACCAAATAGCAAGTCCTAACACTTGTCTCTGAGACTCATTCTATGCAGAAACTTTCTAAGCATCAAGCCTCTAATATTGCTCCAATTTCCCCTGAAATAGCCCCTTTTGGCTGTAGGCCATTTGTTCAGCCATGCAAATAACAAAAACAACATCGCCGCCATGTTTCTTTCAAACGCCGTTCCTTTCCTCACCGCCATTCTTATGCACCTCCTCAGTGTTTTCTTCACAAATGCCACACTGCTCGTCCTCCTACTAAGTAGCCTATCTATTACATATGTCGCAAGCCTGGTCACATTGCCCCGCAATGCTCCTGTAAAAACCTTGCTGTGAAAGCTATCTTTTCCTCCAATGCAGTAGCGTGGTGGGATGTAGTCTATCCCAAAGAAGACCTTTATCTCTAGGATGACATCTTTGAACCAGTCTTAGATGATCTCCTTGAAGGTGACTTTGATGATGATGATGATGCAGCTACTCTCGAATCATTAGCCGATGATTTGGAACAGCCTATGACAAATATGCAGCAACCACAATGGCCTTACAGACCACGCCACCATGATTGGTCTATGTTGCTGAATGAAGCCTATGGAACTTGGTCTCGACACCATCATGAAGTACCAGAGCGACCTGAAAGACCAAGAGGAAGAGGATATTCTAGAGAAACCAAACCATCTAGAGGGAGACAACCCTCTATGACAAGAATGCCACCCATACTACAAAGAACACAACAGCCTCCTGTACAGTATCCCAACTCATTCAAACCAAGTGAATCATGGATCAAAAATAAATTTGCCAGCAAAGATGCCCCATGAGAAATCAAAGTGTTACCAGATGTGCCAAAGTGGGATGTACTACTTCCAAGGGAAGAAGAAGAAGAAGAAGAAGAAGAAGAAGAAGAAGTTGGAAGTATATTCTATTCTGACCAAGATTACTGCCTTGGAGAATGCAGTAATCTCCATGAAGAAGAAGCAGAACTAGAAGAAGAATAATTAGAACCTGTTTACACCGAAGAAGAAGAAATTACAGTCGTCCAAGATCCAGGCTGGTAGAAATTGGTATGTACAAGTATACCTCCTTTAGAGCTACCTTTACCAGCATATTTAAACTATTTGATTAATGGACGATTTGCCCAATTTTTCACACTAGAAATTAATAGTAGACTGGTTGATGCCCAAGTAGATATTGGTGCTTCTCTTTCTTTTGCTAAACCACAGTTAATCCAAGATTGGGAGACCTTGGATGAAATACTTGCTTATAAGAGCATTGATGTCTAGGGGAATAGTTTCACATGTACACAGTATAAACATCAACAACCCCTGAGAATACAAAATAAAGTCTTCCATGCAGATTTCTTTGCACTTGAAAGAATGCCTATAGACATCTTGTTAGGAGGATCATTCATTGATAGATACTCTCCATATGGTGCCACAACTAAGAGTATTATGTTCACAATCAATAATGAAAGGCTTAGAATTCTTAGACTGATATATGCCACAGAACAATTTCCCAGCTCTATGACTCAGTTACCTGATATAATCCCAGCTGAGATACAAGCAATAGGAGACCAAATTAAAAGGTCTATTTGTGAAGACAATCCACAAAAATTTTGGTCTAAGTCCATGCCTGAAATGGAAATCAATCTTATAGCAAGAAAACATATGAAGATTGGGAAGAAGATTCCAATCTCGGCTCAAGATTATGATGATATGGAAGCATAAATAAAAGAACTAGAATCCAATGGTTTCATTGAAAAATACACTTCTCCTTTCTGTTGCTACGCCTTTATGGTGAATAAGCATTTTGAACAAAAATGAGGAAAGAAAAGAATGGTTGTAAATTACAAACCATTGAATGCTATTACTCAGCCATATCCATATCCAATACCCGATAAAAGCTATCTATTAGAAAAGGTTGCAAATTGTACATATTTTTCTCAGTTTGACTGTAAATCTGGCTTTTATCAAATTAGAGTCAAAGAGACTGACAGAGAGAAAATGGCATTTAGTTGCCCATTTGGTCACTACTAGTGGCCAGTCATGCCTTTTGGCCTAATGAATGCTCCGGCCTACTACCAGGCGTACATGGATAAAATCTTTCATGGAACTTCTGATTTTCTCTGTGTGTATATAGATGACATTTTGATTTTCAGCAATAGTCTAGAGAATCACCATACTTATCTCTCCAAATTTTTACAAATAGCACAGAATGCAGGGATAGTTTTATCAGAGAAAAATTCTACTCTGCAAAACTGAATGCAACTTTCTTGGTATGATTTTTCACAATGCAAAGTTACAACTGCAGCCACACATTAAAGAAAAGATTCTCAGTTTCCCTGAAAAACTAGACAAACCCAAGTTGCAAGCCTTTTTGGGTCTGTTAAACTATTTGAATAGATTCTATCATAACGCTAGTGAAGATAGGTAAATTTTACAAGAGCTTCTCTAGAAGAAATGAGTATTTTGTTGGGAAGAACAACATACGACAGCAGTACAAAAGATCAAAGCCAAAGTTGCAGTACTACCAGACCTACATATTCCAAAGTCTGATCAAATGAAGGTCTACACAGATGCCTCTGACATTGCATGGGGAGGAGTTTTAGTTTGTATATATAATAATACTAAATATGTATGTGAGTTTGCCAGTGGTGTGTTCAGCCCTAATGTATTAAAATGGATTTTCTCAGACAAGGAAATTTATGCTATTAAAAATTTCTTAGAGAAGTTCATGTTGAAACTTCTTCATTTGCCACACTTTATTGTAATTACCGATTGCACTAGATTTCTGACCTTTAGAGAAAAGGATCATGGTCGGAAAGATGGTCGAGGTAAGTATGTGTGATGGCAAGCTTTTTTCAATCAGTTTAATTTCTCTATTGAACAGATAAAGGGCACTGATAATATTATTCCAGACTGGCTTAGCAAGAATCCTCCAACCACTATGATGCACCAGCCTGTTCCTGGATTCAATTTAACAAGAATTCATAATCAAGGATTCGCTACTCTCAATATTCTTGTATAAGAATAGATTTTGAGAGAAGGTTTGCATCCTCACTTTACAAGGATTTCCTATGCAACAGGACAAGACCTGCAAATGTCCCAAGCAGCTACAATTCAAGCCAACCATCAAAAAAATTCTGGAGTCATCCAAATAGAATGACTAAATAGTGAATTATTATATTATCAATTTGTGGAACTATTAAAGTGACCCCTCTGGACCTGACAAATTAAAATCAGGTCTTCTCACAATGAACATCTATACCGCTAGATTGCAAGATTCGGACCTCATCGCATCCACGAAGAAGAAAATCATGACCAAGATACTATGGTCCATACTATTATCCAAAGAAGACTTGAGTGGGAATCATATTTTCACATCACTCCTAAACATCATGGAGGTGACAACCCACATTGGCATCTTTCAAGCACTTCCAGCTAAGATGTCTCTTCAACCCTATCAGTACCGATGACTTGGTTGGCAAAGCGGAAGACATGTTGGGCCCACATTCTCAATCACCGACATCATCGAGTGGCTCTAATAGCATCTCACTGTAGCTTCACTTTCTTGTTGTAAAGTGTGATGGGATAGACACTACCTTAATAGTGCTCAGGCAGGACCTCCCAAATGCTATATATAGGCCTCTCTGCTATTAGTTTATCATCAAAAAAATTTCTTGTATAAGAAATCTAGTAGCTTGTTGATAAAGTATGCTCTTCTCTTGCCCATTTTGATGGATCTTGAGAATCAAAAATAGATACAAGCTTTTGTAATATTTTGTTTGAAGTAATAGTGTGAAGCCGTAGCCATTCGGCCCCTACCTACTATCGCAGGTTTTCTCCAATCAAAGCTATAATCAAAAGGAAGAAAGGAGGCATCTACTGACGTAAAAAGATTGGTATCAATGCATCTACTGACGTAAAAAGATTGGTATTGAGGTGTCTACTAATGTAAAAAGATGGATTTGATCGTGCAGATAATCTTGAGCCAGTCCTATGCTATAAATATGGGTTCAAATCATAGGTTCAAAGAGATCAGGAAAAGAGAGAGGAGAGGGACATAATTTTTTGATATAGATTGTTATCAGTGATTTACTAGAAGTTTTTGAGATTTTTTGGCTGTAGCCAGTAATATCATTTGCCTTTGTTCTATTTTATTAATTCAAAAGGTTTGTATACCTTTGCATGTATCAGTGGCTTTTATGTGACTGGAAAATTAATAAGAAGACTGAGTTATGTGCCTTTGATGATATTTTTTGTGTTATTGCAAAATCATCTAAGTTGTGAGCCTTTGATTCTATTTGTTTTCATCTTTTACATTGATCATGCATTGTTTGCTCTTTAATGTAATTGAATCCTAAAGATAGATTCACTGTGCTTAGTATTAAGGATTGAACCATAATCAGGTGCATTTCCATAGTTAAATTTTCTTTCATTGCATTGGTGATTCCATTTAATTTCTATCCCTTTTTCCCACAATATATTTGAGATAAAGAAGAGCTAGCTTCTTTAAAATATAGAGGTCATTTTAGGTTGTGAGTCCCACATTCCTGAAACTTCTCATTGTTGGTGTTGGAAATAGCACAATTTTAAGCATCAACAATTTTTGGCATGCCCAGTGGGATAATTTATTGAAGTTTATTTCAAGACTGTATGAACCAGAGAGCTACAAGGAATTAGAGCTATTGACCAGTAAAAAGAGCTTAATCTGTTGTGAAACTAGGTATTCTTTTACCACCATTGATAACTAATTCAAGAAGGGTCAATCAGTTTACAACAACACCAAGAGAAAACATGGTAGCACTTATAGCCCCAAGGAATTATGCAAATTGGAACACTAGCAGTGCTCTAATTCTCCCAATACCACTAGCCACTTGGGATCCTATTCTAGTAAATGCCCTAAAAGCTTTGCCCAAATTTAGTGGGGAAGATTTCAAAATACCTAAAGAATATCTACAGGATGTGTCTGATGTTTGTGTAATACATGTGATCACACAACAAAATGTGGCTATAAGATTATTAGTAGCTTTTTTTAAGGGGAAGGTTTTGGACTAGTACATATTTTTGACCCCAAATACAATATCTACATGGGGTCAGCGTGGAGATGCTTTCTTTGCAAGATTTGAAGAAAAGGGTGATAAATCTTCTTTGTTGCAACAATTGATTACTATCAAAAGGGAACCATAGGAAGCAATGACTGATTTCAATTCAAGATTTCAAAACACTTGGGAGATAATTACTACTACAACAAGACCATTACTAGGTATGGCTATAGTATTTTATCTTAAAGCCTTAAATTCAGATATATTAGTAATGATTCAGTCACTTGGAGGTCAGACTCTACCAGAAGCCTATGACTATGTAGTCAAAGATGAAAATAACTTAATAGATGCTAGAAAGTTGCCCCTAAGGCCTTCGATGCCCATATTTCTAGAGATTACCTTACCTTTGCCTCAAGAAGCCCCTAATCTCATAGCCCCACCTGTGTCTATGTATACATTTCCTCAACAACCTGCTAAAGTAGTTATCCTTGTCTAGTCATCTAAGATGGATGATGTCAAGAACATCTTAAGGACATTTTCTAATGAGATAATTAACCTAAAAAGATAGAAGAATCCTTATCCTAGACCCCAATATCAAGGTTACCAAGGAAATAGACCTCCACCATAGCCAAATTAGTATCAGGGTCCTCAAAGGTAAACTAACCCTCAACCATCAAGCCAATTAGTTACAGTCCCTACACCCTCAGAAACTATTCCACCTAATCTAAACAAGGAGATTATTCTAGGGCAGATTAATTATGCAAATGGCACCAATGCCTGATGTTTCCCTTGTAATAATGCTCATATGCCTAGAGATTGTCCCAAGGGTAATCTATAACAAAAGATAGCAGAGCAAAGAAGAATGGATGGAAAATTTTCAAATACTTCTGACACTCAACCCTACCAATCCCCTAGTATGCAAAATTAAGTCCTAGTGGCTCAGATGCAAGGGATGTCCTTACAATAAGAAGAAGAAATAGCTCCTAAGCATTCTTTGTTTTCATGGGTTGAAGATGAAGAGTCAGTATTCTTAAATGAAGCTTCTACTTCCAAGAAGCCATTGGTACAATTAGATTACTACACCAGAGCAAAGAGAAGGATGATGGAATAGCCTGACATCGCAAATAATGAAATTATGGGGATTCCTCCATTTCAAGATCATCAAAACATAGCTGCTAGACAAGAAATACCTCAGCTAGTGCAAAACCAAGTAATTTATAGACAATTTCAAGAAAAAACAAGGTACCGTTATTATTCAAGAACCCAAACACTAGGACTGGTGAATGTGGTGGATCAGCTAAAGAAGACCCTAGCACATGTGTCAATATGGGACATGTTAGCTATTTCTAAGCAAAATACATTATTGCAAGAAGCTCTATAGGGCCAAGCAGTGACTAAACATACTAGTACCAAAGGAGGACCTACTGATAAGGAAAAACTCAAAGACATGATTCCTCTATAGATAATAACCCTTTTGAACAATGCACCAGAAGTAAGTAAATCCAAACCAGAGCCCTTCTAATTGACTTTGATAGTTAGAAAGAAACTATTACATAATGCAATAATAGACTTAGGAGTTATACTACAGTAATGCCTAAACAAATAGCAGATGCTTTAAAAATAAAGTATGAGCCACTTACTAGAGGAATTATGTAGCTGGATGGTAAATTAGTGCAAATAATAGGGAAAATTAAAACACTCCCATTGCAATTGTATACTTGCCCTAATATAATTTTCAATCAGGATGTGGTAGTCATAAATATACCCCCTATATTTGTCCTATATTTATCTAGAGATTTCACAGCCAAGATAGGAGGTTATATGTCACTTGATTGGTCTCACCTCATCCTAAGAACCAAATATGGCAAAAAAATGAAAATACTAGCTAAGTCACTATCTAAGGATCACATCACCAATGAACCAACCCAAAAATCAGAGGTAGCTCATGATATGTTGAATAAGGAAGAAAGGGTCTTTGTTGAAGAGTTAGGTGACTGGACTGAACATGACCAAGAGGAGGAAAATAACCAGTTGTTAACTATGATGCAAAGTGACCCATATGGAAATTATAACTCTATTGGTCTGGGCACTTATGTCATATTTGATGAAGACCATGAAATCCCAAATGTTTTAAGGGAAGAAATGCCAAAGACTCAAGAATCTAAAAAAGACTAAGAAATTTGGATCTTAAATTTTGATGGGGCTAGAAGTAAAAATGGTGCTAGACCAGGAATTTGTCTTGTTGCTCCAAATGGTGAGAAAATTTTAAGAGCTATCTATTTCTAATTTGCCTGTACTAATAATGATGTTGAATATGAATCCTTAGTACATGGGATCATGTTAGCCAAGAAAAAGGGAGTAAATAATCTGATAATAAAAGGAGATTCAGAACTAGTGGTGAAATAAATTAAAGAAAAGGTAATAGCCAAAAATGTAAGGATGAGATCCTATAGACATAGAATTTGGGACTTAATAGATGATTTTGAAGCTTTCAATATTGAAGTAGTTCCTAAAACCCAAAATTTTGAAGCAAATAGGATGGCACAAATTAGCTCACAGTTTAACCCAGCAACTAATCTATTAGTCAAAAATGAGTCAGTCAAAGTTATAGCAAGGCCAACTATCCCAGACAATGATGAAAATTGGCAAGTCTTTGAAAATGATTTTTAGGTACTCTCATTTTTGCAACAGTCAAGGGAATTTTTTGATCAATTGCAACCCAAAATTGAAGAAGCATATGGAGACCAAATTATTCAATTAAAAACCAATAAGCTTCCCAAAGGCTTGATTACCTTAGAGAACCTATTTGATCCAGAAGATGTAAGCCTAGAGAAGAAAAGGTTTCAAGAAAATAAAATAGATTATTCTGAGATACAAGTGAGTGAAGGGATAAAACTAAAGATTAGAAATTCCACAACCCAAGAGGAAAGGGAAAGACTAATTGACTTGTGTGAAAGATATGATATAGTAATAGCCTGGACCTATGAAGACCTTTATAGCTATAACAGAGACATCATTCAGCACACCATAGAATTGAATGAAGGATCTAAGCCAGTCAAATAGAAGTAGAGGCCAGTGAATCCAAGGATTAAACCTCTAATGGTGGATGAGTTGCAAAAACTCTTAGAATATTAAAAAAAATTCCAATCAAACACTCAACCTGGGTATCCAATCTTAGTACCATTTAGAAAAAATAATGGTGACATAAGGCTCTGTGTGGATTTCAGAGACCTAAATAGAGCATCTCTGAAAGATCACTATCCCATACCCTCTATGGAACAAATTTTACTGACTGTGGCTGGATCAGAGAGATTTTCCTTGCTAGATGGTTTCTCTGAATACAATCAGATTTGGTTAGATGATGAAGACCAACACAAGACTGCATTTGCATATGCCAAGATGCCAAGATGATGGGGAACATTTGCATATGCCAAGATGCCATTTGGCTTGTCAAATGTTGTAGCCACTTTTCAAAGAGCAATGGATGTAGCATTTGGAGAACTCATAAATAAAATCATTTTGATTTATCTTGATGATCTCACTATTTTTTTGAAGAATGTTGTTGATCATTTTGATCATCTGGAATATATTTTTAAGAAGTGTCAAGAGTTTGGAATATCCCTAAATCCCAAGAAGTGTATCTTTGTAGTACCTCAAGGAAAACTATTGGGACATATAGTATCCAAAGGAGTCTCTATAGATCTAGAGAGAGTCACAGCCATAATGAACTTGCCCCTACCAGTAAATAAGAAGGTAGTTCAGTCCTTTTTGGGAAAGATTAATTTTTTTAGTCAGTTCATATCAGACTTTGCAAGCCTAATGAGACTAGTGACACTCTTATTGAAGAAAGACTTGGTGTTCAAGTGGAATACAGAAGGAAGAAAAACTTTTGAGGATGTCAAGAAAGCAATTTCAACAACCCCAGTACTTAGTACCCCAGACTTCTCTAAGTCTTTTATAATGTATGTTTATGGAGGAGAGTTTAATGTTGTTGTTGTCCTAACACAGAAAGATGATCAACAAGAAGGAGAACACCCAATAGCCTTTTTCTCAAGGACTATTAGGGAATATGAATCCATATACAACTTTGTAGAGAAATAGGCATATGTTATGGTAAAATCCATCAAGAAATTTAGGCATATGGTATCAGTAAATAAGATTATGATACTTGTGGCTCATCCTTGTGTCAGAGAATACATTATGGAAGGTGAAATTATTGAAAAAAGAGAAAATTGGATAACAAAGATCCTTGAGTATGATGTAGAGTTCAGATACACTAAGCTGGTCAAAGGTAGGGGGTTGTGCCAATACATGACTCAAGATATGGAAAATATGATAACTAAAGAAACAAAAAAGGAAAATGTATTGATGATATAAGAAATTAATTAGAACTCCTAGTTCACAAATAGAATCCATTTAATGAAACATGGGATCTTCCCAAAAGAGATCTCTCAAGACAAGAGGAGATATTATAGGTAGCAAGGGGTCCATTTTGTTTTGATTAACCAAGTTCTTTTTAGAATAAATACTGATGGCATACTTTTAAGATGCAAAGAGAAAGATGAGGCTCAGAAAATACTACATGAAATGCACCATGGAGTCTCAGGTGGACATTTTTCTACAAGAACCATAGCTATAAAGATAAGTTAGGTAGGTTATTTCTGGCCCACTTTATTTACAAACTATTAATGGTCAAAAAGTGCCAATATTGTTAGTATTATGTGGGGAAGATAAGGAATGGAGCAATGCCCCTTAGTCCTATAATTGTTGATGAACCCTTTGCTTAATGGGGTCTTGACTTCATTGGAATGATCAATCTGGTGTCGAGTATGGGACACAAATGGATTCTAACTACCATAGATTATTTTACCAAATGGAGTGAGGCAGTGTCACTCAAAGAAGCAACATAAAAGGTGATCCTAGACTTTTTAAGGGATATCACTACTCACTTTGGACCTCCTCATACCATAATTTTAGATAATGCTAAGGCATTTCTAGGGGAAAAAATATCTGACTTTGCACTAAAGTATGAAATCTATCTAAAAAATTCTTCAAATTATTACCCTCAAGGTAATGGTTTGGCAGAATCAACCAACAAGAACCTGATTAGACTTATTAGGAGAATAGGGGCTGATCATCACAAAGAGTGGCATAAAGTGCTTAATATAGCATTGTGGGCTGATAGAATTACACCTAAACAAGTGAAAAATATGTCCCCATATGAATTGGTCTATGGTAAGCTTGTTGTAATGCCCTTGAGCTTGGAGATTCTTGCTCTATAGTTATTAAAATAGATTAAAATTGAGGAGAATGGCCCCATGCAGGTCAGACTTGCTGAGCTCCTAGAAGTTCAAGAAAAGAAGGATACAACACATGAATCATTAGTGAAACATTAGAAAATAATCAAAGACTAATTTGATAAGAAGACTTCAAAACCCCATTTCAAAGTAGGCTCAGTTGTTTTGAAATGGGATGCCAAAGCTGCCAAATTGGGTCGACACAATAAATTTGAGGCATTGTGGACTGACCCCTATAAGATTCATACATGTAAACAAAAAAATTAATGTGAGCTTGAAATGATGGAGGGTGAACCCAAAGAGATTCTTGTGAATGGGATCTACCTAAAAAATTCATTTAAGCAGTATCTCCCATGTATTATAGTTAGATAGTTTCCCTTTCCTTGTTGCTCTATTTTCCCTTTTTTCCTACTCTTTCTTTTAATAAGTGTTCCATGAACATGTGGCCATGGCTCAAAGTATTTTAAAATATTTTAAAACTCTCACATTCACTAAATCTTTCTTAAATCCCCAAAATTCTCCAAGGTACCTCTATGTAACCACTTTTATGATGTGTCTGACACGTTGTCCCACAAAGATTTAATAAGATTTACTAACAGTGATCTTGTTTTAATGCCATTTTTGAGACTTGTTGTGTCATTAAATACCCCAATAACAAGAGTTAAGGCTTAAATATGTCTCATCTATTCCTACATTTGTTAAGAAAATCCTTGTTACCTGTAATTTCAATTCATAGAAAAACCTGCTTAGTAAAAGTGCCTTCCCTATTGCAAAGCTCCATACTTGTTACATAAGTTCACTAATTCCTAGTATAGACATAGATATGGAGATGGCACAGTCTTCAAAATAGGGGCTTGATATTTATGAATCCATTGATAAGCTTCTCACTAGCAAATCATATGCTTCGGCCCTTGCATAACCCTTAAGGACCTATCCAAGGACTAGAGTCCCCAAAGTTGGTTATGTGATCGACCCAGCAAAGGTGAAGGATTTTGTAGACAGAATCATAGACCCAACCCTTAAAAATTATGGAAAAGCTTTGTGATAAAGAACACACCAAATATGTATCTAGAGGGCTAAGGCTGGACAATATGAAACAATTGGGATGAGGATATGGACTTCTTAATTAGCACAATTCATTGTCCCAGGTGTACATCCGTGCCCTGACTTAGTTGAAATGTGCACAAAATTATTTGATGCACCCTTAAACACCATATAATAGGGTCAATTTATGGTTCAAATTACATTGAAGGTCATTAGAGACATGTTGGCCCTATATCATGACAAAATAGCCACATTTCCCACCATTGCCAAAATGTCAAAAATGTGGGCAAACGTTAATAATCAATTGAGGTTTCTCAGATCAGAATTGCAATTAGGGGACAATGATACCATTATGCTAGTGATGCCAATAGGAAGGGAATAATTTTCACATGCTAGTTAAGAGGCACTATCCATGATGGCATTCATTTTTAGAATGAAGGAGGACATAACTGTCTATGATTGGCAAATGGCCATTCTCTTCAGATTAAAAACTATAGACAAGTCTCAAGAGTATCAACTGGACTTCTCAGAGCAAATTTCCTATTCAATGGTTGACTAACTCACCCATTTCAAATCTAAATGGGTTTTTAGGTATTCTTCTTATCTGTTTCACCTCATGTTATATCAAAACTCTAGCATCTTTTCACAATATATGCATCTGAATATGTATGACCCAAGTTTTGATCATAATAGAACCATTCTTGTGTCTGCATGGACACATATCTTATCCAAAATGTCTGACCCATATGAATTTTGGGAACTTCTTTTTGCCCCTGCCTTTTGTCACCTAAGCCCAGAGCTTGTTAAAAATAGATTAACTCTAAGTGTCAGAGGCCTCATGACAAATTGCACTATTCCCTGTGACTACTTTTTTGGATCTCATCATACCATCATTAGGGTCCATGGTTTTAATGGAGAACCAGTGTTGCTACCCAAGATTTTGACTCCTATGTTAGCATTCTTAGAGGTCACTCGGCAAGTGTCTATGGCTGATAATGACTATGGCATTGGGAAGAAAAATAAAATGTATGATATTCCATGGGTAACGAAAAACATGGTCCTAGAGGTCAGAGATGTTGAGCACTTGTTCTTAAGGAAGCTAGTTATCCTGGGTTTCTTTCTAATTAAAGATAAATGGAGATATGACCCAAGTAGTTTCATAACCTTATGGGTCAAGAATAACAAGGTCAGTGCTAAAATTGTGCATGAGGGCCATCCCTTATGGGAAGACAGAAGAAACCCTAAGGAAGATATTCCTAATTTGTATGTAGAATTGATAGATTTTCCCTTCTAGGGGCTAGGCCATGGGAGACCTTTTATGTTAAGGAAAAAGTTTTTGACCCTCAACTCAGAATGACTTCTAGTTTAAAAAGGGCATTGAAAAACAAAGAATGGAAACTTGAGAAAATAGAAGCCTATTAGAAGTATAGGTAGGAGATTTGTGAGACAACTCACTCTTTTGGTAATGTAAACTCATATGAGAAATGGGAGGAAATATGGGATGAATGGCATCCATCTCCTACTTCTAGCCTTGATACAAGCAAAATGTAGACACATGGTGGAGAGTCAGAGGGGGAAGCAGAATCCACTCATATAGTGCAGGCCCCAAGACAAACCTCATCTATAGTCGTTGTAGCTGTTTGGCCCCAATCTCTTAGTACCATAGAAAAAAAAGAATGTGGTATCCTCATCACTCAAAACTTCTCCATTAGTGTCAACCTTTGGGGTTCCCAGTTTTGTGCAATCACCACTAGCAGTAGTGGTAAACATTGAAAAGAAAGAAGCACAATAAGAAGAAGAAAGGCCAAGGAAACATAAGAAGCTAAAACTTCAACCTAATTTAGAGGAGGAGGTAGAGCCCTCCTAGCATCAACCACTGATTAAATCTATTTCTTCTCAGGTACATGTTATTTCTCCTTCTTCTTCTCAGTCATTTTCTTCTTCTATAGGGGTGGCAATCCCAACTGGCCAAATTTTATCCTCTGCCACCTCTGATATGCCAATTTCCTAATTTGCCCAACCTATTAATACTCAAGCCATGTCATCATAGGCCATATCAATTCCTCCCTTTTCTCCCTCTATCCCAAAGAGAATACCTCCCTAGATTCCCCCTAGCCAACATTTGGCTACTCCCTATGGATTGCCATAGGGTTATCCTTTTACGAGTGGGTATATTGCCTCTCCCTCTACCTTGTAAGATCAAGCAAACACTGCTAAGAAGGATAGGGCAGCCTGAATTGATAAAAAGAGGAAGAAAGATAATAAATCTCTAGCTACACCACACATGAGGTCACTATTTGACTCAATCTAGTAGCAACTAACTGTGACTCATTTGTCACCTAATGTAGTCAAGCCAAATGAACAGATGCAGCCTCAAGATTATACAATGAGTGCAATGGCTATGGATATGTCACTTTTTAGACCATAAGATAGGGTTGAGATGCTGAATGAAACCACTTTTGTAATAGCTACTAATTATTTGAAAGCATCTAAGAAGTTGTAGAAGATGGAGACTAATCTGGCTCAAGAGAAAGCAAATGGTAGCAATCTGGCTACAAAAATAAAAACAAAGAATGATGAAATAGAGAGTCTCAACAAATAGTTGTAAGATACTATTTCTTGTTAGATTCACCAGGATATTCAAGCCCTAAATGATTCTTTGAAATAACTAACACAAGAGAAAGTTGTAGTGACAACCCTAAGGTAGGAAAAGGCAACACTATAGAAAAAATGCCAGGAGAACCTGTAACAGGTCACTTAGTTCCAACAGAATTATTGAATGAGAAAAATAATACCACCACCATACAGGCCCAATTTCAAGCTAAGCAACAAATGATAAAACAATTGACACTTGAGTTGGCTAATAGGCCAAAAAATGCAGGAGTTCTAAACCTGGTCAAGGAGCTATATGTATCAGTATGGAAAAGAATCTATGAGGAGATTACTCAACTCAGACCCTCTCTAACTTTCCTACTAAATGTACAAAAATTGTGCAAAAAGGTGGAGACTTCAGTCCAGGCCACTCTATCCACTGTCTCTTTGAGAGTGTCTAATTCTAAAATGCTACTGAAAAAGCTATATGACATGACTAATGAGACGTTATCAGTGTTGTCCCCAAAAATAGATTTCTCATTTTTTGGGACAACATGTGAAGTATTTTGGTTCCTCAGACCAAAATAAGCTCTTCCCTTCTTGAAATTTGTTCTGAGCATTCAAATTCCTCATTTTTCAATCTTCTCAAAAATCTATGGACTCTACAGGGATAAATTTATGGACTCTGCAGGAACAAAATCTACGGACTCTACAGGCCAAGTTCTACGGACTTCACAGGTTAATTTCTATGGACTCTACAGGAAAGAAGCAAGCTCTCAACACTTAAGCAATTTCAAAGTTGGTTCAATGACAAGGCACAACCAAAAGAGTTCATCAGCAATCTTCTAAGCAAGGACTGAACCATTGAACCTTAAACCATTTTGGTTCAACGGGTTCAATGGGTTCAAAGGTTCAACGTCAACAACAAGACTTAAGCACATTTGTCAAGGTTCAAAGTTCAACCGATTCAAGATTCAACATCTTTAAAACACTTATCAAAAAGAATAAGGCTTGAATCATTAAACCATTGAACCATTTAACCACTTTGGTTCAAAGGTTCAACGGGTTCAATGGTTCAACAGGTTTAATGACCAAATGGTTCAATGCATTTGGTTCAAAAAGATCAAAAGGACTTAGCCAAACAAATAGAATGAACTGATTAAACCATTGAACCTTGAACCAAAGGGTTTAATGAGTTCACAAGTTCAAAGGTTTAACCAGTGCAATGAAGATCAAAGAGCTTAGAAAGAACAAGGAAGTGACAGACTAATGGTTTAATAGGTTCAAAGGCTTCCACAAGCAGGTTCAATCAAAAGAACAAGTTTTTGAGGCTTGAACCATTGAACCATTGAATCGTTGAACCACTTTGGTTTAAGGTTTAATGGGTTCAAGGTTTAATAGGTTCAACAAGGCTTGTTTCAAAGAATCCTGGTTCAAGCGGTCAATAGAAACAAGGTAATGAACCATTGAACTGTTGAACCAAAGTTGGTTTAATCGGTCAGTTCAAGCGACAAATTCAAAAGAGTGCCCCAAATGTCAAAGACACAAGTGCCCTTGTGGAGGGAATTTCCATGGCAAAAGTGACTAAGGAAAAAAAACTCGACAGAACTCAACGGATGCTACCAAGTGTCATCTTCTGAGCCTCATTTCACTTTATTTCTAAGAGTAACAGATGCTACCACATGTCACAATTTGAGATTCACATAAAATCGCCTAAGGAAAATTTCCAAGGGACAAATAGCCCTTGTAGAGGACATTCAAAAACTGAAGTGAACCATTGCAAAAAACTTGAAAGGCTAATTTGGAGCTCAAACAACCCTTGTGGAGGGTAGAAAGGGGACAAATGGACCAATTCAAAGGCCAAAAGAGCAAAGGGATTTCCTTCAAAAAAATTCCCCCATCAAAACAAACAAAGTGAATTCCTTCAAGAAAATGAACAAGGAAAAGGACAAAACAAAATCCTCTAAAAAAATTGTCTAAAGGAATTCGCCTAAAAAAATAAAGCAAAGCCCAATAAAAAGACAAGACAAGGAAGATTTCCTTCAAATAAATTGCTTGAAGGAATTCCTTTGGACATTTTGTCTGAAGGAAATAAAGGATAAAGCCCGCTAAAAGAAAGAAGCCTGAAGGCCATCTGAAGGCCATCCAAATACCACCCAAAGGGTAGATACCCTTGTGAAGGGCTCTTCCTGACCTAAAGCAGACCATTTCTCAAGGCCTCGAAGGGCAGGTCCCCTCTGAGAAAGATCAAATGACAAAGCAAGTGACTTTTTAGACTTTCAAGGAAAGTGATGTGCCCACAGATGTCAAAGTCACAACAATGAAATAGCCATTGATCCTTGCAAGTTTAAGCATAGACCTGAAGGCATTCAAAGGATTTAAGGCTAAGGCCAAAAGGAAGAACTCCTGAGAGGAGTATAAAGAGCAGGAACAACCAGAAACATTTGCACATCAGATATGTTTCTAGAAGTAGACCACTAGCTGGATATTGAAAGATGCAAACTTCAATAGCATGACCCATTTCTCTACATTAGAAAAAAATTAAATGGGTAAATGCCCCTAAATTCCAACATGTCTTCTTAAAAAAATTCAATGTAACATGATGTGTTACTATTCCCAAGTCCTTCTTGAAGAGTCTATATAAGGGACTCTCTTATTATTGTGGATCGGTCTCTCTCTAATTATTAGAAACTAAACTCTGCCCAAATTGAAAGACATTATTGAGACTTTGAGCTCAAATTGTTGATCATATTTTGTTATTGGAATAAGAAAGCAAGTGACTTTTTAGACTTTGTGTTGTGATATCTTTGTTGTTGGGGAAACTGTTCTTATGTCTTTTTCCTTAATATATTTTTTGTTCCTTTAATTCAATAAGTAGAATTAGTGAAAGTAGTTAGAAAGGCATCCTGAAGCCAACTACGGAGAGACTTTGTGCCCCCACAATTACCTTTAGTGTGTTTTTTTTTTGTTTTTATGTAATGGACCTTGAGATGACTTTGTGCCCTCATTGTCCTTTGTAACTCACTCTTGGGCAATTTAGGTGGAGACTTTGTGCTACATCTCAATTTGCTAGTTACTATGACCTTGGTTACATTTTGCAATTACTACCAGAAAGATTCTCATGGTTTGTTGAATGGTACTTTTGAAAGAAGAGGAGTGATTTCTATCATTATCCCTAAGATTTCTCCTTTGATTTGCATGCATCATCTCTAAAAAAAGAGAGATGGATGATTAACCCTACCCTTGAGTATTATTTTCTATATATATATATATATATATATATATATATATATATATATATATATATATATATATATATATATATATATAACATATCTATAAGGAACCTCCCTTTGATGAGAGGAGAGATTAGTCCCCTTTTGATGTGGTAAACCTACACATTTGGATGACCAATCTTCCTACTTTGGCTTATTAGACCTATTTTGTTTATTAGTACACTGATCGACAAAATATTCAACCAACAGTTTTTGGTGACTCCATTTGGGATATACATAATTTTGTGCAATTTGGAACCTCAAGTTTCAGATTGAAACATCACTTGTGTCTTACCCATTATCATTATAACCCTTATCCATTATAGACTCTAGTGACTCCATTTCATGTCTTACCCATTATCCCATTTATAGCCTTACCATCTTCCTCCACCTTTGTTATCTTATTTGGTTTGCAAAATTAGAGCTGCTAGGAAAGAGTGTGCAGTTTAAAGCCTCAAGCTTCAAACTAAAGCAAGGTCAATTATTTTCCATTTTTGTTTCACAATCTTGTAGATTTAAGGTATACATGAAGCCAAAGGGCTAAAGGTATTGTTGACATTGTATTCGAGTTGGTACAGTAAAATAATTTTGATCTGTTTCCTTCACCATCTCGCCTCCAATGAACTAAGAGCTTTCCTCCTACTAAAGTCAGATCTCCATTACCAAACAAAGTATCCACTTCTACTGTTGATAAAGATTTGCTAATAATTACCCCTCTGAGATTTGTTATTCCTCCCTTTCATAGTCATATAATGGCAGTTCAAGGCCCCTAGGGTAATTCATTTGGTCCTCTCAATCTTGCTCCACCTCAACATGAGCTTCCATGCAGTTCAAGGAAGAATTTCCCCAAATTCTATGGTGATGGGAAAGTTCATCTTGATGAACACATTGTAGCCTTCAGCATAGCATGTGGTGTAATTAGAGTAGAATTTGAAGATGTAGTGTCAGGCTATTTGTAGAAACATTACAAGGTGATGCTGTAGATTGGTTTTATCATCTACAGGCTCGGTCAGTAACTAATTGGAATGCCCTCAAAGCTAAGTTTGAAGCTAGATTCAAACCTGTAGAAGATGCACATGCCCTTCTGGCTCAACTCACATAGATGAAGAAAGAGCCTCATGAACCAATGAGAGACTTCATAGCCAAATTTGACAAATTGAGGAACATAATTCCTATAATTGCTCTACCTACAGCTAAGAATATCAAATGCTTCTTCATTAATTCTCAGTTACCTGAAGTGAGTTTTCTTTTGAGACGTGCTGGTCAAATAGATCTTGCTACAGCTCAAATGTTGGCCACTAAGGTAGAAGATGATCTCATCTTAGCAAGGAAGATAAGAAGAGATCCAAATAGGAATAGACCCTCATCATCTTCTGAATATTCATCTACAGGCACCACTGATCCAATGGTGCAAAAGCTGGCAAATGAACTGCTCACCTTGAAAAGACAAATGGCACAAGGTATGTCTTCTAATCCTTCATATAAAGATATGCCAAGCAGGACATTTCCAAATAAGTCATATTAAGGCAATGCTGTCAGGAATCAAGGGCAGCCAGATCATCTTCCTCCCCCATAAGGGAAACTTGCCCTAGAAGCTCCTCCAACCAATTCAGCAATGGGATATCTTGAAGTAGAATCAGAGTTATCCTTCCATCTTGAATTGAATCAAGAAAATGACATTGATCTCCTTATAGAAAATCAAGAAGAATCAGCTGGCAATTCCCACATTGGTTTCTTGAACTACCAAGATGAACCCAAAATCAAAGGAGAAGCTTTTGATGGATCATATCCAATGTTTACTAGGTCTAAGAACCAATCAGTCTAGTAAGCTAATAAAGGGAAGACAAAGGAGCAACCTCAACCAATAATTACAATTGCTAAGCGTGGAATCACTCTGCCTTACTAGTCAAAGGATTTGGTGATCACCCAAAAGGTAAGTACATCAATTTTACCTTCACCTTCTACTTCAATTTTGCAAACTAGCCCTCCTCCCATCCCTCCTAAAACCCAAAGGGTTGAAATGCTTTCCTCTATTCCTAGTCCAATTCAGCCATTTGACATAATTGATCATGTCAAGAAGACCAAAATTCAAATGTCTAAATTTGAATATTTTTAGTCCAATCCTAATCAATTGGATAAGTTGGTCCAATGTGTCAAGAACCAAACCATCCCTGCAAGGCAAGAGGTTAAGAAAATAATTATTGATTCTCAAAAGAACATGCCCATTCCAAATAATCTTGTCATTACTCCTCCAATTGCCCCTAGGAAAATAGAACCTTTCTATGTTTCCTTATTGATAAATGGTTATCAACTCAATAATTGCATCATTGATTCTAGGGCATTTGACAATGTCATACCTACTAGCGTAGCTGAGTCTCTGGGTCTCACATTGAGCAAAACATTTAGGAGATGTTTCTCCATGGAAAACAAATAATTACCATTACTAGGGCAAATCAAAGATGCCCAATTTGCATTTGCAATGTTTCCAGACAAGAGAATCAAGATGATTGTCTTGGTGGCTGATGTCCTAGCATCCTATGGCATTTTACTTGGATGAAATTTTTGCAAGGACGTGGGAGGAGAACTAAGCATGGACCTGTCTGAGGCAAGGATCCCTATCCAAGGCATAATGAAGAGATTACTCCTTGAAAAAGAGGCAAAATACGTGGTCACCCAAATGTCGACCCCTATAGCACAAATTCTATTTGAGTCTTTAGGCAGGGGTAATTATTTCTTGACCACAAAGAATGTTCATGTTTCTATAGATGAAAGTCCTATAACTGACTATCCAAGAATTGATCCAAACAAGACATCAAGAGAATTAGTAGGGCATAGTATAAATAAGGAAGAATTTTCCATCTCTAATGAAGAGAAATCTGATATCAGATCAGCTTTTGATGATGCTTGGATCTTGGAATCTGATGGTAGCAATTCTTCCACCAATGATGGATTCAAGACTATTTTGATATCTCCTCAAGGAGATATTCTTCCTTCATGTAATTTGCTATTCAGCAACACCAACAACATAGCTGGATGTGAATCTCTGTTGCTTGGATTGAAGATTGCTCAAGATAAAGAGATAAAACTCCTTCACATCAAAGGAGATGCTAAGCTGATAGTTTGTCAGGAGTTTGATATGGACAATCCAATCATGTGTTGGACTGAACTAGAAGAACAACCAATTATGGTAATAGTCCATGCTATTGCAAATCAAAATCGGGCAAAGGAACCCTTCATCAAGAAAGCAAGGAGTTATGGCTTTCAAATTGAAGACCACATCCTACCATGGGGCAAGAAGAAGAAAAAACCAAGAGGAAGATGCAAAAAATTAGTTTCTTGGTGGAGAGTTCCATTCACCTGTCACCATTTCTAGGGACAAAATGTCTTCTTTCTAGTTTATCAGGATAGAGCACTATTTTCACTACCTCTTAGGAAGCAACATCTGAAACACTTCAACTCTTGAAGTATCAGATCATTACATCTGTACATATGTATAATTGTATAGTTTTTAATTCTATTTTGTTTTTTTTGTTTCCATTTTTGATGCCTTCCATTTCTGGGTAACATGACTCCATAGCCCAATGGTACACATGAAGACCCTAGAGATTTTGGATTCTACTTCCTTCAATTATTTTTTATAATTGATAGAAGTTCCCCAACTGGAGCTAGTTGTTGTCCCCAAAAATAGACTTATCATTTTTTGGGACAAAATATGAACTATCTTGGTTCCTCATACCAAAATAAGCTCTTCCCTTCTTGAAATTTGATCTAAGCATTCAAATTCCTCATTTTTCAAGCTTCTCAAAAATCTATAGACTCTATAGGTAGAAATCTATGGACTCTATAGGAAGAACATTTACAGACTCTGTAGGCTTAAATCTATGGACTCTGCAAGCTAAGTTTTATAGGCTTCACAGGTTGATTTATGTAGACTCTGCAAGAAAGAAACAAGCTCTCAACACTTAGGCAATTTCAAAGTTGGTTCAATGACAAGGCTCAACCAAAAGAGTTCATCAACAAGATTCTAATCAAGGATTGAACTATTGAACCTTGAACCATTTTGGTTCAATGGGTTCAATGGGTTCAAAGGTTCAACATCAGCAGCAAGATTTAAGCGCATTTGTCAAGGTTCAAAGTTTAATAGCTTTAAAACACTTATAAAAAATAAGAAGGCTTGAATCATTGAACTATTAAACCATCGAACCACTTTGGTTCAAAGGTTCAATGGGTTCAATGGTTCAACAGGTTCAATGACCAAATGGTTCAATGCATTTGGTTCAAAAAGATCAAAAGGACTTAGTCAAACAAATAGAATGAACCAAGAACCATTGAACCTTGAAACAAAGGGTTCAACAATTTCACATGTTCAAAGGTTTAACTAGTATGATGAAGATCAAAGAGCTTAGAAAGAACAAGGAAGTGACAGACTAATGGTTCAACAGGTTCAAAGGCTTCTACAGGTAGGTTCAATAAAAAGAACAAGTTTTTGAGGCTTTAACCATTGAACCATTGAACCATTAAACCACTTTGGTTCAAGGTTCAATGGGTTCAAGGTTCAACGGGTTCAACGAGGCCTATTTCAAAGAATCCTGGTTCAAGCGGTCAATAGAAATAAGGTAATGAACCATTGAACCATTGAACCAAAGTTGTTTCAATCGGTTGGTTCAAGCGACAAGTTCAAAGGAGTGCCCCAAATTTTAAAGACACAAGTGCCCTTGTAGAGGGAATTTTCATGGAAAAAGTTACTAAGGAAACAAAAACCCAATAGAACTCAGCAAATGCTACCAAGTGTCATCTTCTGAGCCTCATTTCACTTTGTTTCTAAGAGTAATGGATGCTGCCACATGTCACAATTTGAGATTCACATAAAATCGACTAAGGAAAATTTCCAAGTGATAAACAACCCTTGTGGAGGACACTCAGAAACTAAAGTGAACCATTGCAAAAAACCCAAAAGGCTAATTTGGAGCTCAAGCAGCCCTTGTGGAGGGCAGAAAGGGGACAAATGGACCAATTCAAAGGCCAAAAGAGCAAAGGGATTTCCTTTGGAAAAATTCCCCCAAAAAAATAGATAAAGTGAATTCCTTTGGGAAAATGAACAAGGAAAAGGACAAAGTGAAATCCTCTAGATAATTTGTCTGAAGGAATTCACCCACAAAAACAAAGCAAAGCCCAGAAGAAAGATAAGGCAAGGAAGATTTCCTTCAGACAAATTGCCTGAAGGAATTCCTTCAGACATTTTGTCTGAAGGAAATAAAAGATAAAGCCCACTAGAAGAAAGAACCCTGAAGGCCATCCGAAGGCCATTCGAAGACCACCTGAAGGGTAGATACCCTTGTGAGGGGCTCTTCCTAACCCAAAGGGGACCATTTCTCAAGGCCCTGAAGGGTAGGTCCCCTCCGAGAAAGATCAAATGACAAAGCTAAAGGAATTACTAAGGAAAGTGACATGCTCACAGACGTCAAAGTCACAACAATGAAATAGCCATTGATCCTTACAAGTTTAAGTGTAGACCCAAATGCATTCAAGGCTTTAAGGCCAAGGCAAAAAGGAAGAACTACTGAGAGGAGCATAAAGAGAAAGAATGACCAAAAACATTTGCACATCAGATATGTTTCTAGAAGTAGACTACCATGTGGTTATTGAAAGATGCAAACTTTCAATAGCATGACCCATTTCTCTGCATTGAAAAAAGCAAATGGGTAAATGCCCCTAAATTCTAACTTGTCTTCTTAACAAAATTCAATGCAACATGATGTGTTACTATTCCCAAGTCCTTCTTGAAGAGGCTATATAAGGGACTCTCTTGTTATTGTGGATCGGTCTTTCTCTGATTGTTAAAAACTAAACTCTACCCAAATTTAAAGGCATTACTGAGACTTTGAGCTTAGATTTTTGATCATATTTTTTATTGGAATAAGAAAGAAAGTGACTTTTCAGACTTTGTGCTGTGATATCTTTGTTGTTGAGGAAACTATTCTTATGTCTTTTTCCTTAATATATTTTTTGTTCCTTTAATTGAATAAGTAGAATTAGTGAAAGTAGTCAGGAAGGCATCGTAAAGCCAACTATGGAGAGACTTTGTGCCCCCACAATTGCCTTTAGTGTGTTTTCTTTTTGTTTCTATGTAAAGGACCTTGAGATGACTTTGTGCCCTCATTGTCCTTCGTATCTCACTCTTGGGCAATTTAGGTGGAGACTTTGTGCTACATCTCAATTTACTAGTTATAATGACCTTGGTTACATTTTGCAATTACTACTAGGAAGATTCTTGTGGTTTGTTGAATGGTACTTCTAAAAGAAGAGGAGTGCTTTCTATCATTATCCCTAAGATTTCTCCTTTGATTGGCATGCATCATCTCTAAAAAAAAAGATGGATGATTTATCCTACCCTTGAGTATTATTTTTTGTTTATATATATATATATATAGGGAACCTCCCCTTGACGAGAGGAGAGATTAGTCCCCTTTTGATTTGGTGAACCTACACATTTAGATGACCAATCTTCGTACTTTGGCTGATCAGACCTATTTTGTTTATCAGTACGCTGATCAACAAAATATTCAACCAATAATCAGTAGCAGGGATCAGTGACAAAGTGAATGCTACAAAAAGGGTGAACAAAGTTCTTAGTTGTAACTCCATAAAAAATAATTTCAAAGAGCTCTTATATGTGGTAAAAGAGGGAGTAAAAGACATAAAGAAACATATTAAAGATCTGGTGCAATTGGGTCTTCCCTCCCCTTTTCCTGATAGCAACACTGTGTTAATGGTTGATGAGATTAAGCCTTTGTTGTTAGCCAGACAAAATGATCAGTCAATTTTCTAGTGTTTAATAGATGCTTCATCAGTGCCAAAAGTGGAATCTGTCTTGATCCCCATGGCCCAGCTTGATTTCTAATTGAAGACTACAGTTCATGTTTTGTAGAGTTTTTTGCACAAGGACATCATCAACCTTGATTTAGCCTTCAAGGATTTGCAAAATAAATAAGGACTATCTAATGTTGAATGGTCTGTTTATCAGATGGCCTTATAGAATTTATGATTTTTACCACATTTTTTATATATTCTATGGATTCTTTTTTGAGCAGGCTCAAAATTCCTTAGCATCACCAAGAACTGTAGAGTAAAATACTCTACATTTTATTTTGAGTTTTAGTTATATGCTCCAATTTTGTCCCTATGCATTTCATTTTTGGCAGTGAAGGTTTTGACACAGAGCACAGGCACAACTTTTCATTTTTCCTAAGCTTTGTCCAAGTCTCAGAGTCGCACAAAACATGCCAAGTGTCATTAACTAAGACACATTATAATTTCTATAAGTTTCACGGGTGGAGCCACGTGTCCCTTATTTAAGATCTGCAGAGACTAACAAGTATCGACATCCACATTTTAGTTTCCTATAAGTTTCAAAATCTTATTTCAATAAGCTTCTCTTAGAGTCCTGTGGAGGGCACCAAGTGGCAACTGTAGAAGGTTTTAATATGTTTCTCTAAATGCAGTGGAAATTTCTGCATGTCCCTTGTTAAAGCTTGACAGACACTGCCAAGTGTCAACATCTGTAGTTTCTTCCTTTTGTTTCATTATTGAGTAAGGACTATGGTGGGACCTAGGTGAGTTGCTAAAGTAAACTGCTACCACCATGTGTCATCTTTTGTAGGACTCTCAAAAAGTATCTCAAGCTTCTATAGATAAGCATAGCATGCCAAGTGTCATCATCTGTGAGAATCTAAAATGAGTCCCAAATGTTTCTAAAGCTCAACAGAAGCCACCATGTGTCATCTTCCACAGTATTCTCAAAAGGCATCTAAAGCTTTTATAGACAAGTGGAAGCTGCTACATGTCACTTGTTAAGACTAGCGGATGCTGCCAAGTGTCCTCGCATGTTTCATAGTGGGAAATGCACGTGTATTTATTTCAACCAATGAACTTGTAGAGAGGCCAACCATTTCAAACCTGAAAGATATCTTCTGTTAGACACTTCTAGTTAAGTTAGAATTTAGTTAGATAGTTGGGATTTGATCATGCAGGCAATCTTGAGCTAGTCCTATGCTATAAATATGGGTTTAAATCATAGGGTTAAAGAGATTAGGAGAAGAGAGAGGAGAGGGAGAGAATTTTATGATATAAATTGTTATCAGAGATTTACTAGAAGTTTTTTGAGACTTTCTTGTTGTGGCCATTAATATCATTTGCCTTTGTTCTGTTTTCTTAATTCAAAAAGTTTGTATAATTGTGCATGTATCAGTGCCTTTTATGTGACTGGAAAATTAATAAGAAGATTGAGTTTTGTGCCTTTACTGATATTTTCTATGTTATTACAAAATCATCTAAGTTGTGAGCCTTTGATTCTATTTGTTTTCATCTTTTACATTGATCATGCATTGTTTGCTCTTTAATGTAATTGAATCCTAAAGATAGCTTTACTATGCTTAGTATTATGGATCGAATCATACTCAGGTGCATCACCATAGTTAAATTTTCTTTCATTACATTGGTGATTCCATTTAATTTCTATCCCTTTTCCCCACATTATATTTGAGATAAAGAAGAGCTAGCTTCTTTAAAATTTGGAGGTCATTTTAGGTCGCAAGTCTCACATTCCTGAAACTTCTCATTGTTGGTGTTGGAAATAGCACAATTTTAAGCATCAACAGGTACCCCTTAAAGACCCATCCACCTCATCTACTACCCAAAAGGGGAATGTTTCTAAGAAAGATTCAATATCTTCTAATAAATCATTCAACATCATTCAACAACTTGAGAAAACTTTAGCTCAAATATCTCTAATAGAGCTCCTTAAAACATCATATTTACACCGAGAAATATTAAATCAAGTATTGAATGATCTAAAAGTCCCTAGTGACTTGGATACTAATTAGTTTTAGGCACTATTAGTATAATTATCCCCCTCATAGTAGATCACTTTTAGTACCTAAGATATGCCTCCCATTGGCCCATACCATAATTACCCCCTATACATTAAAGTGACCATCTCCCACAATTAAGTTTCTCAAGTTCTCATAAATGAAGGACCAACACTCAATTTATGTAATCTAGACTTTTCATAGAAATTGGGATATTTAGAAGCATCACTAGGGTCCACCTTGATAATTATTAAATATTATGATGATAATGAAAGGCTGTCAACTGGGACCATTTACCTTCCTATTAATTTGAGACTCGTAGTACATCAAACATTAGTTCATATTGTGGATATGGATTTTCTATATAACATGTTGCTTGGAAGACCATGGATTCATGAGATGCATGTTATTCTATCTACCCTCCATCAGTGCCAAAAATTACCTCACTCCAGCATGGAAGTCACCATCATAGGGGTCATAAACCATATTTGTAGTGTAGACACCTAAATCTGGCCATTAATAACCTCCAATTAGGCTTTTGACCAATTTCCATCAAAATGCACAATTTGGCCTAAAGACACTGAACATGATAAATGATGTGAAACTGACAGATTAAAAAGCTAATTTTGGAAAGAGTATCATTAAATGGGGTAATGCAATCTATGGGCTAGCTAACTTTGATCAGATCATTCTGAGTCAAAATGTTAATTTTGTACTTGGGTGCTCTAGATTGCTCTTTTTTGTCAAATATCTTGCATAATACATTTGCATTTGTTAATTTATGTTGACAACATCCTAAATGGAATAAAAAATCTATAGCATCTAGCATTGACTTCCAATTCTAATCAAGTCAAATTTTGGACCAATAACAAGGCATTCTGATCAATTTGTGCATAAAGTGCTTAATCATGCTTAAGAGCTAATTAAACCAAATTAGATCTTAATTAAGAATTCCTTGGAAATTTTTGAATACTTGTTTTTAGAAATGAATATTGAATATCTACATCATCAGGTGACATCATTTCTTGGGAAGATATCCCTAGGCTATAAATGCCACAAATATCAGGATTCGTGCCTCCCATGCCTCATCAAATCCCTTCTATGCCTATTCAATGCCCCTCTATCCCAAATTTTAATGGGGATATTTGTATAATGAATTTAATATTTAGATTTATCCTTATCTAGACATCTCAATCTTGAGATGGATAGTTTAGGTTGATTCTAGCCATTTTCTAAAATCTATAAATAGAGAGGCCATAAACATCATTTCTAAGCTATTTTGGTGCAAAGTTAGTATACTCAAATATCTTCAAAAAGCTTAACTTGTGCAAAGTTACCATACCAAATTGATTCAAAAAAAAATTCACATGCCAAAGTTATAATGCTAAATTGATTCCAAAGCTTCATGCAAATTAGTGTTATAATGTCCAAATATTGAGCCAAGCCAAGCCAAAGCCACAAGGTGCCAAGGAGAAGAGCAGATAGCCAAGCCTTATTTGATAAAGACTTCATGAGCACAAGCCAATAAATACACTAATAAAAGATAATTTGGAGCATTCAAGGGAGGTGAAATATTTGTTCTCTTTCATGTTTTAGTTGTGTTTTCCATTCTAGTATTGTTAACTAAGCTCAACCAAGTAATTAGGCCTAGAGATGTATGTTAGCTAGTCTATTAGTTTTTCAATTTGATTTCATTTTATCACTAAAAAGATACTAACACCTCTCTTTATCACTAAATTTGGTTTCACTTGACCATAGGTAACCATCAATAGCTAGTCATGTTGTTTGATCTTGTCTAGCTTGTTTGGTCAAAACCTAGTTTTCAACATTGAGTTTTCAATTAACTTTGTCAAGTTTGGATTCAAATATTGATTGATTTCTATTTAGGCCTCATTTCATGGGGATAACATAGAGATCTTTCTCTTTTAAGCTGCATAACTTCAATTAATCAATTACCCAAATTTAAAGACTTGATGGTTTGTTTGTTAAATGCCTATCCTCATCATTATTTGTGCCTTTATTTGGGAGAACACAACCATTCTCCAAGAGCCTTTTGCCTCATGCCTTATGCCAACTAATCATGTTTGTGTTTGATTCTATGTGTCGAGTCTATGTCAAAGTTATTTATAAATTTGTTAGATTAAACTAAATCACATCATGCCTTTGTTTCAAGTCTATATTTTGACATCATTTGGCCAAAAGTCCTAGCATAACATGTTTGAGCCTAACTTTTGACTCCATGTTTGGACAAAAGACCTAGCAACTCAACTTTTTCCTTTCCTATTTTAGACCTTGTTTGGAACACTTTAACCTAGACTTTTGACATACTAGTTTTTATTCAGATGCTTGACCTTTTGTGCATATGATATTTGACGTTAGACTATTTTATGCCAAGTCTTAACACAAACCATTTTGGAGATATAGATCGACTTTAAAACTAGTTTTGGAGATACAACTCCATATTTTTGACCAAATTTGAACCATTTTTCCTTTGGACATAGTTTTTCAGAGTTTATAGAACTCTAAGCCTTTTTATTTTCAAAGCTTTCATCATTTATGTAGATATGTCTAGCTACACCTATGGTGGAGTCACGTATAATCTAAATTATGATAAAATGGCCACATAAAATGAATTTTATGGATTTATTCAAGACCTTAATGATGTTAATATGGTTTGTGAGATAGATTTCTATCCACATCATAATAATCATTCATGGGAACAAAGTCACAAACCGAGTTACGATCCAACTCAAGACCTTAATTGGTATGAAGAAGCTTGTGAGGAGGACTTTGAAGACCCAACTACAAATAATATTGTTTGGGATAAAGATCCATACCCTCTTTACAATAACTAGTACATGGAACATAGTCAAAAACCAACTTATGAGCCAACTCATGACTGGGATGATATGGTTTATGAGGAAGACTTGGATGCTTTAGCTTATGCAAGTAATTATGCTCTACCACATCATACCATTTATATTCTAGGACCATAATTTTTCACCATTCCCATACCAAGACCTTATCCTTTGGCTTGTGCAAGCAACATTACTCTACCACACCCCAAACGTGTCTTACTAGGAAACTTTTCTTTGGCTTGTTCAAGCAATCAAGCTCCATAATGCCTCATTATCATTATAGGACCTCATCATTTGGCTTGTGTGAGAAATCATGCTCCACCCCACCATATCATTACCATCTTAGGATTTTGTCATTTGGCTCATGTGATAAATATGCTCCCCAATGCCCTACCATTATCTAACCATAGGCCATTCCTCCTCCATTACCAATCCCATCTAAACTTCGACCAATCCAATCATTCAAAGACCAAATTATGTTCAAAAATGGTATTTTACAACTCATTAGAAACCAAGGACAAGAGAACCAACCAATCCAAGATATTTTTGTTTAACCAATCATTTATCAAGGAGTCTCACTCTAGCAAGCTAGTCTTTGTTGAGTCACTTCTTAATGATTATAACCACCTTTAGGAAAATAATTACCTCAACCATATGCATATTTTTAAAGTGCCTCCCTTTGATAATTTAGCCTCTAAGGAGTTTTCTCTTGACATTTTTCCCATTATAGAGGAGTCTCACTTTGACAAACCAATCTTTGTGCAGCTCAAAATGCCATCACAAGTTATTACTTTTCCAATACCAAACATTTAACAAGACATCATTGTAATAGAGTACCCATCAAATGAAGAATTAGAGTTAGATTTAGGTTTTATTATTAAACCAACATCATATTTAGCATCAGAATTAGAATCAACATTAGTCTTGACATTAAATTCATAGTCCTTTGATTCAGAATTAGATTCAAAAGAAGAATACATTCATGGCTATTACAACATTGGTTATTCATGCCTTGAAGATCAATTTGAATACATTTATGATTCTTCTATGATTTTTGAGGATGAGTACTTTAGCTTTGACACAATTTATCCTAGTATCTTCTATAAGGAATGTGTAGCCTCTCCCAATTTTATTACTATTCCACAGGCCATTACCATCAAACCAAATAGCCATATTATTGACATTATATTTCCCACAAGTGTTGATTAGGATTGAAAAAATCATACCTTGTTAAATTTCATCCATGGTGACATAATAGTTGAAGAAGAACAAGGAGGCCAAGACCACATTCATATAGCAGAAGAACACTCTCCCAGTGAAACCTTTTCAAAGGTGCTAGGGGAAATGCAAAGTTCAAACTCAACATCTTCTAGTAATTTTTTTTGGAAGCACTAGAATATAATCAAATTAAAAACACAATGTTCATTAGTAAAACCTTTTTAGAGACACTACATGACAATCAAGACAACTTAATTGGTGAAACCCTCTTCAAGACACCAATAGTTGAGCAAAAAAGTTCTTCACTACTTGATGAAGGTAAAATCAAAGATCAAATCAATATAACTTCTAATATATAGCCTAATGAGATGGTAGTTACTCTCAAGATCAAAAAACAAAAGAATTTGGTGGTCTTATCAAGAGAATATTTAGAGGTCTTTAGCCCTGCCAGAACCAAAATTATGTTGAACCTAACATCAACAACATTAAATGTGACTAAAAGTCCCAATTTTAATTTATTTCCCCTCTAACATTCATTCCATTATCATCAACCATTTTATTTCAAAAACAAACCTACCATCTAACTTTTATCCCTATTTACCATCCATGACTAGACTTTCATTTGTAGAGGCTACAAAGATACCTTATCTCAATGCTTGAAGGAATTAGAATCAATGACTAATGAGCATAAAAAAAAATTGACAACCAAATTTTTAGGTCATTCTTGACAAAGAAACTATTCAAATGAGGTGTGGACTATTAATTAAGATGATCATGTATTCTATTTGTATAATTTATTGATTAGGCCATGCATCTCTATTTTAGTAGGAACAATAGAATCATATGCCATACCTAGGCCAAAAACATGTACCATACCATTTCATTTGCCATATCCATTTATCATTGTTCCATACCCTACCATTTACCTTACCTTACCACTTGGGGGCAACCCTCTTACAATTTTATCCAAACCCACAATTATCTTAAGCAAGACCATACCATCCTACCATATCATTCTTATCTAGACCAAAGCCTTTCTTTAGGCATCCTACCCAATCCTATTTTGATCTTAGCTCATTTGGTTCTTCATGCACCTTTTGTGAGAGGATTTCAATCAAGTTTAAATAATTTATCAAATTTTTCTTTACAATTATAGTCTATGAAAGTAGTGTGTTGGTTGATCTGGCAATATATCTTTCATTTTTTGTCTTATATCAAGTTTGTTTATGTGACCCTGATTATAACCACCTATGGGCAAATCAATATCTCACTAGTCTTGCTAATAATTATAACCACCTATGGGAAAATTAGTATCATTGACCTATTCTATTGTATCCTAGTTATAACTACCTATAGGAAAACTAGGAGAAACACTTGTTTATCATGCATTGTTGCATCACCTTGCCATAATTATTTTCATTTGACTAGCCATTTGTTGGATTTGAGAAATTGTTGGGACCTAGTTGGTTTTTCCCCACCTTTTGTGTGGATGGACTTACTATGACTTGAGGTCATTTTGGGGATATGTAAGTCATGCTCAATTCATGTTGAGGTCACCTCAGTCCCCCTTTTCATACGCTCTCACCATTTTATGAGCAACCTAAGCCAAACATTCTCATCATTTTGTGAGTAGTTATCTCATCATTCTCTAATGAGTTGAGATACCTCAAAATGCCAAAAACATTGATAACATTTCAAAAATCCAAAAACATTTGTTCTATTTAAGCCTAGTCAGTTATCCTCAATCTACCTTATTAGGGCATGGTCATTGTTAAGATGCTTTCTTTTGCTTTTATTTTTAGGTTTTTTATTTGCTTGTTTATTTCAAGTTATTTGTTTGTTTTTTTGTTTTTCTATTTGTTTGTTTATTTTCTTTCCTATTTGTTTTATTTTATCACTATTGTCTCAACTCAGTCTATATGCATTTATTAGGTGATTCTTTGAGCACATTATTCTTGAGTCCATCCATATTCATAAGTCAACATTATCATCATTGTTTTTTTATCATTGGTCCATTATTTTTAAGTGTTTATTAGATCAGGAGTTATTACCTATACATTTTTTGGCCAAGTCCTCATGGTGTTCTATCATGATGCCTACCATCATATAATATAATAAAAATAAGCTTCAAGAATGTCTATAATCAATGGAGATATAGAAGTTTCTCCTTGACACCTTGGAAAATCCTTCCATCCCATCTTGATCAAATCAACCCATTAACCATTCTAGTTGTATTATTTCTAATAAGAATGAGCATCTCCTCATTGATAGGTATAACTAAATCATTCACATTGATCAATCCTATTCTTCTTTTCATCTCTTTCCTCACTTTGCACCCACTCATTTTTACTATGTGCAATAGATTCTATCCTTGAGTTATGCTTGTTAATTTACCCTAATTGGGGCACAATCATCTTTGTCCAATCTATGTCATCATAATGCTTATAACCACCTATGGGCAAATCATTATTTTTTACTTCTATTTATGATTATAACCACCTTTGGGATAATTAGTAATCTTTTTCAAATCAATGCATGCAAGCATTTTCTCATTTGGATTACTCTCAACCATAGGTTAATCCCACTTTTCTTCTTTCTTCTTTTTGAGGGACTGTCCATCAACATATGTGATGACTACTTCCTTGAGGAGGCATCATTATAGGCTTCCCAAACACCATTTAGAGCTTTATTCTTCAACCATCATCTTCTTTTTGGCATATAGGCCTTTTCTCATTATTCGAGAAGACATTACTTTGCCTATGGTTTGTAACATCTTCCCAAATAAGGGAAAACTATAGACACCTAATTCTGGCCATTGATAACCTCCAATTAGGCTTTTAACCAATTTCTTTCAAAATGCACAATTTGCCCTAAAATTGCTAAAACACACTAAATGATGTGAAACTAAAATATTCAAGTGCCAATTTTAGCTAAAGTATCATTAAATGGGGCAATGAAATTTATGGGCCAGCTAACTTTGATTAGATCATTCTGATTCAAAATGCTAATTATGCACCTACGTGCTCTGGATTTCTCTTTTTTGTCAAATATCTTGCACAAGACATGTGCCTTTGTTATTTTGTGTTGACAACATCCTAAATGGGATAACAAATCCAATGCATCTAACATTGACTTCCAATTCCAATCCAATCAAATTTTAGACCAATATCAAGGCATTCTGATCAATTTGAGTAATTTGTGCACAAAGTGCTTAATCATGCTTAAGAACTAATTAAACCAAATTATATCCTAATTAAAAATTCCATGGAACTTTTTAATTACTTGTTTTTATAAATGAATATTGAATATCTACATCATCAGGTGACGTCATTTCTTGGTAAGACATTCCTTGGTTATAAATGCCATAAATATTAGGATTCATGCCTCCCATGCCTCATCAAAGCCCTTCCATGCCTATTCAATGCTCTTCTATCTCAAATATTAATGGGGATATTTATATAATGAATTTAATATTTAGATTTATCCTTAGCCAAACATCTCAATCTTGAGATGGACATTTTAGGTTGATTCTAGCCATTTTCTAAAATCTATAAATAGAAAGGCCATGAAAATTATTTCCAAGCTATTTTGGTGCAAAGTTATTATGCTCAAATATCTTCATAAAGCTTAATGGTGAAAATTTACCAGGGAAAATTGATTCCAAAAAGATCTCACATGTCAAAGTTATAATACTAAATTGATTCCAAAGCTTCATGTAAATTAGTGTTATAATGTCCAAATATTAAGCCAAGCCAAGCCACAACCACAAGGTGCCAAGGAGAAGAGGAGATATCAAAACCTTCCTTGATGAAGACTTCATGAGCACAAGCCAAGCAAGCCGCTACTACAAGCTAATTTGGAGCATTCAAGGGAGGTGAAAGATTTGTTCTCTTTCATGTTTTTGTTGTGTTTTTCATTCTAGTATTGTTAATTGAGCTAAAGCAAGTAACTAGGCCTAGAGATTTATGTTATCTAGTGTGTTGGTTTTTCAATTTGATTTCATTTTGTCACTAAAAATATACTAACACCTCTCTTGAGTCAAATTCCTAGTTCACACATAGTTGTCGTATGGATCAATCATCATCATCATCACCATCACCTTATCTAAGCATAAATAATTTTATCCTAAGTTCTATATCTTCTAAATACATCTCCTCAAATCATCTTTAATCCACATCTAGTCCACTAACTGATGTTACTCATCTAAAGATCATAGACAAAGGTTGTGCATAATATGAATATAAAACATTCTACATTGGTGATTTACTTCTCTCTCCACATAGCTATGGGTCCCTAGACATGAGGAAGAGTAATCCCATTAGATACCAGTTTGGACCAATATCCTTCTTAAGCACTAGATTATTATCTAAAAAATACATTGAAGATGGAGATGACTCATGGCTTATTCTATATGACAAAGCCTTAATTTTTGCTAAAAAAAATCCTTCAGTCCAAAAAATGATGGAGAACATGCATTATAAAGAAAAGGGATTGGGAAAGCAATAACAAGGCCAACTTGAACCCATCATGGTTCAAGAACATCAACAATATTTTGGTCTAGGGTCTAGGATATATGATGATTACCTAACCAATATCATTGTGGATTCTCTTTCGATCCTAAGGCCATCTCTCCTCGATGAGGATATTGAAATAGGTTCCATATTTAGTCACTTCAAGGAGCTCACTGCCACTAACCTTTTATCAGACACCACCATCTCCACCATCAATATTTCCCTTTGCTATCCATCCCTTATAGACTGGGAATCAAAATAGGATCCTTATTTTGACATGTTTTAAAATAATGAGGCTATTTTGGAATACATGGGAGCTAGAGATTTTATGCCATTCAATGACCATAAAAAGGGCTTTTCTATCAATATTTTTCAATCTACATACTTTGGGGAACAACAAGAACCCTATGATCAAAGTAATGAAGAACATTCTGAAGAAGAAGAACCTCCCAAAACACTGGATGGACTCCCACATATCTCATTGGAATTAAAAGAATATTTTCATATTGACATAGAGATCCCAAATTTCTTTCCTTCTAATGTTCCCAAAATATCAGTGCCTCCTTACTTGCAAGAGCAATCACCTTCTCTTATTGATGACGTGATAAAATTCAACATTGGGATAGATCAAAATACCAAAATAGTTAAAATAAGGGCATATCTCACACCAGATGAATGTGAAGTCATTGTAGAGTTACTCACATAATTTATTAACATATTTACATAGATTTATATTAACATGTCAAGATCAGACCCCTCATTGGTTATACACCATTTGGTTGTGTATCTGAATGCAAAAACCATCAAATATAAATTATGAAATATGCATCCTAAGGTGGCATTATTGGTCAAAGAGGAGTTGTAAAAATTCTTAGAAGCTAGATTTATCCACCCAATAGACTATTCATATTGGATTTCCAATATTGTCCTTGTGTCTAAACCACAAAGTGGAATTAGAATTTGTAAAAACTTTTGGGATATCAACAAGGCATATCCAAAGGATGACTTCCCCATCCTTAATATATAATCAAATCAAAATTTCCCCTGAGGACCAACATAAAATGACTTTTATTATTCCATGGGGAATATTTTGTTATCAAGTCATGCCCTTTGACCTTAAAAATGTAAGAATAGCCTATTAATGGGCCATGACCATCATCTTTCATGATATGATTTATAACATCATCAACCATTATGCAGATGACATTTTGGGGAAATATCATCTAAGATTTGAACACCATGTGGTTTTAATAAGTATTTTTGAGTGATTGCAAGAGTATAAGTTTAGGTTTAATCCCAAGAAATTTGTATTTGGTGTCACTTCAAGAAAATTATTGGGATTTATAGTTTAAAGAAGAGGCATAAAAGAAAATCTAGAAAAGGTAAAAACCATCACATAAATGCCTCCACCACACAATCTTAATCATCTCCTAAGTATTTAGGGAAAACTACAACCCATAAGGTGTCTCATTTCTCATCTTACAGATAAGTGTCACACCTTTCACTCATCTACTAAAGAAGAGGACCACCTTTCATTAGAACAGAATTTCAACAAGATTTTCAAAATCTTAAACAATATTTGGCTAATCCACTTGTATTGTCACCACCTATCTTAGTAAAACCCTTGTTCCTATATATTTATCAACCCCATGTGCAATTGTTACTCTCCTAGCACAACACAATGCCCATAGAAAGGAGCAAGCCATTTATTATCTTAGTCAAAAGTTAATATCTTATGATCTAAATTATACCCCCATAAAAAAGGCATGTTTAGCCATGGTTTTTTCATTATAGAAGATTTGGTACTACATGGTAAATAATTAGGTATAACTCATTACCAAAGTTGATACCCTAAAATATTTATTGTCCAAATTAGCTCTTACTAGAAGAATGGAAAAATGAATAATGTTGATCAGTGAATTTGACATTAAATATGTCAACCAAAAGGCTATAAAAGGACAAGTTATCATGGATTAATTATTTAAGGCACCATTAGAAGTGCCTAAGCCCCTTGTCACAAATTTCCTAGATGAGTCGATCATGAATACTTCACAATCAAATAGATGGAAATTATACTTTGATGGTTCATTTACCCCACACAGGTCAGGCATCCTCCTTATCACTCCACAAGGTGATCTTATTCCAAAAGTTTTTTTCCTTACCTTCACATTTACAAACAATATATCATAATATAAAGCCTTGATAGCTAGCCCTCATCTAGCTATTCAGTAGAACATCCAACATTTACAATTATTTGGTGACTTGCATCACATTATCAAATAGGTCAATGATGAATTGTAGATGATGGATGAAAATTTGTTTCCTTATAAATAGTTGATGGATTAATTAAAAACAAAATTTCAATCCATAATATTTGAACAAGTTCCGTGAGGAACCAATAGAGTGACTGATTCAATGGTAACTATTGGCTCACTCATTAACCTCCCTAAAGACATTTTGGAGGGTAAATTTTTTATTAAGCATATAATTATTCCATCCCATTAGTAAATGGGTCCATTTCAAATTTGTTTAATTAATGATCTCAATCTCCCATGGTACCATGAAATCTATAGGTACCTCCACAACAACATCCACCCCCTAACATCAACCATCACTAATGTAAAGATTTCATCCATCACACTTCCTAATACACCATCTTTGGTAACATGCTTTATCATCGAGGATATGATAGAACCTTGTTGAGTTGTTTGACATTATAATAGGCTTCTCAGGTGATCAAATAAGTTCATGATGGTATCTATGGTGGGCACATTAGTAGAATGGTCCTAGCCAAAAATTTCTTCCTAACTGGATACTAATGGCCAATGATAGAACAAGATTCTTGTCAATATGTGCAAAAATGTGTGGCCTATTATAAACATGAAAATCTCATTCATGCTCCTATGTAGGAATTATAGCTTATTATGATCCCATGGCCATTTTCCATTTGGGGACTTGACTTAATTGGAAAAAATAATCCCACTTCATCAGATGATCATAAATTCATTATCATAGCAATAGATTATGTTACCAAATGGGTAGAGGTAATGTCACTCACTTACACAATAGGCCTCCAGATGTCCAAGTTTATTCTCAATTAGATCATTTTCCATTTTGGTGTACCTACCACCATCATCTCAGATAATGGAAAATCATTTAAGAATCAAGAAATTGAGGCCCTATGCCAAAAATATCAGATCAAGCAACACTTTTCCTATCCTTATTATCACCAAGGAAATGGATAAGAAGATGCTACCAATAAGACCCTCATTATAAGATAGTTAATCAAGTAGGAAAACATAGGCACACAAAACTATATATGGTATTATGGTCTTATCGTACAAATGTCTACACACCTACTACGGAAACTCTATATGCCTTGGTTAATGGGACTAAATTAATATTTCCATTAAAAGTATAACTTCCCTCCCTTTAAACCTCACTAAGGGGAGTTATCACTAATCATAATCATAGGTAAGAACATCTACAAGAGTTGGAACTCCTTGATGAGAAGAGTCAAAAGGCCTTGGATCACCTACATTCATATCAAAATAAATTAAAAGGCCAATATCATAAGAAGATACAATCCAGGGAGTTCTTAGTTAGTGACTTGGTCTTGAAGGAGAATCATAAAAACACTAATGCAAATAGAGATAAGAAGGGTAATTTTTAAGCCAATTGGTTAGGTACCTATATTATCATTGCCAAATTTGGATCAGGTGCATATAAATTAGCCATGTTTGATGGAGAAGAAGTTGATGATCCCATGAACATCATGCATCTATATCACTTCTACACCTAAATAAATTTTATCATCCTTTATCTATGGGACATCCCTTATCCAATCCATCCACCCATCACATTTCCTCATTAGTCCAATAGTTTTAAAACAAAATATATCCAATGGTGAAAACTAGTTCACTAGCACCTTAGGAAAGTACCATGATGAAAATTGATTCTCGATGTCATGGTAGAATAACCCTAACCCTAGTCTCAATAGTGGGTATCCATCATATGGTTTTTAGACAACAATGTAGGATAACTACTTCAACAAAAGCAAAAGGCATGGATTGTCAAAATCTATTTATTGGAGGGATCTCTAAAATCACTTATCCAAACTTGGTATATGAATCCCCAAGTCCCATCATATCTTGATCATTCCTATCATCCCTTCCCAAAATATTCTTTGATAAGTAAGTCTCCCTTTTATCCTCAAAGTAGCATCCCATCACTACTCATTCGTTGTTATCACTAAACCTCTAGTCCACACCTTCCCACTAAGAATCATCATTATGGAGGGTCAACATATACAATTGTCCCATGATTCTGAGCATACACTATAGAACTGATTCCTAAAGGGTCATCATGACCCCCATTTTATAATTGGGCATCACATATCATATCATATATATATATATATATATATATATATATACATATATATATATGTATTTATATATACATACACACACACACACACACACACACACACACACACACATATATATATATATCTGTGTGTGTGTGTGTGTGTGTGTATATATATATACATATATATATGTATATATATGTATATATATATATATATACATATATATACATACATACATATATATATATATATCCCTTATGTCATCACTTGATTCATTTCATATAATCATATTCAATAATTTCTTCATCACTATAAATATTCCTATAAACATCATCATTATTAGCCTATGCTATCTTTGAGTATCTTATGTGATTATGTATTTTATTTGAAATAATGTATGTGTGTTGAGTCTTTTATGTACATATTATTATGTTTTGTGTGTTAAATTACTTTTTATATATTTTTTATCTTGTCAAATTTCATGGGAACAAGGATGATATGAGTGACCCCTAAGCATTTTTTTGGGAAAGGTCATGTCTTAAATAGAGCTCCCCTATGCATCTATATTCATGTACCTCAAACGTATCATGTTCTTAACACATGGCTAAAATATGCAAAATTAAAAAGGATTGCCTATATTTATATGGATTCTATAACCATTACCCCTTCCTATCCTAACTATTCCCATTCCTATACACCTTTTTTACAAATCCTAAACCTATCTCATCCCATCATCACCCTACCTCCATGGTGCAGAAGGATTCCTACCATGGTAACTAGTAACTAAATGGACCAAACAGGGGATTATTTTTCATAACCTATCCACCCCATAGGGAAAATTGTGTCACCATCATGACCTATACATAAACCATAACACATCACAATCAAAATCATAATCTACACATGTATATCATGATTCTTCATAAAAATATCAATCCACATAATATAACATCCATAAATAAATGCAATATCCCATATTCCTTACATGTAACATTATCCATAATAAAAAAAACATACACATCATCAATAAGATACTAAAACCATCCATCATGTACATCACAATACATCATGACATCATTATAAATAACAACCATAACATCTAATTTAATCACATCATCTAAGTAAATGCATCTCATATCCATAAATATAACATCAATAAACAATGCATATACAGATATCAACATCAAATCTCATCATCATCATATATATATATATATATATATATATATATATATGTATGTATGTATGTATGTATATATATATATACATATATATATATATACATATATATATATATATATATATACGTATATATATACATATATATATATATATATATATGTATATACACACACACACACATATATATATATATACATACATATATACATATACATTTATATATATATATATATATATATATATCATAGCCTAGTATACAATATCCACATGTAAACCATGTCAAAATATATCATACAATCACATGAGCCCATGGGGAAAGAATGAGCTAATAATACAAAATAACCCTATACATAAATATACATCCTAAAATCATGAATATGGACCTGGTGGACTTGGGGGCCCTAGAGGTCCTTGAGAACCTCTATAAGGTTGTAAAATTAATGACTGCTTAGAACAAAAGGATGTTGCACAACACTCAGTTGGCACTACTACCTCATATAGGTTTAATAGTATTATGCCTCATGTGTGAGTAACATAATACTCTACATAACATCCATCAACCCATATCCCCTCATAGCCTAATTGGACACATCCCTAGCCCTCTCAGCCACCTCCACCTACCCTATCAAAGTCTAAATGTGAGCCTAAAACTATCTAACCTATCCTTGAAAACTTACAACCTAGATCTATAAGGTGTAAATTTATGTCTAAGCATGGGAGAGTTTCCCATCTCACTATACCACATGTACATGTACTCTTATAAAATGCCTTTTTAATGTCAATATTTGCCCCTATAATTGAGCTAGATATCTAACCCTCTATGTAACTTGGGACTAAAATGTAGAAATATATCCCTATGCTTATGTTAATTGAATGTCCCTCTAAGCTATCATACTCTAAATATGGGCCTATAATTGATCACACTCCCATGTAATACCTATAATATCTACCAGTCATGCTTGAATATCTCCTTGTAGCTAGGTAGCTATGGATTTCTCTATCATTAGTGGTCAATAAAGAACTACACCACCACTCCCACTAGCCTTTGTCTCAGCCTATACCTATGGTTAAACTAGTCTCTACACATATGCCTAGGGCTAAGGCCCCACTTATGATGTTGTAGTTACCTAATTTCCATCCATATCCATGGCATGATGCCCATCATTTACATCCTACCCACACCTCAGTGGTAAATATCTTATATTCCTCCTCTAAATCCTCACCTATGCTTTCAAAACTCTCCTTACTATACCCTACATAACCACCACTTGAGGTTGTGTCAACCTCACTAGTATCTAGGTCTGACATGCCTAGATTTAGAATCAGCATGTAAAAATCCCATTGAATGGGCATAATACTACCATAGTCTATACAAGCATTTGCTCTATCTATTAGTCTCCCCCACTTTGACCTCTCTTACTCATTGTGCATAAATAGATGCTCTAGATCTGACATATCCTAAATAAACCCAAGTTGTATCTTCACTTGATTTGGTCACTATCTCTTGATAATAAAGTCACACCAACTTGTTAGATAACACTCTATGAGCATGAAATGGATAACAACCTCATCATCCTAGTTGAATTGAATGCCTCTATATCATATCTAGGTAATGTACTTTAGGTGTAGGCTATCAAAAGCCTCTCTATATAACCTCACCTCACCATCATGTCCCAACTACACACCTGATAATACTCACCAATGAAAAACCATTAGCTAATCTATCTCTCAAACTACTAATTCCCCTAATGGCCACAATATATCAATGTGTTCTCAACTCTAGATCTGCAACAACAATGAAGGCCTAAAATTGTGTGCACCCATGTACACTCATAGGTGTAGTTATCTATACAAATGTGTTATCACTATAATACCCTAGGCAAATACTTGGTAATTTTATACTATATTTACAACTACATCTACCAAACTAAGATGGAACCACTATCCACTCTTATCTAGCAAGATAATGCCGAAAAAAAGACATCACCACTAGTGTTAGTTTATCTAACATCCCCTCATGTAAGCATTTATCAATATTAGTACATCTATCATGCATCCTCACCTATATCAGCCCCTAGGTACTAAAATATACACATCAATGATTGAGACTACTAATAAATCTTGTCTTTATACATGGGTAGGTGTAATATCTTATATACATCCTCTAAAGTCATAGTCATCTCCTCAATAAAAAAATGGAAGGTGCTTGACTCTAAGTGCCATCTCTCCACTAAGGTTATGATTAGAGTTTGATCGATGTGAATAGTGGGCAACATCACCACATCATGTAACCCTACCAACTCTAGTACCCCAAAATCCACTAGTTTTAGCTACCACATCTTATACAACACCTCAAGCCATCACAGATGTGGTGCCATCATGACTAAATCCATTTCCACCAGTCATCATCCACCTATCACTAGATTTTTAATCAAATACCTATCATATCTATCTAAAACCCCTACAACCCTAACTAATCCCTAATCATTAAAATGTTATCACCTATCACAACCATATATAACACCCCTATCCTTACCATATTAATCCAATCACCCTATTCTAACCTCCTATCTTATTGACACATCCCCACACCTTTTTAACACTAACACCTTACTAACCTAATCAATCCACTCCTAAGTATCTCCTAACATTTGCACAATCACCTCACCATATCTAAGCTCATCTTATCTAGCTATCTTACCCAACCCAACTAGTTAAATAAACCATCTAACATCCCACATCATCTACCGAAAGTAACTCAACCTAAAACTTACCTATTTTCTAATTCTTGGCAAAGTCGCTACTTGAGAAATGCCCCCAATTGTGGTTTTGACAATATCACAACTTGATAGTAGTGATATTAAAAAATCATGAATTTTTAGTTATAATATTACAATTTCATAGATCCCTTCTTATGGTATTGCAATAACGTAGTTGAGGACTTATAGTATTGCAATACGATGGGTCAACCCTATAAGACCAAAACTTGCATTGAAAATATTACAACTTTGGTCATAACTGATAGTTGTGTTATTGCCATGGCAAGTTTGACAACATTTCTTTCCACAAAAATCCATCCAAAAAATCACAAAAACTCACAAAAATAAGTAAAATGATAGAGCTAGGGTCTTTTTACTCACCACAAGTCTAGCATCTATCTCCCTCTGGTGCTCTTAGACTCTCTCACCATGATGGGAGGCTTGGGGTAACCGGTCCATGGTTTCACCTTAGAACTCAAATCGTAAAAGTTAAAAGGATGAAAATGACTTTATTTTGGTTCTTTTGTCCTATATGAGCACCCTAGACCCCTAACAGCCAATTACTAATGTCAACCATCCCAAACATCATCTACCTAATCATTTATCCTTATCTAATCATTTTTACTCACCTTCAACATCATCTAGAGCATTGGACTAACTAACCCCTTATCATCCACCTTATCTTACATCAAGAACTAAAAAAACTTAAGGTCTTTGAAGACTATGTAGGCATCACTTGGTTCCATTTTTTGTGTATAGGGATAGCTCAACCACCATTTATCCCTCATCATTATCTTATTCTTGGACTAGTCACTTGGCAATCATAAATTAATTCTCAGGGCCCCATCCTATGCATAGTATCTCATTATCCCCAATCAGTAATCATAATAAATATTATCCCTTTTTGAGCTTCCCCTAGTATGTGTCCCTATTACAAGACTTATCATCAGCTCAAACACTTCCTATTTTAGTTAATTTCATCCTATTAATCAACACACCTTTTAGACATTAATAATTTGTCTAGAACCCATCACTTGAGCTACCCAATCATCACTCTAGGGGAATATATTTGGTCAATAGGGGCATCCCAACACCTTTATGATCCTATACTTATCCCACCCCAAGATTTTTGTTTGAGTGACCATCGAGTTTAATTTCTTCCTACATGCTCCCTTGAGGGGGCATTATCTCTACTAACATTTAGAATCATCTAGCACTATGGTTTTTCTTCAAAATTCCATTACTCTTTCCACTCATCATGCCCTTTCAAATAGGGGTAAAATGTATGCACTAAATTATTCTCACCCTACTAATTATGCTAATTTCCACTAATTTAGTCTAATTCTTATATTTCTTAGCTAAACTAGTTAATAACCTAACAATGCCCATCCCATTCCTATATCCCAAAAAAAATTAACCTATTTTAAAACCAATTAATCCCCCGATTAAACCCCAAATAGAGATTATTACCTACTAAGCTATCCCCTCAAATCAACTAGCCAATTTAAATTTTATATTTTCTCCAACTACCACCCTAGCCATTCCTACATCTCTATGAGTCCTAAACCTCATTAAATCCTATTAAATCCTCCCATTATCTCCTTAAATAATTGAGAATCCTCTAGAACAAGATAAAATACTCTAAGACTCTAAAATTCTCTAAACTAGAGACTTCTAAATAATTTTAAATTCCCCTAAAATTTCCTCCATTATTCTATAAAAAGCCATGCTTGGGCTATGGCAAACTAATTTTTGAAAAATCACAAGCAAACTATAAATCTATCAATCCATCATATTAATACTACCATTGCATCCATAATATCATTATATTACTCATCCAAGCCATTATCCACTTCACACAACCATTGGAAGCCATTGTCAATATCTAGTAACCAATCTAATAATCCAAAATTTTGACATCAAATTATCCAAGTACAAATCCTAGAATAGAGGCATAAGGAGGTAAAAATGATGGTAAACATGTTATATTTATTTTAATTTGCCTCTTTTATCCATTCCTATTGGTGTCATTATGTTTTAGGTTTTTATTACTAGGTTTAGTAATATTGTATAAATCTAAAATTTGGTGCACAATCTCTTTTACCCTTCACTTGTCACCTTTTACCTATGCATCACACCACCATAGTATAATAATGAGAATGAAGGTGTTTGATATAATAATTTAGTACTTTGTTTACTTCCCAAGTGATATGAATCCTCCAAAGTGGTTTGAAACCTTCCACTTATCTCCTTTTTGTGTATTCTATCCTCAAATAATGTTCTTTGACCTTACACAATCTTAATATGTACAATAGAACTATATGGTACTTAATGAAATGATAGTTCCTGTTATGATCTTTGATAGAGGTTTATAAAGTGTCAATTGGTCACTTTAATTACATAGGAGACCTCACAAGTTTGAACTTGAATGGAAAGTATCTTGAGTTACACTTTAGGGCATAAGAGTGTATGAGTCAATGAAATTGCCATTTGGATGGGTGTAGGTGTAAATTTTAATGTATAATTGACTTGTAGAATTGATTTGAATTTAAACCTAATTATCTTATTTACCTCATTAAAATACATTTCTCATATGGTATGATATCTAAGATATTAGACTCTTTCATTAGTCTATTTTGCTATCAATCTTTTCACTGTTTTGGAACTATACATGCCCTTTTGTATGGATATAAGTTGCATTGATTGTGTGAATTTGAATGTGTCATTTTTTATACACTCCTCTATTTATTCTCTAGCCTCATTCCATAATTATTTGCTTATGAACCATTCATGATCATGAGACTCTGTCATTGATCACTTTTCCCTCATCCTTCATCAGATTGAAGATATGCTTGTGTACCCATAGGTGTAGGTAGAGTTTAGGAGGTATGTGACTATGTATTTTGTATCATTTTAGCTTCAAGGTCTAATAGAAAACATTAAACCATGTTTTGAGATCCTTAAAACATGACAAAAACCTTATGAACCCAAAAAATCATGATGAGACCTCACTATCTCAAGATGGACTATCAATATACTTGAAATGTCTTTTACCCAGCTGTATGTATGTATTTTCATGAAAATGACCAAAAATGAGTTTGGTTATCAATTATGGAATGTTATTTATACAAAAATTATATATATATATATATATATATATATATATATTCTCCTTACAACATTATCTCCTTCATACCACCATCATCTTCTTGAAAATATGATTTTCTCACTACATTCTTGATTATGCATGATTTCATGTCCTTGTACAAACTATATCAAGGTTTGAGGATGCTTAGAGAGATTGAAAAAGAGGTAAGATTTTTAAGAGTTCTTTACACTATATAATTATCTCTATAATCTCAATAACCTCTCTCTTAAATATCTACATCCTTGAAGTCTCTTCATTAGCTTTGTCCACCATTTGGCTTATGACTATCCTTGAAACTGACTGTAGGTCTCTTCTTGTGCTTCTTTATCTATTTAAGGAATTATACATGTATTATTATTGATCTCCCTCATTTATAATATTAAATTTCTATTTATTATATTTTTGGTTAATCCAACTAGGCACTAAGAACATTATATAGACCTAAAGACTGCCTAGACACTTGACTGTTGGAAGTTTTTACTTGAAACTAAGCTTGTAGGTGTCTCAAAGGACACTTGATTATTTTATTATGGTTGTATCTTTTATATTTTGACAGGAATTAAAACATAATATATATCAAGAACCATTCACTTCTTTCCAAATTCACTCATACATTCATGCCATGATGTCAACCTTCAAAAGATTGTGACCTTTCTCATCTGTAGATGACTATATATATATATGCACTGTGATTGAATTTAGCCTTAAGGAAGTTTAAAAAAAACCATTATCTATGAATTTGTCATTGAATATCTATATATTTATGATAGAGGTATGAAACAAAGACCTTCTATGCCATTCTTATAGCTCTTATTTGCATTGTACTTCATGATAACCCCTAACTATGTTTCTTGATGACTGTAGGTAGTCATTCTTGACTATTTAACAAGGTTTCTCAATTTGATATCTCCATCTTCATACTTATGATGGTTTATGCCCCTTGATTCCTATCGATAGTATATTATTGATATGGAGATGATTGGAATGGGGATGATGGGAAAGTAAGATGGAAAACCTTGTTTGGAGGGGGAAATGAAGCATGATCATAGTGAGAATGGTAGTGAAAGACAATGATGATGGAGATGAAACAAAATGGGAATGAAAAAGGACATGAGGAGTATGCCAAGACTATTTTTAAGTTACAATGTAATAATTAACATTTATTATACCACACATATAAATTTGGATGCCTTTTAAGGAGGATAAGAGGATGAAAATAAAACCTAAAAGTCTATATAAAACCTTAACAAATGCTAGAAAACCTTAACATTTATTAAACAATTACTTTTAAGGACTCTTAAGAGCCATTGATGGCTTATTATTTTGAATATTTAAAAGGAACCTTTGATAATATTACCTATATAAAATAATAAGATGAAAGAGATACCTCAAACAATAATTAAACAAAACATTGAAACCCTTTCTCTCCTGGACCATACAAACTCCCTTTACATGTTTGTATACTACAGATTTGTACTCTTTTGATTTCTTAAGATATATTTAACCTTAAAAATTGTTTAAAAGGAATGATTAATTCCATGTAAAGGTAAATTATTCTCCTGATAAGCTCCATAATCTTGAAAAATTTCACTATGATGCCCTAATGAAGAGAAATTCAAGAAAATTGATTGCCTGCTTGGATGAAGGAGAGAGATTGAGTGCCTTGACTTCAAAGAGATGGTTAATGAAGGAGATAAGAACAATTTTATAACCACTCACCATATCTAGAATCCATTTAAGACTTATTTTTTTGGCCAAAATTTTAAACCTAGATTTTCTCTCTCATGGTCGTACCACCTAAAAACCTGAAGGTCTCTCCCTATGTGCAAAGAAGCAAGGTGAAGTATGTGAATCAGTTTTGGGCTTGTATGGAATAATTTTTCCTTAAAATTATTCTATAACCTATATCATATCCTCATATTCATGATTTAACACTCTACTATATGGAATGGGCCATACAAGTCTGTAATTTTGCATGAAATAAATTGAAAATGGCTTGCTTTTGCCTTTTATTCACAACTTAAGTCTTTAACCACAACTTTTAGGGCATGAATGATAAAACCAAAAGTTAATAATCATGTTATTACAAGTAATAATCTTTTTAACATCTTTTGGGGGCCAAAATTGGCATGTATAAGCTTCCAAAAGACCTTTTCCATGTTTTACTTGCAGTAAATGAACTTTTTAAAGTATAGGACCTTATGACTAAGGTAATTACATGTATTCGACACAATATATCACATTTTAAAACCAAAAATTGTATTTTATGGTAATACAAACATAGTTTTACAAAGGGAAATTACCATCAACTATCATGGAATGTACCTTATCACCTTTAATTGAGCTCTTCATGACACTTTTATATATGTTGATCACACATTATAATCTCATTATTTGTTTCATACCTTCTATATACTAAACATGCTAAATAATCTCATGAAAAATTGAGAGTTAGATAATACCATGACTAGACACTAAAACTTACTCCCTTCATATGATAGTTCAAGACATCAATATGGTCAAACACATGACTAAAAGACCCAAGGAAATTGAGACATGAAAAGTTATTAATGTAGAGGTTATAATTTTGTCTTGATAGGAAAAATTACCAACAACACCTTCATAACATTACCTTACCTTCCATAATCCACTTGTTTAGGCATGACTATGTTTTGTGGTCTATGCATGATACTAGACCTATTAGGCTTGAATAGGGTTTTAAACTTTGTACCCTTGATATCAGGTTAGGGGTTTGAATGAGATGTTATTTACACTATGACACCATTCCTCAAATAGTATTCATTTTTTTTATACCTCTCTTAGGACCTGTTATTCTCAAAGCAAGCAAAAACACTCACAAGTAGGTAGACCTATAGTTTATCTTTTGACTATGTGTAGAGGTCTTGAAAATTAGAATTGACCAATATCATTCATTTTTAATTTATTCTCAAAGTGACCTATGACCTTATGGTCTAATTTAGATAAACCTTAGATAATTTCATATGCCTCTACCCTTCCTTTTAAGTTTGAGACCAACCTATTCTTGGAGTAACCTATAGGTACCTATTTGGTTTGTGCTTAGCATCTAGAGGTCTCAATGGTATTCAAATTATAAGAAAATCATTGATATTATTTTGGATCTTAACTTCATTTGAGTCCTAATTGGATGTATGGATATTTTCAAATACCTTCACCCTTTCTTCACTTTTAATGCCATCTGTTTAACTAACAACCTTTAGGTATTATAAGGCTATTTAACCATTAGATTTGAAACCTACACTTCTCACTTGACATGATGTTATGAAATATTAAAACAAAAGGAGTTCATTCCAACATATATAAAAAGGTATGAAAACTCAATTATGTAATAATCAAGTCACTCTAATTTGCTTTCATGTATAGACCACACACAGTCCTGTAGGTAGCCTTATAGGACTATCAACTCAATCCCTTGGTTTTCTCTGACATGTGAGTGGCCTAGTTTATATTTGATGGGTTTTGATGATATTTACATCTATAATGATGTTAGTAATTCATGTTAGATAATCCCTTATATTTATTGGATGTTGATCATGGTCTAAAATGAGGACCTATAGGTGTAGGTCTTGTAAGTCACTACTTGTATAATCTACAAATCCACTTCCTTAAGTCCTTAGAATTTTCAAGACTATCAAACCACTTCTCACTTCTTATCAATATTTCAATGGTATACAAAAGCTTTTGAAAATTCCTCATACCACCTTTAACTCACCCTATAGTCTATACATACCTATAGGTATATTCAATTATCTTATGAGGTATGTGTGTAGTCTTAGATAATTTAGTCAATTCAAGAAATCTTGATGATAAAATGGGGAAGTCAAAGCCACATGAATGAATGAAGATATGTATTAAGTTTTTCCCATAGCTCTGAGTATATCCCATCTACTTGTATAGTCTGCATATGCTTGTATATGAAAAACATTTATGAATTTCATTAGAAGATGTGTCTTGACTACTAACTTCATCTTTATATACTTCTAATAGTGCAATATTATCTCCATAATCTCACACTATGATATATCACTAGTATTTAAGCCAAAATGTCAATCAATCTTGTAGTGGACTATTCAAACATAGACCATGTTCCCAAATAGCATCACACCTGAATAATAAGGACAAAAGACATATCTCAGGCAAAATCATATGAATTCCATGAATTTGAGGGATCTTCCATGAGTGATGAAGCATTTATAATCTTTGAGAGTGACCACCATGAAGACAAAATAGAAACTTCTTGTAATATTAATTGAGACACCTTGTACACCAAGATAATTTTCCTCCAGTGAAGATAGTTCATGGGGATGATTTGGATGATTAAACCACAATGAAAAGGATATCCTTATGTTGAGAATTGTTCCTATCATTAAGGTTTGGCATTCATGATTTTTTTCATTTCAGGATGTTTTAAAGATGTCATAGGATAATTTTCATGCATCAAAGTCAAGAAAAGTGTCTACATAAGTGGTTAAAGTCTAATTCTTTATGACTATATTTTTGAGTATTATGGTAGTTCTGAGTGATCAAGTTGTAGAGTTGTTCTTGAGCCATTATTGTCTAAGTGAATTTGTTTCAAGTAGTTGGGGATGTTCATGAGGTCATATAGTATATATATTTTTCCTATACACCTCATAAACTATCTTACAAGAAATAAGTTCAATCACTCCTTTAGAAACTCTCCCATCACACACACATAAATGTTTGTGTGTGTGTGTGTGTGTGTGTGTGTGTGTGTGTGTGTGTGTGGTTTATTTTTCATGGGAGATCTTATAAATGAGTGACTGAACTTCATTCTTATGAGATAGTTTATGAGGTGTATAGGCCAAATAGGGAAGTCTATCTTAAAGAGGGCTTCAACGTATGAACAAAGAATGCAAATGTAACCAAGAATGGAAAAGGTCATAAGAAGTCATTGGAAATTTTTTTGAGTGGCTTGTTTTGGTTGGAGAAGGCTATTTAGATCTAAGAAGATCAAGTCTTAGCATCAAGAGAGAAGACCTAATGAAGTAGGTCTCCATGAGACTTAAAGGGTGAGTAAGACCAATGTTGGTCATTGAGTCAGAGTATACTAAGTGAATGAAGATGACATTAAGGTAATATATCTTCTATAAACATGTTTTTTATGTTCTAGTTACATGACATATAGGTGATCAAGCATGATAGATATCAAATAGTGTTTGAGTACACTCAGGCCTAATGTGAACAATGCTAATGGAGTGTTTCAAGTGATTGTTGGCCCTAAAAGGTGTCATAGATATAATATGAGATTATTGGGGTATATTTGAATTGTATATAAATTATTACTACCATGTGTGGGTTTAAAATTTTTCTAAGGAATGAAAAGTGTAATGTGTGACTAAGAAGGCCTAATAGGTCTCCATGAGACCTAAAGAAGGAATATAGCCTATTGAGTTGTGACCAACTAGATATTTGTTGAGAAGTGTTGTCATTGATGTCAAGGTTGATTTCATTTATTTCAATTTGAATATGGTGAATATGTTTTGTGAGTTATCTTTGAGTTATGATCTTGTATGGTTGATGTGATAAATAAGCCATGTAACAAGAGCAAATTTGAAGGCAACCTAATGTCTCTTCTGTTGAGACAGAATTTTAAGTCAACCTAATGATTCTTCTATTGGTTATTGTCAAGGTTTTTGAATTGGTTTATTTTTTTTTCTAATTAATGTTATTATTTGATAGCATCACTGAGCTAATCATGTTTGGGTACTAGTCCTTGAGTACAAGGTGTCTTCAAAAGCCTAGTCATAACAAGCATAGTCATATCATGGTGCATGGTGAGCATGAATAGGTATGTGTAGAGGAATGACATTATTTGATGAGAATTTAATGCATGTGTGAAATTTTTATAATCATAATATATTGCTTCAATATTAGTTTTCAAGTTTGAAGTACTTGAGAAGCCTAGTCATGACACTAGTCATGGCATGTAAAGTCCTAATGAGAAGGTCTAAACATGGTGGCTTGGTGAAATGGATGCACAAAGGCATAAGAAGATATATGAGATTTATTGAGCATGTATATGAAGCATTTGATCATTAATAATGGTTTTAACATGATCCTATAGGGGTAGGACATACAAATCAAGTCCATAACTAGAACATTTCTAGACTTTGCCTAGCCTAATGAGGCATCATGATCTATTTTCAAGGCATATGAAGTATGTATGGCACTATAAAATCATGAGATATTTTTCCTAAGTATGTAATTAAATTTGAGAACACATTTAAAGAGGCATGAAGGTCAATTTCAAGGCCTCATGTAAATTGTAGGTCAAAGTCTATGCAAGCAAAGAGAGAAAGTATGGTCTAATGGGTTATTAAGTTCTATTTATAAGGTACGTATGGATATGTGAGTGTTTTCATAGGTATGATATGAATTTTAAATAATTTTCACAAATTTTGAGGTCATGGTTTGGAATAAAAGGCATGAAAAGTGGTTTTAAGGTCTCCCGAGTACACATAATGAAGGCATGTAAACCCAAAAAGGACTTTCAATTATTTGTTGGCACATATAACCTCTACATGGGAACCTAATATATTAATTAGATATGGGGAAGGGTCCTATATAATATGTATAAGAATTAGTTTTGTAAATGAGGGCATCCTTTATGAATAATTATTAACACCTAAAATAATGTTAACCCTCTCTAAAACCCTAATAATGATTCGATGTGAAATATATTATTCAAAACAGCCCATAATGATCTAAAATTACTATAAAACCTATTATATCATGCATTAAACTTTGCCAGGAACCTCCAGGTGTGATTAAGATGTGTGTGAGTAATTCCTATAAGAAAGTGTTAGTTTTTAAGAAATTTATCATAGCAGTCAGAGTTGACCAAGTCAAAATATTCATATAATTGGATGGATAAGGTTTAGAATTGTATTTTATGTCCATGGTGGTTTATGGACAAGTTATATCCCTCAATATTGTTAAACTAGTCATCGAAGTTAGCCATTCATTGATAGTCCTAATGGTGGAAATAGTGAAAAACCCAAGCAATAGTGAGAATATGATTAGAGATGTGTTATCCTAAGATAGGTATGAAACCTAGTGCATGGATATGTTTTAAAATACTTTTAAGACATCATAATTTTTGGTATAAATTTTTGAGGTCAATGGTTATAGTGAAAATTTTTCTCATAAGATGACTTGTCTGACTCAGTGAGGTCTGTGTATAGTGAGGTTATGAGATTGGTATGCGAGACTAATATTTAAATTTGACCATATTATATTTATATCTAATAATATGGTATGATGATCTCATATGATCATATAAATTCATCATAAGTTACTAAATCTATTTACACAGGTGTTGAAAGTCTTAGTCATCTTGATTATGCTTTGAGGTAAACTGGTAATTCTAGGTAACCAAGTTGTAGTAATGGGTTTGAGGATCCATGCCCTAAATTTAAATATATAATGAAAATATTTTTGTTTTTTGTGACTTAAAATTATTTCTCATGATTTTGGAAATCATGGAAGTTAGTTAAAGTGATTGAAATGTTGAAGCCAAAATGGCTTGTTTGGTTCTAGTTTGACTGTATGTATTGAGGTCAAAAGATTGGTCTGCAAGACCAATATTTGACATTATAAATTATGAATTTTGTATTTTATATTGGTAGAGATTCAAAAATATATTTTTAAATGATTATTATTCATGATAAGTTTTATTTTAGGTGTTGAAGATTAAATTGTTCATGATTGGATTTTGGAATGTTTTGGTAGTTCTAAGTGGGCTATTTGCAAAGATGAGTTCAAGCCCTTTTGCCTTAAGTTTTGAAGTCTAAATAACATGGTGATATTTTTAATTTCATGTATATTTTTTTTATATTATTTATTTCCATGGTTTTTATCTAATTTGTGCCAAATCCTCAGTATTTCAAGACAAACTTTCTATAGGTTCACAGACCTAATTGTGAACAATACTAATAGTGTGCTTGGTGTTTGGAGATAAAAGGTGTAATAGAAATAAGATAATATTATATGGGATTTATTTGAGTTTAATATTAATTTTTTTTTTCCATGTTTGGATTATGAAAGTTTTCTAAGGAGATTAAAGGGTAATGTGTGCTAATGAAGGCCTAATTGAATTATGTCTCCTTAAGGCCTAAAAGAGGTTTTGGTCTCTCAATTTGTGGAAGCCCTATTTTAATGATTAATTAATGTATGAAATTTTTTAAAAGACGTATTTAAAGGGTAATATAATTTTTTAATTATTTATGTCTAACCAAGAGGGATATGAGCAAAAGGTTTGTATAAATACAAGGTAGTTTTAGGCCTAATATGTGAAAAAGAGAGAGCAGAGAGCAAGTAAATGAAATAGAGTATTGGTAATAAGGAGGTATTTTATAACATATAAAGAGAATATATAAATTGTGATTAATATTTTATAGAGGTTTTACATATTAAAACCAAGTTCATATGACTTAAGTAAGTCAAGAAGAGGGCTAGTTGAGCGAAGAAGCCTAGAAGGTAGTTTGAGAGAAATAAGAGGGTGAAGAGTTAAAGAGGTGGTCACCATAAGTTAGTTAAGAAACATGGGTTCTTGAAGGTGATAAAATAAATTATGTGGTTGAGTTGGTACTGATTCATCTATGGGTTTGTTGCCTCCTTGCAAGTTGGTTCTTTCTAAAGCCTAGTTGGGTTAGTGCTTAGCTAGTTGGGGTTGGTGCTTCACTAAATTTGGTGTTTGAATTATAGGAATATATTAAATTTATATATATCAATGGTTTTTATTCATCTTGATGGTTTCCCACATATGTGATGTGTTCATATGTTTCATGCTTATGTGGAAAGGTGCTTATGCTTGCTAGATCTATATGCTTACTTGAATGATTCATGATTGTTTAAGTGAAATTTATAAGAAAGTTTTTAAAGAATGATTTATATCCCCCCCATCTCAGTAATTTTTATTCCAACATTTGGTATCATATTAGGTTATTTAAATTATGCCTAATGGCCTAAAGGATATCCTAGAAGCAAGGATGACTAGTCAACAACCTCAAGGTGGTTTATCTACTAGTAAGTGTTAATTATTCAATGAAAATAATTATTCTTTTTGGATCATTAGAATGAGGAAAAATGTAATGTAAATGGGCCATGACATATGATATTCATTTGTAAATGGATACACTCCACCTCCTACACCAACAACTAATGCAGTAGGAAAGAAGGAAAGTGAGAGCAATTCTAAGGCAATGAATGCCATTCTATGTGGCCTATCAGAGGTAGAGTTTGTGAAGGTGATGCACTATGAATCATCCAAGGTGATATGGGACAAATTGAAGACCATTTATGAAGGAGACAAGTTGTAGACCCATAGGAGACATTTTGAAGCTAAAGATGAAACCATTGCATCCTACCTGTTTAAGGTTGATGAAGTTGTCAATGTCATTAGAGGATTGAGATAATAAGTGAAAAAGTCTATAGTTGTTCAAAAGGTATTGAGATTAATAACTCCTAAGTTTGATTCTAAGGTATCTATAGTATAAGAGATGAAAGATTTGGATAAATTAGAAATGGATGGGCTTCATGGAATCTTGATTGCCTATGAGATGATAAAAAATGAAGGAAGGACTCCCTAAAAGGAAACAACATTAAAATCTAAGAAGTCTAAAACCAAGAAGGTCAAGGATAAAGAATGCTCATATATTGATGTTGATTAACTAATATCCATGTTTTCAAGGAAATTAAGATTTGGCTTTGATAAGTACAAAGGTAAGTTTCCCTTAAAATGTATCAACTATGGTAATATTGGTCACTTTGCATCCAAGTGTACTAGCAAGGATACAACTAAACATGATGAACATAATGGAGATGATAAGAAGGTCTACAAGCCTGATAAAAAAAGAAAGATTTTAGGAAGTATGAAAGTAGGAAAGGGTCATTCAAGAATAAGAAATTTTTTTATAATAAAGAGTATAATAACTCATCTAATGTAAGTGATACAATCACATTTGAGAGTGATGATGACAGTAATAAACTTGAACATAAAAATAATGAAATCTTATACATGGATATAGATAAAAACAATGAGGGTTGTTTAAATGGGAAAGGCTTTATGGTTGATTAATAATCAGATGAGGAGGATGGTGAAGTAAACCTTGAGGCATAATTTGTGAGTTCTCTAGAGGATATGAAGTTCTAAAGAAGGAATAATCACAAGCTAAGATCATGAGTTAAGGACTATGAAGTGCAGATTGGTTTGTTCAAGGAGAGACTAAGTAACACATCCAAAAAGTATGATGAGAACATCAATAAAATTAAATAATAAATGGAAATAATCACTTCTAGATTAAAATCTAAAGAGTAAGAATGCACTAGGTATGGAAATAACATGGAATCCTTGAAATCCAAGTTGGATCAAGCATATAGCAAGTTGAAGAAGTTTGTGGAGTTTGAAAAGATCACTAAGGCTCTATATGACATCTTGAATAGTAAAAAGTCTACAAGTGATTAGATAGGTCTTGGTTTCAACTAATACCAAAAGGAGGCAACTCAATTCAAGGAGAAAGATAATGAAGACAAGAAAGTCAACATGAAAAGACTAATCAGACAACCTAATGCTATGAGGTATGTTAATTAATTTAATGGTTATTGTTATGCATGCAATCAATTTGATCATAGAGCAAGAGAGTGTAGAATAATCTCTAAAAATGAATATGTATGGGGTTGTGAAAGGAATCATTAGTTAAGAGGTATGTATAAGTTTTTTTACTACAACTATCATAATATGGGACACATTTTAAGATTCTATTCTAATAGAGGTAGAAGGTCACTAAGTCAAAACAAGAGGTTTAAAGCTCCTAGATTTAAATAAAGAAAGAAACCAAATATAATAAAGGTGAGTCATGATCAATCTACAAGTTTAAGAGGACTATTTATTATGGCAGAACATAATTTAGATGAGAAATCCATTCAAGAATTTTCATTATTAGCTAAGATTATTGATCACATAGATGATGAAAAGGTCAAACCTAAGGTATAAATCAAGCCTAATAGAATCTTTAAATATATTTAGTCTTGTGAGAGCATGGAGATATGGGAATCTCCTAATTTTGGGTTATTATAGTTCCTTATGAAAGGGGTGACTCCATTAGGCTTCATGGAAACACACTTCAAACTATCCTAAGCATGGTGGATTTTTGGTTTGAGGGGGAGTTATTCATATTGTTTATAAGCTCCAAATGTAGTTGTTGATAAGCATATAATAGGTATGCAAAGAAATTTATACATCTATAGTAGTTGATAGTTGAGCATGACTTATGTTGTAGATGGTTTGAGAACTTTGTTAATTATTTTGGTAAGCCCAAGTTGTGAAGGCAAAGGGGGAGCTTAGTATCTCTAAGTTCATTTTGCAAGTTTTTGAGAATAGTTTCCAAAGAGGGTGAATGAGTGGTTTAAAAAGTTGTAGTATATATGACCCTTTATCATTAATGTCAAAGGGGGAGAAAGTTTAATAAGATAAGATTGATCATTTGACCAGTTTGGGGAAGATGAGAGTGATTAGATTAAAGAATGTTTTACCATCAATGACAAAGGGGGAGTTTGTTGAGAAGTATTTTCATTTATTTCAAGGTTGATGTCATTGATGTAGATGCATGGTGAGTGGTCTTTGAGGTATGATCCTGTGTGCTTTATGTAACAAAGAAGCCATGTGACAAGAGAGAATTTGAAGGTAACCTAATGTCTCTTCTATTGAGAGAGAATTTGAAGGAAACCTAATGATTATTTTATTGGTTGTTTTCAAGTTTTAGTGGTGTGAATGTGTTTTTTGATTAATGTTATTATTTGATATCATCATTAAGGTAAGCATGTTTGAGTACTAGTCCTTGAGTATAAGGTGTCTTGAGAAGCCTAGTCATAACAAACATAGTCATATCATGAGCATGTTCATAGTGAGCATGAAGAGGTATGTGCATAATTATGACATTATTTGAGCAAAATATAAGGCATGTGTGTAAGGTGTAGAATAATAAAAGAGTGTTTCAAGATTAGTTTTCAAGTTTCAAGTGCTTGAGAAGCCTTGTCATGGCACTAATCATGGCATGTAAAGTCCTAATGAGAAGGTCTGAGCATGGTGGCTTAGTGAAATGGATGGATAGAGGCATAAGGAACTATATGAGGTTGATTGAGCATGTATGTGAATCATTGGATAATTCATAAGATTTTCAAGGTGAGCCTATAGGGGTAGGATCTATAGATCAAGTCTATAACTCAGCCATTTCTAGACTCTACTTGGACTAATTAGGCATCATGATTGGTTGTCAAGGCATATGAATGATGTATGACAATGTCTAAGCATGAGAGTGGTTTATTGAGTATGTAAGTGAAGTGGAGATCACGTGGAAAGAGGCAAGGTCAGTTTCAAGGCCTCATGTTATTTTTAGGTCAAGGTCTAAGTAATCAAAGAAAAAGAGAGTATGGCCTAATGTAGGGTTAATTTTAAGAGGCCCTATTGGAAAACCTATTGAAAATATTTTTTGGATCTAGATAAATTTGATTCATTGGTATGGTGAATCCTTTGTGGGTCATGGTGACTTCTCTATTGATATTTTCTCCATATAATGACATATTTGAAGTGAATGACCAAAAAAAACAACTGATTAAAATGCTTGAGATGAATGATTGAGCTAAATGATCTAACTAAACAACCAAACTGAATGATCAAACCAAATGTCCATGTTGAACAACTAAACCAAATGACTAAACCATATGATTAAACCAAATGGTCAAACCATATAGCTAAACCAAATGATTGAATTGAATAGTTGAACCAAATGACTAAACTAAATGGATAAATTAAACATTTAAACTAAAGGGTGGAACCAAATGACTGAGATGAATAGTGAAACTAAATGACCAACCAAATGATTGAGTTGAATGGCTAAATTAAATGATAACACCAGATGGTAGAAATAAATTCCATAGCCAAATGATAGAGCTAAATGATAGAGTTAAATGATAGATTCAAATGATAGAGCTTAGTAACAAAGACCAATGACCAAGTTAAACAATTGTGTCAGATAATAACACTGAAACACACTGGCAAATAACCTGTATAGCTGACTTGTTATCATGTTGCTCAGTCACCTCACCTTTTCTATAAATACTTGACACTACCCTCATTTTTAATTTTTTTCAAAATTGATTTCTCATCCCCCTTTACAACCATGGAGAGAAAATTCATTTTTAAGAATCTACTATGCCTAGACATTTTGAGGCTCATGTAATAACCAAATGCATGAAATGATTGGATTTAGGAATGTAACTTTACTAGCCTAATATACATGCCTTAGTATGACATAAACACTATGTTATTAAAAATGTTGATGTATTCTTAGGACCCTAATGAGAAGATCTTCAAAGTGAAAGTGGATTCCAGAATGATTTCCATTGGTACTTCACCAAAAGATATTCACATTCTAATAAGTCTTCCATTTCATAATGTACCCCCAATGAGTTTTAAATCAATATTAACAGATGAAGACAAGAATTTTTTGGCTACAAATTTTTATTTACACATCGGTTGAATTGGCATGTACTTATAAAAAAAAAATTGTATTCAAAATTCAACATTTGTGATCTAAAATCCTTGTTTTCTCTTTTGTTTCAAATAATTGGAAGAGGGGCCTCCACATTAAATTCATTAGTCACCATTTTTTTAAATCAATGGTTCAATTTATCCAATCCAAAATAGTATTTCAAGGAAGAGCAATAGATATTCCCTATTGGTGACTATTCTACATTATCCATACTCTTTTCAAATATAAATTTGACTGGTGCTCTTTTATATCCACTAAGATAAGGATTGAATTAAATTGTGCTTCTAAAAATCCTAGTTCCACTATTTGTTGTTCAAATTTTATTCTATCATTGTATTATGATGCCTACTTTTACATCCAAAAGCATAGGGTCCAAATGTGCTTGATCCACAAATGGTGACAAATTCTCTGTCTATGTATGAGCAGGACATTAGTTTATTTGTTTATTTGTTGATCTAGGGTTTAATATTTGTTTGTTTGTTAAATGGTTACCAAGTTAAATATTAATAAATGTTTAAAAAAAATTTGCTATAACTTACAGACAAGAATGTGTACCACACAAAAATAATCTGCCTCAAAAAGACAATGTGTAGTTGAAGAATCTATAGATTCAGAGTCTATAGAATCATCCTTACAATTCTATTAGCTCGAGAAATGTCCACAAGTTTCTTTGGTATCATCTCCATGTATAGTTTTTCTATTTAAAAATTTCAAATGAGATTTTAATTTTCAAGACTCAAGTGCATTATTTTAGTTATTTATTTTATGCTTGTAGTTAACTTGATCAAAATTCAAATGGTGGAATAACCACCACCTCAACAAACAATAACATCTCCTTTGCCCTCTTGACCCTCTGTGGAAGGTATTTTATATTGCATATTTTGTTTTTTGGTTTTTGATTATAGTTTTTTAGATTGAAATTTTACATAATAAACCAACTCAAAACACCCTTGTCACTCATAATATGCCACATAGATTGGAGGATATAATGTCTCCAAATACAAGTACTAAAATTTTAATTTCAAATTAGCATATAACTTTGTTTTTCTAATTTATTTATTTTCTAAAATAACTTACATTTTGAAATCCATCCTCTATCTATGAGGAACATTATGCTACCATATCTACCACTGAACTCACTTTGTGGAAGGGGGAAGGCTCTTCTATTACAACCCAAACAACTAACTACAACACTTTAATTATTAGGTTCCCAATTCCCCTTTTTCTCTATTAAAGGCTTATAGAGTGCATAGGGATTGAATTCTTTGCCAAAAATTGAAATTTATGAGGAATATCTGGGGTTTGAAAGTGGCACTGATGTTGGAACTAATTTTAATCCACACAATGTTATCTAGGGAGAAGCAATACATGTTCAATTGACCGCTCAACAAGAACCTTCATGCAATTCACTAGAATATCTGACCCCAATAGAGAATGTCGTCATATCTTATGATGTCATTACATCTTTTCCACTAAACAATTTGGTAGTAGAAAGTAGTATTGCTAAAATTTAGGAGGGATTAATTGATGAATTAAAAAAAATACATGTGTGGGAGATTTGGGTGAAGGCATTGGTAAGAGATAAATGCTCATTATCACACCCACTCTAAGTGAGAATTTTTTTTCGCATTGGTACAATAGGAACCTATAAAAATTGATGCTTTGTTTACCAAAGCTAAATTTGGGTTAGTTACTATTGATAATAGTTACAATGATAATTTTTTGACTATCATGCTTAATAGGTTAGATAATTTGAATACATAATCTCAGGCATATTATAATAAATGGGAAAAATACACCAACCTTGTTGTGATTGCAAATGTGGAAAAGAAAAATCTATGGTAATGTATATTCATTTTAATAAAATTTCATGTCATTATTTTTTTTTTCACAACTAAATACATTATATTTTAAAATTTAGGAAAAATATAAGAACTTTAAAAAAGGAGCTAAGGTCCGTAATGTGCATATGAAAAATGCATGGAAAATTTTATTATCTATCATTCAATTTAAAGAGAATCTTATTCTATTGAGTAAACAAAACAACACACTATGAAAAATTATTAAGGAAAAAGATGAGATCCTGATGCCTTATTTAATTAGAATATAGTTGTTGGTCCAAGTCTACTTTCTACAGGAGATACTATAAAAGAAGATAGGCAAAATATTGATCATCTTAATGTTGTGGCTTTGGGTCTTGAAAATGTAGGGATATTGAAGGATAGTAGTGGCATATAGGATGTTGTGGTTTATAAAGTACTTGAGAAAGTGGTTGAGAAAGGATTTAAGAAAGTGGTTGAGAAACTCCTTGAGTAGTTGACAATCTATCTTATATATTTATAAACTATGTTTTCTTTTAAAATATATATTATGAATGACAATTTCAAGTTTGTAGATGTGTTGATCAATTTATTGAGTTTTAATTGTTGGATGACCACGTATATTGCAATTTCAATTTCAATTTTATGATGTTGTAAAATTGTATGGTTTTAGGTCCCCTTTTGATATTTGTGATGCACTTGTGAAACTCACATCTCAATATAAATGGATTAATGTCAACATATTCCTTTATATAGTGTTCCCCCTAATACAATCATAATATATTGATCTTTTGCAGTCATCACTTAGCAAGAAATATATAAATGAATTTCAGAAAATGTATAATAGTTATTGAATGTTATGATAAAAGAGTGAGTTGTTTTGTGTGGCAGATCTCTTCATTATTATATTTGGATTATTTCTTGAGTAAATCATTATTTGAGATGTGTTTGAGGCCATTAGAAAAGTACATCCAAGTTTGGTAGAGGTTTGTTTTTGAAGATAGTATTTTGATAATCAGTAATAATGAGGATTCATCAAAGTTGAAAATATGCATGATTGATTGTGATCATGAACTATATAATAGGTTTAATGGATTGTTTAATGTTATGAGGATGTTTAGATAGATAAGGTCTTGTGAAATCAATTTTATTTATATGAAAAATGGTATAAACAAGAGGTAAGGTCTTTAAAAATATATGAATAGGTATATTATATGACATGAGTATCATTCATACTCATTGATATGTGATTAAAATGTCATATTTTATTTGATCAATTTATTTTGAGAAGAATCAGTTTTATGGACTCTAAATAATTGGACAGCTTTTTAAATATCCTCAAGAAAGTGATTTGGCATTGACATAGTTATTATAGTTTTTGAATAATTGAAAATGTATAATAATTTTTTCATATTATGATAAACATGTGATCACACATTAATTAAAAATAATTAGATAAATTAAAACATGAGTACATTAAAGGCACATAACAGAATGCAAGTATTCCAAATCAAACACATAATAAGAACATCAAACACATTACAAACACATATGATGTACTATGAAGGCACAATAAATACATCACATATGTAGGAAAAAAATAGATCTATAAAAAATATGTATCAAAGACATAAAGATAAAATAACCATATTAACCTATAGTGTCCCCCTAACATAATCACAATATATTAATATTTTACATTCAACACTTAGCAATAAATAAGGAAATGAATTTAAAAAAAATGTATAATAATTATTTCATCTTATGATAAACATGTGAAAAGTACTTACAAATAATTAGATAAAGTAAAACATGAATACATTGAATAGTAGTATTTATAAACAAATTATAAAATTATACGAAATTAAAATTCAAAAACTCAAAACTAATAGTCTGGTAGCTGAAATAATCCTACACAAACCTAATCATCGACAATGATATTTGCATCTACCATTTTGGTACCATATTCAGTGTCATTATTTATATCCTCTTTATTTGTCATTGTATTTTTGATGCCTCTTATTTCAATTAGATAAATCCATGTCACCATATCTCTTTCATAAGGAAACATATCCACTGCATAACATGAAACATATAATCTCAAACAGGTTTCTAAATTTCTATCCAATTTATTTCAAATTTTTGACTTTATGAATGATAATGAACTAAATAATATTTCATCTTCCACTGAGCCCAAAATCATTGTTTGATAGAGCTCATATAATCAGAAATATTCACTTAGACTTTTCTACAATATACTATTAAGATAAAGTTTTTTCCACAATCTTGTAATTGCCCCATTCTCTGTTGGTTCCCTTAGAAGATGATATTGTTCAAACATTATAATTCTAAAAAGTGTTGACTGGGATGTCAGTAAATACTTTCCCAAAATACCTTTAATTTTATACTCCATTCACCTCTATAGATTTACCAAAATGCATTACAAGATAGCCCATGTATTTGTGAATAAATTGCTATCTTTTGAATGTTATTACTATTCCATAAAATGGGATTCAAAATTGCCATGGCCTCCAACAAATCATCCCTTTGAAAATAATCTCTGATATTTACAGATATGTTTTAGGAAACCCTACTTAGTTTCATCCCAGTTTTAGATAAAATAATGTCATATAGAATACGTGTTATAGGCATTTCTCTAGATTCAGCTCCCACAAGATCAGGTCTTTTGTAGAAAGTGTAAATTGGAATCTCCTTTCCATTAACAATGAAACAAAGATGATAATTGATATTCAACTTCAAATAATTGTCAAGGTTCTTTAAATCAGTCAAAAATTACCAATTAATAAAAATAAGGCCTTAAAACATTTCATTCAAGGTGTATAGTATGTCTGGAGATTGACATATTCATTTTCTTAGTTGTATGAAGTCCAAAATATAAATGGACCTCTCTTAAGCATGTTTCATTATACAATTCATTTCCTTCAACATTGGAAGAATTCCACATAAATTCAATAGTGTTTCTAAATCTATTAAATTATACAACAAATCTTTTGCCTTGTCAATTTATCTACAATATTTATACATAAAACCTACTAATGATGGATATTCTTCAAAAATTCAGCATATAGGTTCATACATATAAATCCACTTTGTATCAACATCTTTCAATAGTTTCTTGCTATAGACACTAGAAAATTGTACATGATAGTTTTAGATGTCAAAACATTCTTGGATTACACCATTACTCAACCTTTGATAATGACCTTGAGTCAAGTTAGCTAAATAGCTAAACCAATTCACCTTTTCACCCCACTTGACCGTTGACCTGTGATCACTAATGGTCACCTCGATCATCAATGGTTAGGTCCTTAACACTTGAGCACTCAAACTTAGTTTGTGTGTGAACCCAAGCACATCATAATTAAATTCATGCAATGAGCCAACATATCAAGAATTAAATTTATGTAACAAGTTTCATCCCTTCTAGAACCTACACCTCCATCTATTTTACCTATAAAAGAGAGGAACAAGAGGTTAAAAAGGGATCCAGGGATCCAAGAACTTAACAATTAGGCAATCAAGATTTCAACTAGTAGTCATCAGGGGCTTTTAGCATTAAGAAATTCTTTGTAGGTATTCCTTCCATCAAGTCAACAAATATGATAGATATTCGAATCTATACTAAAATTTCACTTCAATAAAAATATCGTTACTCTACCCAAATCACTCTCAAATCAACTACCAACTATCAAACAACTAGTTACGTATATTTCTAGTTTTTCAAGTTTTAATTATATAGTTTTTTACCTAGACCCTTCTACATCATATCTTCTGACATCCCATCCCTAGTTAGACCTTTAACAATCCATTACCCAATCATTGACCTCATTAGTCCAAGCTTTCTACAACACTTATTGGAACCCATAAGAACTACCAATGGTCACCCTGATTGTTGATGGTCACCTTAACCACCGACGGTCACCCTGACTACTGATGATCACTATGGTAGGAAATAATAGTAAGCTATTTCCACCTCCTTACCCTCATTTAAATTCCACTTTCTATATTTTTCCCTATTCACATAGTCCCCACCTATTTTATGAACCTAACCTGACCTATTTAGCATTAGTATTGACCCACTTATTACTATAATTAGTCTATTTACTTTATCAAGCATTTATTTCTTCTTGCATTCCCTTTCAATCTTTTCAATCATTTGATGTAAGTACTTCATCTTTATTTATTTCAACTTAACTATTTTAAGAGAGAAAATTGACAATGCCCTAATAACCTCACATTTCTTAGATCTAGCTCATGCTAGGCAATCCACCTTGCTATCCATCTAAAAACCCCTTTGTATTAGTGATTTCTTATCTATAGGTCATTCTTCCCAAGACAAAGAGGATCTCTTCAAAATTGTCTGGATCATGCATGCCAAAAAAAAAGGTTCTTCTACCATACCTCTATCTAGTTTCTTACTTCTTTTCCAAGAAAATAAACTAAAATTGAGAGAAACATTTTGGCATGCTCGGTGGGACCTAGTAGTATCTAGGTGCCCTTTTCTTCCTTATTCTATGATCATATAAAGAAATAAAAATTTATTTTAGGTATAAAATAAACCTTGAATACATTGATTGCTTGCATGTTTATCTCACATATTTAAAATTAAAGGCTAAGTAAATCAATCATAGTTTCACCTATGTTCTCACACACCAAAACCAAATCATTTATATCAATTAAACATCATAAACAATTGACATAAGGCCTGATTAGGGTTTCATTTCCTATCTATTTACCTTCACCCTTTGGCTATCTTACTTGGAGGTCATTACCAAGAAGAGAAATAAAAACTTCATACTTTGGTTGAGTCTAAACTCTATAAATTGGTATATAATGGCTAAGCACCTAACATCTTTATCACTATAATGTGTGAAGGGAGGGGGTAGGCCCCAATACCAAGCCATATATTTATTTCTAACATAGATCCTTTTGAGATCCTTAAACACCTAAAACCAACCATAGACTTTTTTTGTAGTACATGTTCTACAAACCAATTTCTTCGTCACACTTTCCAGCTAATGCATAAGCCAAAAGCAAGATAAAATGTACAATAATATTTTAAACACACTCTAGTGTATGTTTTGATTACCTTGAGATATTTTTATTTTGTTTGATTTGTGTTTGAGTTGTGAGCTTTCTTTTATTCCTTTATATTCCTCACATGGCTTTTACTAGACAATAGTTGAAGAACCAAACCAACCAGGAGCCACCTTCCTCTTCTTCTTTCTCCATGGAGTATACCTTATATGTTGAGGGTTATCCCCATCCTTTTACTAGCCTTACCTTGCCTCAAATATTTTTCCAAGGTGATGCATATTTCACCTCCTTCCTTGATAACAACCTCATGGTCCTCCAATATTACCTCAACACCCTATCTTACCACACCCCTACTTTGATTCCTCCTAGTAATCCACCTTATGGGATGCCTCTCCATCTTATGGGAGATAAATTTTTTGTCACTACCTCTACCCAACCTATGATCACTCAAACATCTTCCTCCACTAATAACCCATCCACTACCTCCATCCAAACTCAATCAAATAACCCAACCAATAACCAAATACCCCCTACACAAACCAATAACCCATCTAACATAGGGGAAAGCTCACCTTTTGTTACCCATACTCCACCCACAATGGGGATACTTTCTACCCATATTGTTTCTATTCCCCTTATCACTAACAACCCACCAATCTCTGTCCCACTTCAAAATGTGATGCTTTCTATACCTTCTACCAATCTACCTATCATCACCAAACTTACCACTCACCCTTAACCAATTAAACCATTCATACCTCTAACCCAATCCTTATCAATTCCCAAATATATCAATCTAATCATACCTCCAACCCAACCCACATCAACTCCTCAACAAACACCTATGACACCCTACACACACTATGTTCCTAATCCAAAAGTATACATAGCTTCAGCTTCTACCTAACCTCTTATGCCTATTAACCCATATGTGGCACCTTCTACCCAACCTCTTCTACCCCTTAACCTTTATGTAGCATCATCCTGACCCTCAATGACCACATATCAACATGTGTTATCTTCTCAACCTCCCACCAGTTATCCATATATTATATCCACCTAACCCTAGCAAAACTTACCATACAATTATAGAACTCCCCAACCCCTAATAAATTTGGTCAAAATATTGATGGAAAAAATGACTAACCTAGAGTCATCTATCTTTGGGGCTCATAACCTCTTATCTTATGAACAAATATTTAATGAACCTATTCACCCATCCATCCCTATCCAACCCTACCCTCCTCAATGGGAACTACCCAAATTTTATAAATTCCAAAGCAAATAAGACTCCCAACAATGCCTAATAACATTTTGGCATTCTTACTACTTGATTGGCTATGATGATGCTCTTCTCCTTTACACCTTTCCTATGTCTTTATCTAGACTAGCATTAGATTGGTATAGTGTTATCATGAATCAATCCATATTTTATTTTTCCCAACTCACCCAAGCCTTTTTAGACCACTTCTCAATCAATATATCTAAGGTCTCCATCACTTACCTTTACTCCATCAAGTAATTTGATGATGAATCAATTGCTATTTTCATATCTCGATGGAGAGGTCTTATCAACCAGATCTCTTTCTCTTTTTCCCAACTTGAGTTGATTGAAATTTTCTCTTGGGCTTATGCCAAACACATCACCCATACTCTACAGGTTCAAACCTTCAGAACCTTTGATGATGATTTCAACTTGGCACATAAATTAGAAATTAAAGCCATCAATGAGGTGAAGTTGAAAATAATAAATAAAAACTCTAGCTTCAAATCCAATGACCCTTCTTCATCCAAAACTACCAACTAATCTAAACACCTTAACATCAAACCAAAGGTAGCCATAAACATGATTGTCCTTAAAACCTCTCCCCCTCTAGTGGTCAACCAACCTAGCCAAGCCAACTCCTCTAACTCCTCTAATAAACAAACCTAAAATCAAAACTAGGCTACCCCAAAATAATATACTCCAATAGGGGAGTCATATGATTCATTTTTAGATAAGTTGATCAAATCCAACCTCAAATAGCTTCCCCCCATCAAACCTTCCCAACAATTTTATGCTTCTTTCCCTATGCTCAATTGGTGCAATGAGAGTGATCTATGTGCTTTACACCATGTCATTGTACTTGATGTTAGTAGGTGTAACACCTTCAAAACCATTGTCCAAAACTTGATTGATAAGGGATAACTTGTATTGGACAATCCTAATGTGCCCTCAAATCAATCACTCAACATCTTTTAACAACCTTTTCCCAATCATTCCTCTTCTACCCACCATGATGAAAACAAACCAAAACCATCTCACACTCATGAGGTCCATACAGTCAATGTAATTATAAGTGAACTCACCATTGAGGAAACCATTGACCCAACTACCTCTTCTCCACTCCACTTATTGAGGTGGTAGAATCACCCTCCATTCCTTTAAATACACAAATAAAGGAAGAAACCACCTCCTTTCCTTCTCTTAATGAGATAATGGACTTACCCACCTCTCCTTTAATAGAAACACAAAAGGAGGCAACCATTGCCATCACACCTTCCTTCCCCATCATGGAATCACCCACTCTCTCTTTGGAAACAATTAAAAAAGGAGAGATCACCTTATCTACTCCTTCCATGGAGGAAACATTCTCTTGAATCTTGGAACCTTTCATCAAGGATAAGGGTGAAGAAACCATTTCCTTACCTCAACCTATGGGCCTAATATTTGAATCTGATGCCCAAGGAACCAAACCAATTTACAAACCCTTATCTATATTGGTCTAAAGTGTAGAATCATCTTCTCAACCTAATATGGATTGAGCCACTTTTTGGCACCATCTTGGGCTCCCCTATCAAAAAAAGCATGAACTTTCAACCTCAACTTCATTCACCCCATCTTCAATCACACATACCATTAAACCTATCATCACCTCAACTCCTTAATAAAACACCTCTCCCTCCTAAACCATGGAAGTACCATCCAAACCACCTCCATCCAAAATTATCAAATCACCCTACACCTATTTAATAAAACCTATCAAGAACCTAGGGGTACTTCCTACTCTTACCCTTATCCACCCATCTTTGAAGTTTTATTTAAACCCATCTAGTCCACCAAAAAAAACCTTAACCTAGCCAACCAAGAAGGTGGAGCCACCCAAGCTCCTAATTAGAACCAAAACCATACCACCTGCTTCCCTCTTACCTTTTATATTGGGACCCTATCCTTATACCATCTTAGGAGCTCATACTTCTATTAAGAAGGTGAACCGTCCCAAAACTACCCAAATTAAACTTCCTCATTTTATTATACCTTTACCCACCCCCTATAAAACATAACACTCCCCATACTTTTTAATAAAACTATCTACCTTTACCTACCCACTTATCTCTAAACCTTCATCGTCTCAATCACCCACCTCTAAATCTTTCACCTTTAAACCTTCCACCTCAAAACCATCCAACACCAAGAAATACTAATCAAACCCACTTACCAAAAACATTCTACCACCTACAAATTTCATGGTGAAGCGTACTTATAAGAAGGCTCCCACACTTAAAACCAAAAGCCTATCACCCTTAACACCTTTGTTTGAATCTTATTCAACCATTTTACAAATGTTAATTACAAACCTCTTCCTTAAACCTACCATCTATCAAACCCTTTGAGTCTTAAACAATCTTGATTCAATGATAGTATAATCTTCTCATACCATAGGCCACTTGGACATGACACAAAGAACTACAAAGCTCTCTAAGCACTTGTCCATAAATTATGAGATGAGGATCATATACTATCAAATGAACCTCTCTTAAGACCATTATCAACCTAACCACAAAACAAACATATCCAATACTTACCCACTCTTACACTCTCATCCAAGAGTAAGGAGGAGCCAAAGTAGCCTTTTAGCCCCATGCTTCCCCTCATCCACACTATCCATATGGTCACCCAATCTCGGGCCTAGCAAAAGGATAAGGGAAAGGCCAAAGTTTCCATTCCATGGAAATATCCTTCCACCCCTCAACCTTCCAACTAGACTCAATCACCTTCACCAAAATCAAAAATATCCATTTTGGGTTCCTCTCCCTCCAACATTTCTAAATCCATCCAATGAGTAGTTCTAAAACAACTTCACTAGACATTGGTGAAGATCAGCCTATATGAACAGATCAACACCTCACCCTATCACTACCCAGCACTAATAGAGGCCCTAAAATCTATACAGGTCCAACCCAAATACCCTCAACCTCTTACAGACTTTTTTAGAGCTTTTCAACTTTCCACCTTTGTCACATTGAAGGATTCAAAAATACCCTCCATTCATCTTAATTATCCAAATCTTCCCCTCTTCATCATTACATACATAAATCAAATTTGCATCAAAATTTTGATGATTTATGGGGAAGATAGTATTAATATTATCTCCTCTCATGCTTATGGCTAACTTCGGCTTCTAAAGAATATCATGTCAAAAGTCATAGCAGACTTTCATTCCTTTAATGATATTATGGCCACAACTTTGGGGATAGTCATCCTCCACATTTACTTAGGACCTCACATGATTGTAGAGCTATACATAGTAGAATATGAGTTACAATAAAACATCTTACTTATATGCCCTTAGATCCACAACATGAGCTATGTCCCATCCACCTTACATTGATGTGTCAAGTTTGAATATGAGGTTCGGGTCTTCATTAGATAAGCTAACCCTAATCCTTTCACATATTACAACATGACATATTGACCCAATGATGTTATTTTTCCTATCTCATCCACCTCAACACTAACCAATGACAACTCCACCCCTAATATCGATGAAGCTTCAACTAGCTCATATATCCATTTTTCTCAGATCCCCACAAAGGACCCCTTGGAACCTATGTTCTAACATTTCTCATTAGGATAGTATCATATTTTAGCCTTAGATTCCTTCCCTACTCTTGAAGAGTATTAGAATATTGACCATAATCTTGGTTATGATTTCAATATCAAAACCATCATTCATTTCATGTTTTCTAACCACCAAACCAATTTCATCTATGGGGGGTTTGATCATTCACTTCTCGCTTCCTCCACCACCTCTTATACCCAACCATTTTCTTTTAATTTCTCCTATTTATAAAAACTATAATTTGCCAAATTCTACCTTCATAGGTGTACCTAAAATGGATTCAACCTTGGATATTATTAATATAGACCCCACGAGTTACCTTTGATCAAAACTTAGAAACCTTGTGAGCTATATAGCCTTAGGTTCATCCCACCAAAAGAACCCATTAAGTCACCCAAACCCATCACCACCATTGATGAGAATATTTCATCCTCACCAACCCCATCTCTTTCAAAGTCTAAGTATTTCAAAACCATCTCATTTAACCTTTTTTTAGTCAATATTGTTAGTTTGGGCCCCCTAACCTATCATAAGGGTGGCCAAAATAAAACCTTTCCTCTGATTCATCTTGAAATGTTAGAAAATTATTCTCTTACCATCCACACCATCTAACATCAAGATAATGATTCCATTTGCATCTATCTTGGTGCAAGGTATCCTTATATCCACAAATCCCCTCTTGAAAACAAACCATGTTGAATGAATCCACTATTGATGTCAATTTGGTATTTAGGATAACCCTTGCATTATAAAGATTGATCAATCCTTAGATTCCTTGAAGCAATAGGACTACCCTTCCTTCATAACCTAAGCATAAAATTTTATTGGTCTTATCAAGATATTCCTATAAGTGACCCTTCCATAGCTATCCATAACATCGACATCAATCCTGATGCTAAGCTTGTTAGGCAAAAGATTTATAGGATGCACCCTCATATCACCCTTCTAGTCAAAGAAGAGCTTCAGTGCCTCTTATCTATCATCTTAATCTAATCCATTGACTATCACTAATGGTTTTCCAATATTGTTCCCATCACCAAACCCATAGGGGGACTTCACCTCTGTGTTGACTATAGTGACCTCAACCTTGCTTGTCTAAAAGATGACTTCCCTTTGCCTAGCATCAACCAACTTATTGATCGTATAGTTAGCCACAAGATGCTATCTCTCATGGATGGTTTCTCAAGATATAATTAGATCTTGATTTCCCCGAAGGATCAGCATTAGACTTCATTCATCACCCCATAGGGAACTTTCTACCATAGGTTCATGCTTTTTGGTTTGAATAATGTTGGATTAACATACTAGCATGTGCTGACCTACACCTTCCATGATCTCATCTACAAAATAATAGAGGACTATGTAGATGATCTCCTTGGGAAATCCAAATATCACAAGGATCATCTAAAATTTCTTAAAATTATCTTTGAACACCTAATCCATTTCTATGTCTGACTCAAACCCAAGAAATTTGTTTTTAGGGTCATATCTAAAAAGCTTCTTGGATTTATCATCTCTCTTCAAGGAATCAAAGTAGACCCTACCAAATTTAGAGTGATCCTCAACATACCGCCTCCAACCCACCTTAGTAAAATTTATATCCTATAGGGGAAGCTCAAATCCATCTACTGCTTCATCTCTCAATTATCAAATAGATGTCAACCCTTTCACCATCTTCTTGAGAAAGATAAATATTTTAATTGGACTAAGGACTATCAACAATCCTTTGATTCACTCAAAGAGTAACTTCTTTCACCACCCATTATTATCCCTTTTAAAGAGGACCAAACTTTCTACCTTTATATCTCCACCACTGACCATTCCTTAGGGATAATGTTTGTTCATTGTGATGAATAAAAAAAAGAGAAAACTATCTCTTATATAAGTTGAACACTTATAGAGCATGAGAATCGATACACCCATACTAAGAATATTTGCCTTGACTTAGTCTTTGTGGATTCAAAACTTCATCATTACCTCCTTAATAACAAAACCTTTTTCATCACCAATACTGACCCACTCAAGTATATGCACTCTAAACCATACCAAAATTAACTTATAACTAAGTGGCTCATGCTACTAGTTGAGTTTGAACTTGAGTTTATCTAATAGAATTCAATCAAAGGGAAAGTCACTGCTAATTAATTGGATGAAACTCTTTTCTTAGGTAAACAACCAATTCCTCTTGCATTTCTTGATGAGTTCATCATGACTTTTTCTCAAGAGGACATCACCTACCAAATGACCATGTTCTTTGATGGGTCAAAGTTCTAGCATGGTGGGGGTGCCAGAGTTATTATCATTTCCCCCAATGGGAAACCTCTTCCTCTTTCTTTCAAACTTTATTTTGAGTGTACCAACAATATGGATAAGTATGAAGCCCTAGTAATAGGTTTTTAAATTACTCTAGCATTGGGAGTTAAGATGATTAGTGTCTTTGGTGAATCCCAACTTGTGGTCAACCAGATCAGTGGATCATACCAATGTAATAATCATGTCTTGAAATAGTGAAAACACCCAGTAGATGTACTCTTATAATCATTTTATAATTACCTTATCCAATCTATTCTATAATATACCAACAAGTTTGTGAATACAATGACTTCCCTTGATTCCTAGATCCCATCAACACCTTCCCATTCTAAGATATTTATCACCATTCATCATTTTATCAAACCTCTTATATCCAATATAACCTCCCAACTAGTTTTAGTGTGGAGGAATATCCATTAGACATTTGGTATGAGTAAAACTTTGAATACCTCAACCTTGACATCATTCCTCCTAATCACTCTAGGAATTCTCAAAGAGCATTTGTTTAGAGTACCTCTTGTTATACCATATTAGGGGGAATCATTTACAAACATGGTTTTGATATCATCCTTATCATTTTCCTACATAATTGTGAGGCTTTCCATGTTATCAATGAAATGCATGATGGAATATATGGGGGACACTTTAGTGGTCTAGTTGTCTTTAAAAGTATCTTTTACCTCAATTGTTATTGACCCACCTTTAACCAAGGCTGATATGATTATGTAAATAAGTGTGTTAAATGTCAACAACATTCCAATTTACATCATGCACCAACCCATATATAAGGAATTTTAACACTTCTCATAATCAGGACTAGATCTCAATGGGGAAATCAATCCTCATTCTTCATAGTGGCATCACTCCATCATCACCACCATTGAGTATTTCACCAAGTGGGTGGAGGATATTCCTCTCATCTATAATTTTGATGTTCCCCATAAGATCATCATAAATAATGGAAAATATTTCAAAAACAAAAAATTCCAAGGTCTTTGTGATGCATTTGGCATCAAGTTAAGTTTTTTTCTCACCTTATCATCCACAAGCAAATGGATAGTCAAAATCCTCTAACAAAATCCTCAATAAGATGTTAACAAAAATGGTCAATGCCTTTAGTTAGGATTGGAATTTTCACATCCCTTTCACTTTGTGGTCCTATCACACTAGCACTTGAACCCTATAGGTGCTACCCCTTTCTCTCTAGTCTTCAGAGTAGAGGTAAGCATGCCTCTTGAAGTCTATATTTTGTCATTTTCCATATCGTTACAAGACATCATTTCTGAGAGTGACTATCATCAAGATAATCTATCATGACTTGAGCTACTTGATGAGTTACACCTAGATATGCTTAACCATATTTGATTCTATCAAGAATGAGTTAAGCATGCCTATAACAAGTACCTAAAAGAATGAGAATTCAACATCAGAGACCTTGTCCTAAAGGAAAATCAACATGTGACCAATATGGATAAAAGCAAGCAAGGCAAGTTTTGTTTCAATTAGCTTGGACCCGACATCATAACCTACAAGTATGGATTAGGAGCTTATCATTTATCCTCTCTTGAAGACAAACCATAACTTGAGCCTCTCAGTACTTTACACCTGCATGTTTCCTTTTGTTAAACAAGGATCAAACTCACCTTTTGTCTAACTTAAGCTTGTCCCTTGATTTATGATATTTTTACCTTCCTCACAACTTCATCACATCCCTTTGAGGATAACTGATCATAACATAAAACCATGTGATTAACCATCATAATCATAGCCTAATCCTAAATATGGGTACCATGACTTTACCCATGGCATGGTTATCATGGATACTTTTTCATCCCTAATTATATGGAATCCCATAGTCATTATCCCTCAAAACCACCCCTTTAACCTTGTTGGTTGAATATTTTATCGATCAGTGTACTAATAAACAAAATAGGTCTGATTAGCTAAAGTAAGAAGATTAGTCATCCAAATGTGTAGGTTTACCACATCAAAAGGAGACTGATCCCTCCTCTCATTAAGGGGAGGTTCCCTATAAATATGATATATATGTATATAAACAAAAAATAATACTCAAGGGTAGAACAAACCATCCATCTCTCTTTCTTCAAAGATGATGCATGAAAATCAAAAGAAAAACTCAAGGGAAATGATAGACATCACTCCTCTTCTTTTAAAATTACTATTCAACAAACCACAAGAATACTCATAGTAGTAACAACAAAATTTAACCAAAGATGTAGTAACCAGCAAATCGAGATGCAACACAAAGTCTCCACCTGAATTGCTCAAGAGTAAGGTATGAAGGACAACAAGGGCACAAAGTCATACCAAAGTCCTTTACATAGAAATGAAAAGTAAACACACTAAAGGAAATTATGGGGGCACAAAGTCTCTCCACAGTTGACTCTTCAGGACACCTTCTTGACTATTGTCACTAATTCTACTTGTTGAATTAAAGGAACAGAAGATATATCAAGGAAAAAGACATAAGAATATTTTCCTCAACAACAAAGATATCACAGCACAAAGTCTAAAAAATCACTTGCTTTCTTATTCCAATAACAAAATATGATCAACAAACTGAGCTCAAAGTCTTAGTAATGCCTTTTAATTTGGGCAGAGTTTCATTTTGATTGTCAAAAAAGAGATCTATTTACAATGAAAGAGAGTCCCTTATATAACCACTTCAAGAAGGACTCGAGAACAGTAACACATCATGTTACATTGAAAACTATTAGGAAGACAGGCTAGAAATTAGGGGCATCTACCCATTTGTTTTTCTCAATGCAGAGAAACAAGTCATGCTTATTGAAAGTTTGCAACTTTCAATGTCCACCTACCGATCTGATCCTTCCCTCATCGTTCCTCCTTTTTTGGTTAATTAAATCAAGTCTTGGATTCAATTTACTATTCTGTTCTTTAATCACTTTTTGCTAGCCTTGGCCTTAAAGATGTGAATGCATTCAGGTCTGTAGATTCAAAGGATTAATGGTTATTTCACGAGATTTAAAATTAACGTTCGTGCACCCATCACTATGTTTTCAATGGCTAGTTTGTTGTATTGAATTTGATGTCTTCGAGCACGTCACCCCTTAGTCCTTCTCCAGCTTTTCTATTTGGCACTTTAATATAAATAACCTACCCTTTTGGGCCTGAAGAAATTATCTACTTTGGGTCAGGAAGAGCCCCCTGCAAGCGTATCTGCCCTTTAGGTGGTCTTCAAATGGCCTTCAGGCTTCTTTCTTCTGGTGGGTAACTAAGATCTTCCTTCAAATTTTTTGTTTCATGTCTTCTTGAAGGGAAGATGACCCTTTAGCTTTGGGGAAATGTCCTTCAATTTGGCAGCCGAGAGTCCCCCACAAGGGCACCTACCCTTCGGGGTCCTTTGATGACCATTTCCGTAGAAGTCTTTCACGGGCTTTCTTGCAGACTATTTGTCGGACTTTCTTTGTGGGCAAATTCCCATGGACAAAAAGTTTGCAAAATTGTTCGATCACTTTGCCTTTGTTTCTTTGGAATTTTCTTCAAGCTTTTTACCCATAGCTGCTTTCCCAAATTCCTTCAGACTTTTTGTCTGAAGGAATTCCTTTAGACAAAATGTCTAAAGGAATTATTTCTTGCCTTAGTCTTTTTTGAATTCCTTAAATAAAAATTTGAAGGAATTACCTTTGCGGCCTTCTTTGAAAATGACCCTTTCGAAGGGTGTTTTTTGTCGACTAAGTGCCCTCTATAAGGGCACTTGTCCTTCAGGAGGCTCTTTGAACTTTTACATTGAATCGCTCCTTTGAATCGTCTAAGTGAACTGCTTGGTTGAACCAAGTCATTGAACTATTTCATTGAACCAAATGTTGAACCAATCCATTGAACCAAGCTTTGAACTACTTGGTTGAACCAAATGGAAAACCAAGCTGATGAACCAAGCTTTAAACCAAAATGGTTCAAGTCGATGGTTCAAGCTGATGAACCATTTGAATGAACCAAAGTGAGGAACTGAGCAGATGAACCAACTAAGTGAAACATAGCATTGAACCACTTGGTTGAACCAAGCCATTAAACCATAACTTTGATTGAACCCACTGTTGAACCGAAAGCATTAAACCTTTTAGATTTGAACTTATTAAACCTTTGAACCAAAGTGGTTTAATCTTTCAATGGTTCAAGCCTTCTTTGCTTAGATGCTTGCCGATGATGATTTTTGATTGAACCAAGGCACTAAACCAATCCCAAAAATCACCAAGTGTTAGAATTGGTTCTTTTGATTGAACCCACCTATAGAAGCCTTTAAACCTGTAGAAATGAAATTTCATGCAGAGTCTATAGAAACCAAGTCTGTAGTTTTCTCTAACCTTGAAAGAGTCTATAGATTCAAGCCTATAGAGTCCATAGATTTCTGAGAAGCTTAAAAAATGAGCAATTTGAATGTCTAGGACAAATTTCAAAAAAGGAAGAGACAATTTTGGTCTGTAAGACCAAAATAGTTTAAATGTTGTCCCAAAAATGAGTGATATTTTTTGGGGGACAATAGTTGGCTCTAGTTGGGGAACTTCTATCAATTACAAAAAGAATTGAAGGGAGTAGAATCTAGAATCTCCAGTGTCTTCATGTGTACCATTGGGATATGAAGTCATGCTACCCAGAAATGAAAGGCATCAAAAATGAAAACAAATAAAACAAAACAAAACAAAATTAAAAACTATACAAATATACATATGTACAGATGAAATGATCTGATACTTCAAGAATTGAAGTATTTCAAATGCTGCTTCTTGAGAGACAGTGAAAATAGTGCTTTATCTTGGTAAACTAGTAGGAAACCATTTTGCCCCTAAAAAGAGTGATGGGTGAATGAAGCTCTCCACCAAGAAACCAATTTTTTGTGTCTTCCTCTTGGCCTTTTCTTCTTCTTATTCCAAGGTAGGACATGGTCTTCAATTTGAAAGCCATAACTCCTTGCTTTCTTGGTGAAGGGTTCCTTTGCTTGATTTTGATTTGTAGCAGCATGGTCCATTACCATAATTGGTTGTTCTTCTAGTTTAGTCCAACATATGATTGGATTGTCCATATCAAACTCTTGACAAATTATCAGCTTAGCATCTCCTTTGATGTGAAGGAGTTTGATGTCTTCATCTTGAGCAATCTTCAATCTAAGCAACAAAGATTTGCATCCAGTTGTGTTGTTGGTGTTGCTGACTTGCAAATCGCATGAAGGAAGAATATCTCCTTGAGGAGATATCAACACAATCCCAACTCCATCATTGGTGGAAAAAAAAATTCCATTGGATTTCAAGATCAAAGCATCATCAGAAGTTGATCTCCTATCAGATTTCTCTTCATTAGAGATGGAAGATCCTTCCTTACTTGTAATGTGCCCTACCAATTCTCCTGAAGTCTTATTTGGATCAATTCATAAAATGTCAGCTTTAAGATTTCCATCTGTAGAAACATGAACATCCTTTGTGGTAAATAAATAATTACCCCTGCCTGAAGACTCAAATAGAATTTGTGTTACAGGGGCTGATGTTTGGGTGACCACATATTTTGCCTCCTTTTTAGGGAGCAATCTCTTCATTACGCCTTGGATAGGGATCCTTGCTTCAGATAGGTCCATGCTTAATTCTCATCCCACGTCCTTACAAAAATTTCATCCAAGCAAAATGCCATAGGATGCTGGGATGTCAACCACCAAGATAGTCATCTTGATTTTCTTGTCTGGAAAGGCTACCAATGCAAATTGGGCATCTTTAATTTGGCCCAGCAATGGTACTTGATTGTTCTCCATGGAGAAACATCTTCCAAAGGTTTTGGTCAATGTGAGACCCAAAGACTCAATTAATTTAGCAGGCATGATATTGTCAAATGCCCCAAAATCAATGATGCAATTGTTGAGCTGATAACCATTTATTAACAGGGAAACATAGAAAGGTTCTATTTTCCCAGGGGTAGCTGGAGGAGTAATAACAAGATTATTTGGAATGGGCATGTTCTTTGGGGAATCAATAATTATTTTCTTAACCTCTTGTCTTATAGGGATGTTTTAGTTCTTGACACATTGGACCAACCTATCTAATTGATCAGGATTGGACTACAAGTATTCAAACTCAGACATTTGTATTTTTATCTTTTTGACATGATCAATTATGTCAAATGGCTGAATTGGACTAGGAATAGAAGAAGGTATTTCAACCTTTTGGGTTTTAGGAGGGATGGGAGGAGGGCTGGTTTGCAAAATGGGAGTAGAAGGTGAAGGTGAAATTGATGTACTTACATTTTGGGTGATCACCAGATTCTTTGACTGAAAAGGTAGAATGGTTCCACGCTTAGCAATTATAATTGTTGGTTGAGGTTGCTCCTCTATCTTCCCTTTATCAGCTTGCTGGACTGATTAGTTCTTGGACCTAGTAAACACTACATATGATCCATCAATATCTTCTCCTTTTCTTCTAGGTTCATCTTAGTAGTTCAAGAAACTAATGTGGGAGTCACCAGCTGATTCTTCTTGATCTTCTATGAAGAGATCAATGTCATTTTCTTTCTCAAAATCAAATTGGAAAGAGAAAGCATGTTTTGGTTCCAAATATCCAATAGTTGAGTTGGTTAGAGGAGCTTCATGGGCAAATTTCCCTTATGGGAGAGGAAGGTAATTCTATTACCCTTGATTCCTGGTAGAATTGCCCTAATATGATTGATTTAGAAATGTCCTTGGCATATCTCTGTATGAAGGAGTAAAAGACATTCCTTGCGCCATTTGCTTTTTCAAGGCTAGCACTTCATTTGCTAGCTTTTACAACATTGGATCAGTGGTGCCTGTAGATGCATATTCAAAAAATGATGAGGATCTATTTCTATTTGGATCTCTTCTTATTTTCCTTGCTAAGATGAGATTGTCTTCTACCTTAGTGGCCAAAAGTTGAGCTGCAACAAGATCTATTTGACCAGCACGTCTCAAAAGAAAACTAACTTTAGGTAACTGAGAATTAATGAAGAAGCATTTGAGTTTATCAGTTATAGGTCGAGCTAGTACAAGAATTCTATTCCTCAATTTGTCAAATTTAGCTATGAAGTCTCTCATTGGTTCATGAGGCTCTTTCTTCATTTGTGTAAGTTGAGCCATAAGTGCATTTGCATCTTCTACAGGTTTGAATCTGGCTTCAAAATTAGCTTTGAGGGTATTCCAATCAGTTACTGACTGAGCCTATAGATGATAAAACCAATCTATAGTAGCACCTTGTAATGTTTCTACAAATAGCCTGACTACTATGTCTTCAAATTCTACTCTAATTACTCCACAGGTTATGCTGAAAGATGCAATGTGTTCATCAGGATGAACTTTCCCATCACCATAGAATTTGGGGAAAATCTTCATTAAACTACGTGGAAGCTCATTTAGAGGTGGAGTAAGATTGAGAAGACCAAAAGCATTACCCCAAGGGCCTTGAACTACCACTATAAGATTATGAAAAGGAGGGATAACAAATCTCAGAGGGGTAATTATTGGCAAAGCTTTATCAATAGTAGAAGTAGAAACTTCATCTGGCAATGGAGATCTGACTTTAGTAGGAGGAAAGCTCTTGATTCATTGGAGATGAGATGGTGAAGGAAACAGATCAAAATCACTTTATTGTATAAACTCAAATATAGGGTCAACAATACCTTTAGCCCTTTGGCTTTGTGTATACCTTAAATCTACCAGATTGTGAAACAAAAATGGAAAAGAATTGACCTTGCTTCAGTTAAAGCTTGAGGCTTCAAACTGTGCATTCTTTCTTGGATAGTGTGGAGGTGAATGGATAGATTATAAATGGATAATGGATATTATATCCCCAGTGGAGTCACCAAAAATTGTTGGTTGAATATTTTATCGATCAACGTACTGATAAACAAAATAGTTCTGATCAGCCAAAGTAAGAAGATTAGTCATCCAAATGTGTAGGTTTACCACATTAAAAGGAGACTGATCCCTCCTCTCATCAAGGGGAGGTTCCCTATAGATATGTTATATATGTATATAAATAGAAAATAATACTCAAGGGTAGGACAAACCATCCATCTCTCTTTCTTCAGAGATGATGCCTACAAATCAAAGGAAAAACTCAAGGGAAATGACAAACAACACTCCTCTTCTTTTAGAAGTACTATTTAGCAAACCACAAGAATACTCCTGGTAGTAATAGCAAAATGTAACCAAAGACGTAGTAACCAACAAATTGAGATGCAGCACAAAGTTTCCACTTGAATTGCTCAAGAGTAAGGTACGATGGACAATGAGGGCACAAAGTCATCCCAAAGTCCTTTACACAGAAATGAAAAGAAAACACACTAAAGGAAATTATGGGGGCACAAAGTCTCTCCACAGTTGACTCTTTATGACACCTTCCTGACTATTGTCACTAATTCTGCTTTTGAAATTAAAGGAACAGAAGATATATCAAGGAAAAAGACATAAGAATAGTTTCCTCAACAACAAAGATATCACAGCACAAAGTTTGAAAAATCACTTGCTTTCTTATTCCAATAACAAAATATGATAAAAAACTAAGCTCAAAGTCTCAGTAATGTCTTTCAATTTGGGCAGAGTTTTGTTTTGATTATCAAAAAAGAGATCTATTTACAATAAAAGAGAGTCCCTTATATAACCACTTCAAGGACTCCCTAATAGTAACACATCATGTTGTGTTGAAAATTGTTAGGAAGACAGGTTGGAAATTAGGGGCATCTACCCATTTGTTTCTCTCAATGCAAAGAAACAAGTCACACTTATTGAAAGTTTGCAACTTTCAATGTCCACTTGGTGATCTGATCTTTCCTTCATCATTCCTCCCTTTCTGGTTAATTAAATTGGGTCCTAGATTCAATTTACTATTCTATTCTTTAATCACTTTCTACTGGCCTTGGCCTTAAATCCTATGAATGCATTTAGGTCTATAGATTCAAAGGATCAATGGCTATTTCATGAGCTTTAAAATTAACGTTCGCGCACCCAACACTAATTTTCAACAACTAGTTCACTGTCTTAAATTTGACGTCTTTGGGCGTGTCACCCCTTGGTCCTTCTTCAGATTTTATATTTGGCACTTCCCCAAAAAGAACCTACCCTTTTAGGCCTTAAGAAATTATCTGTTTTGGGTCAAGAAGAGCCCCTCACAAGGGTATCTGCCCTTCAGATAGTCTTTGAATGGCCTTCAGGCTTCTTTCTTCTAGCGAGTAGCTAAGATCTTCCTTCAAATTTCTTGTTTCAAGTCTTCCTAAAGGGAAGATGACCCTTCAACTTCAGGGAAATGTCCTTTAATTTGGTAGCCAAGAGTCCCCCACAAGGGCACCTGCCCTTTGGGGTCCTTCGGCAGCCTTTTCCTTAGAAGTCTTTTGTGGGCTTTCCTATGGACTATTTGTCGGGCTTTCTCCATAGGCAAATTCCCATAGAAAAAAAGTCTATGGAATTGTTCGATCACTTTGCCTTTGCTTCTTTGGAAATTTCTTCAGGTTTTCTGCCTACAGCTACTTTCCTGAATTCCTTCAGACTTTTTGTCTGAAGGAATTGTTTCTTGCCTTAGTCTTTTTTGAATTCCTTAAATAAAAATTTGAAGGAATTACCTTTGTGGCCTTCTTTGAAAATGACCCTTCTGAAGGGTTTTTTTGTCAACCAAGTGCCCTCCACAAGGGCACTTATCCTTCAGAGGCTCTTTAAACTTTTACATTGAATTGCTCCTTTGAACCGTCTGAGTGAACCACTTGGTTGAACCAAATGTTGAACCAAGATTTGAGCCAAAATGGTTCAAGCCGATGAACCATTTGAATGAACCAAAGTGATGAACTGAGTGGATGAACTATTTGATTGAACCCAAGGATGAAACAAAGTAGATGAACCAACTGAGTGAAATAAAGAATTGAAATTCTTGGTTGAACCAATCCATTGAACCATTCCTTTGATTGAACCCACTGTTGAATGCTTTGGTTCATCCTTGGGTTCAATCAAATAACCATTCCTTTGATTGAACCCACTGTTGAACCAAAAGCATTGAACCTTTTGAATTTTGAACTCATTGAACCTTTGAACCAAAGTGGTTCAATGTTTCAACGGTTCAAGCCTTCTTTGCTTAGATGCTTGCCGATGAAGATTTTTTATTGAACCAAGGCACTAAACCAATCCCAAAAATTACCAAGTGTTAGAAGCTGATTCTTTTGATTGAACCTGCCTGTAGAAGCCTTTGAACCTATAGAAATAAACCTACCTATAGAGTCTATAGAAACCAAGTCTATAGTTTTCTCTAACCTTAAAAGATTCCATAGATTCAAGCTTTTAGAGTCCATAGATTTTTGAGAATCTTGAAAAATGAGGAATTTGAATGTCTAGGACAAATTTCAGAAAGGGAAGAGACAATTTTGGTCTGTAAGACCAAAATAGTTCAAATGTTGTCCCAAAAATGAGTGATATTTTTTGGGGGACAACAAACCTATTATTAACCTTCTTGTGCTTTAGGTTTTTCCCTCATAAAGTTAAACCTTCAAGCCTATATAGACTTGTCCATGTCTAACCTAGTATAAAAATGATTTGGGATACCAAAATATTGCTTGGGTCAAATATCTCTAGCATTCAAATTGCTCCTTTTAAGGACAACTACCCAAAATATAAATTTCTTAAAAAGATAGATTTCTCCCTTGAAGGATAGCTACCAAAATCAACAAATCCAAACTTAGACCACTCCTTTTAAGGATGGATAAGTCAAAATTTTCAAAGTAATCATTCAAAGATTTTTGCATTGATTAGCTTCACAAACCTATCAAAATCAAAGAAATAAAAAGACCCTATATCAAAAATCAAAGCAAGCTATCCCAAGAAAGTTGTAATTAGATTTAATATATAGCATTAGTAAACTCTCCACATCAATCAATATACCCATTATATTAAGACATTGACTTATCTATTATGGTTCTTAGGTCACCTATGGAAGGGGAAAATCAACCCACAAGAGGTTATAATCCCCTTCACACCACCTATCACCTATCTCCCCTTTGTACTACCTAAAAATCAAGGGAGTCTTGAGCTTACTTGACACAATGTGATCAAGATACCTTTTTACCAACCAACACATGATAATATAAAGCATTCAAAGGGCTTATGTTACTTAAGCCAATCTAACTTAGATTTTTTTTAGTCCTTACTAATGAAGAATCATCATGCCTTTTTCTTATCCTCTCATAATTGGTTCATGTATTCACTTCAACATATATCTCACATTTTTTTCTCTTTCCTCACATCTAGTTTTGTTATCTAACTTACTTTATGTGCCATCATCAATAAAATAACTATAAATCATAAAAAAAACCATAAGCATCACATCATTATAACATAACATCCATAATCAAAACAATATAACCATACATAGAACAATAACCATAATCATAAACCACATCACATACCCATGATCATAACCAACATCACATCATAATAATCATGTATAACCATTAATCATAAACATCTTCCATAATAATCACATTCCTAATCTAGTGAGTATATATCTCATAAGCATAATCATAATAAACTATAAACATCAAATCCCTTCATACTCAATCCACCTTAGCAATCACCTCTACATAAGTCAACCACTTAGCAACCACCTCATCAGCACTCTCATGCAAAATTTCAAGGCTGTAAGTAAATGGAGTCAAGAGTAAAAATTAAATAAGTGAAAATGACAAATACTTTCAACCTTTAACCTATGAACTTTTAGGGTTTTTTCCCTTGATCATTAATGGTTAGGGTGACCACCAATAGTCACATTCAAGACCCCTAACCATTGACAATCAAGATGTTAAACTTTTTCAAAAACAATTCATGCATACCTTAGTGCTACCATTTAGAGATTATATTCTCAAAATACCATACCAATCACCCCATCCACCTCAACATTGGCCATTTTGGCCCCAACTATCACACATTTACAATGACCTTGCCTGGTCCTTTTTTATTACATCGACTAACATTACCATGTTGAACATTTAAATTTGTACCACATAGTGTAAACCAAACCATTTGTGTTTTTATCAAGATCACTTCCTACCTTGGATACCTAAAAAACCACTAATATTATCTATGAGACTTGATAGGAATAACCTAATCAACTATACCTAATTTTGTGGCATGATCACCCTGCCACTAGTCCTTTTAGAGCTGCCCTTTTTTACTAACTATGGAAACTTAGTAAATGAATAATATTAATTATCACACTTATTCACATTTTATGCACATGTTTTCACTTCAAATGCCCAACCACTATTGTCACTAACCTCATGACTCACTATAAACCACTTGTCAAACTTTTACTCGATTCAGTTTTACCTCATCGACTCTTAGTTTGAGGGGGAACACCTCCTCCCATACTTGGGGTAACCAGACCTTCAACCGGCTATCAATTTTTATTTTGTAGCTTGTTAATACAAATTGCATAACAAAAAGGGGGAAAATGTAGTCATTAGAATACCACACATGATGACTTTAGATGTCGACATATTAGATTTAGTAAAAAGATTGAAAAATGTAATTAAACAATGTACTAAACAATACATGAGAGGCCTATTAAATAGGCAAAAGAGCCACCTAAGAAAATATGGGGTGTGAGAAACCACAAGCATTAGGTAGAGTAAAATAGTTAAGCCCATAAAAATAAACTAACTTATTAACCCAAGTGGTTAAAACAACTAACCAAGGTGCATTGATAATACACCTTAGTCAATAACCTAAGGTATTTAAAATAACATGTTAACACCCTCCCTTAACAACTAAACTAGAAACAAGACCAAGTTTATCTTTGAATGTTGTGAACTTGTCTCTGCCAAGTGGTCATTATATCAGTTAGTTTCTCTATAGTGGGGTAGTAAAAGAGACTGATGTCTTTATATGTAACCAACTATCAGATGTAATGATGGTGAACCTCAATGTTTTTAGTTATGGCATGAAATATCAAATTCTTCACCATCTTCAGAATACTCTAGTTATCACAAAAAATTGGAGTAGGCTTTGATAACTCAAACTAAAGATCCTCCTAGATTTTATTTATCCACATAGTTTCACAACCTCCACTAGCCACATCTTTATAGTTTGCTTATGTTGAAGATAATGCCACTGTAGTTTGTAGTTTGCTCTACCATGAGAAAAAATTTGAATCAAGAGTTAATACATAGCCTATTGTAGATTTTCTTGAATCTAATAATCCTACCCAATCATAGTCATAATATCCTAAAAGCTCAAAATATACAAACTTCTCATATAGTATGCCAAAGTTAAGAGTACCTTTGACATATCTTAATACCCATTTTAAGACTAACCAATGTACTTCCTATGGTTTGGACATGAATCGAGATAAAAAAAAAACTCACTACAAAACAAATTTTTGGTCTAATGGCAGTTAGGTAATTGAGACTACCCACTAGCTGTTGATACACTATTTCATTGACCGAAGGTGAATCAGTCTCATTTGAAATTTTAGATCCAACTTATATAGGTTTTTGAGTTAGATTAAAATCCATCATTCTAAACCTTTCCAATAATTATTTGGTATACTTATTCTATGACATGAATACAACACAATCACCTTACCAAAACTTAACACCTAAATAGTATTTCAGTAGTCCTAAGTCTATCATGTCAAAATTACAACAAATATCAGCCTTCATCTATTGAATGAGACTAACACTATTCCCAGTGATGCCTATATCATCAACATATATAATGAGAATCAAGATATAATCACTAGACACCTTTACATAGAGAGTTGGTTCAGAGTTACACCTTTAAAAACCAAACTCCCTAAGGTATGTATCTATCTTCATATACCAATCTCAAGGATCCTACTTAAGCCCATACAAGGACTTAATCAACCTATAAACAAGATGTTCCTTACTAAGAACCTAAAAACCTTGTGGCTGAACCATGTAGACTTCCTCCTCTATATCTCTATTCAAGAAAGCACTCTTGACATCCATTTAGTGTACCTGCCATCCAAACTGAGTAGTAATAGCAACAATCAAATGAAAAGTTACCATATTTGTAGTGAGAGTAAAAGTCTCCTCATAATCAACCCCTTCCTCTTGTGTGTAACCTTTTTCAATAAGTCTAGCTTTGTGTTGGTCCAAGGAACCGTCTACTTTAGATTTTACCTTGTAAATCCATTTACAACCAATGGATTAATTTCTTTGTGGTAGCTTCATGAGCTCCCAAGTCTTATTTTTCATCAAGGAATCATATTCCAATTCCATGGTAGATTACCACTCATTCTTACCTTTGGCCTCTAAAAATAATTAGGCTCAGATACATGTGAAATAATAGTTATTAGAGAAAAATTGTCATGCTCACCTCTATTACCAAATTGCTTTCCTGATCTCAATCTTCTTCCTTCTACAACCTATGGTAAGTCTCTTTATTTTAGTGCTTCCATAATGGAAGAAGACCACTTTGGCTTCTTTGGTTGTTCTGTTGGAACCTCATAGTGACCTACATCTACTCCCTCCCTAGAATGTGATTCCATTGATGAACTAGAATCCTACTCAACTTTCACACCACAACTTATAATAGAATCATTAGAAAAAAATGACTTAACATCTAAAATTATACCAGTTATTATGAAGTATGGCATATATTCATTTATTATGACATCTCTATTTACCACAACTTTTTTAGTAGAAACATCAAGTAATCTATAGGCTTTTGACTACTCACTATACCCAACAAACATGTATGCTTTGCTTTTTGCATCCAAATTACTTCTTTTTTTACTAGGAAAAATTGTAAAATCTACACACCAAAAAATTTGAAAATCACTTACATCTAGAGTTTGACCTAACCAAGCCTCCTCTAGATTCATATTATCCAATGCTTTTGTAGGGCTTCTATTAAGGATGCACACCACGTTATTCACTACATCTACCCAATACCTAGATGGGACATTTCTAATTTGGACCATATAATGAGCCATGTCCATCACCATCCTATTTTACCTTTCCTTAACTCTATTTTGTTGTAGAGTATAAGGGGTAGTGTACTATATCTAATGCCTTTAGTGGCACAAAACTCCTTGAACTATTTTGAGATGAACTCACCCCCATTATATGTTCTAAGAGATTTCACTAACCTTCTTGCTTGTTTTTTAACCATAGCTTTCCTAGTAAGGAAGTTATAAAAACAATAAAATTTATTCACTACAGAGTATACCCAGTTTTTCTTAGATAAATCATTGACCATCAATAGAAAATAATGGGCTCTAGAAGGGATAGGTGTCTATACTGGACCATGCAAATCTACATGTACCAAATGCAATACTCCCTTATCTCTTGAATCTTTACCAACATCAAATGAATGTCTAACTTGCATCCCCAATTGACATCTAATACATACATGATGACTATCCCAAATATAATGAATCCCCTTAACCATATTAGTCTTGATCAATGTAATCAAATATTGGAAATTCAAATGCCCATACCTTTCATGCCATAGTGAACTTGTGTTATCAACCACTACAAGTGCATTTTCTTTTTACCTCTATGGATTTTTAATATTATACAAGCCTTTCTCACCAATCCAAAGAATAATAATATTGTTATCTCTGGTAGTGAATAAACATTGTAGTCCTTGAAACTTTACAACAAAATCATATTTTGAAGTGATCTCACTAATGAAAATCAAATTTTATTCATATCAGGCACATACCTAACATTCTTAAATGTATACCAAACTCAACCATTAAAACTAATCTAAAAATTACCATATATTTTCATAAAATGAGTCTTACCATCTTTGAAAGATATATATTCATTATTACTGTCATTTTCAATAAAATCCACATACCACTCCTTATGGCATGTATAATGGCGAGATGCCCCTAAATCAAATTACAAAGCTCGATCTATCATAGAATTACCACTAAAATCCATGAAAGTAAAATTAGGAGATGATTCATTGCCTTCACCTTCAACTTCATTCACATGATGAGCTTTCTTTTTAGGGTTAACCATATCATGTGTTGTCTTTTCCTACAGTCTTTCTTAAGGTGACTAGGTTGCTTACAGTAAAAACATTTCCACTTAGATATCTTATTAGAACCACTTATGTAGTTTATATCAGAGAACTAATATTTTTTACCTAACTACTTACCCTTTCTCTTGATGAAAAATGCACTCTCTATAGAAGTATATGTAGACAACATTGTCTATTCTTGTCATGTCTCCTTTTGCAATAGTAATGTGGACAACTTTTGAAAGTCCAAATTTTCATCTCAATAATCATGTACAAGGACTCCATGAATGATTCAAATGAAGGTGGAATATTCTACATAACTAGAGCAATCAAATCTTGCTCATCAATAGGATTTTACACAACCTTTAACTAATCATTGATGTCCTTTATTTGCAACAAAAACTCAAAAATAGAACCACCTTCCTGCATCTTAGTAAAAAATGATAAATTTTTCAAATACAATATCCTACTAGCTTTAAATGCTTGGTGTTTTAAAAGTAAGAGTAGTCCACAAAGTTGATGCAATGGTCACATTTCTGACCTCTGATATTAGATTATTTACTAGTGATAGTTTTAACAACATAAGAGCCTCACGATGACATTTATCATAGTCATCATAACCAGTGGCAGACATTTACTCTTTATCAAGTACTATTTGATCAAGATTTTGATATTCACATATCATTAAAACCTTGTGACTCCAAAAAAATAAATTTTTTACCTATCAATTTTTGTGAATCTAGAAACAAAAGGTGTTGTAAACTAGCAATTTTGACCTAGTTTTTCCAAAAAATGAATATACCATAAAAATTATAATGAATTTACACAAAATTACTTCTACCCATGGACTCAAATCATAAACTAGTGAATACCTCTAGTTTTTTGCAAAAAAAACCACACTATTTGGGAAATTTTTAATTTTATGTCTTTAAAAACACTAAAAAATGGATAAAAACAATTTTATCTAGATATCTATAATTCCAATTTAAAAAATTCCTTTTCTACCAACATCCAAATTAAAAACCTAGAAAATTGTGAAATTTTCACCTTCCAAATTTTTTTGAGATAATTAGTCACTCGTAGGTCCCCAATAACCCTTATAAGATAAAGTTTTGAATTATTTCAATTAAAAATTAAAATTAATTGAAATAACAAAACTTTAGATTAAAAATTTCATAAAAATAATCAGCTAATCAAAAAATTGGCCTACCTATAAAACTTTAGATGCAGATTCTGGGAGAAATAATTAACCAAATTGAATTATGTCAGTTCCTATTATCTCCTCTTAGAAAATAGAAATTTTTAGACCCCTCACTCACCAAAAATAGTAACCAAATGAAAATATGGTAACTTTCCATTTAAAACAGAAATAGCCACCTAAAAAACATGGGAAAAATAAAAATAGACCTATGAGCATATTATGTTACATCCTACCACTTTTTCTTTATTGAGACAGGTCTCTTAATACTTCTCACTTGATTACTATCTTTCTTATTAGTGAGGCAAAAAATTATTCCTCTTATAGCTCTCCACTAGGTGCTTCATGCTCCTCCCTGACAAGACCATCCTCTCTTACTTCATAGGCTTCCTCCCAATTTTCTTAAACCAAAAGCTTTGATTACCATATTAGATTTATCAAAGAGATTGAAAAATGTAATTAACTAGCATACTAATCAATACATGAGAAGCTTATTAACTAGGCAAAAGATCCACCCAAGAAAATAAGGTGTGGGATGAACCACAAGCATTAGGTAGCATAAAATAACTCAGCCCATAAAAGCAAACTAACATATTAACCCAAGTGGTTAAAACAACTATCCAAGGGATATAGATAATATACTTTAGTCAATAACCCAAGGTATTTACAATAATATGCTAACATGAAACACCCCTAGATTAAACCATTACCCAACCTCTGACCATGGCCTTGAGTCAAGTTAGTTAACTAGCTAAACCAACTCACATTTTCACCCCACTTGACCTTTGACCCTAGATCATCAATGATCACCTCAAACATCAATAATCACCCTGACTATTGACAATAGGTCCTTACCACCTAAGCACTTGAACTTAGTCCATGTGCAAAATTAAGCACATCACAATTAAATTCATTCAGTGAGATAATGCATGAAGAATTAAATTTGTGTAATAAGTTTCACCCCTTCTAGAACCTACACCTCCATCTCTTTTTCCTATAAAAGATAGGAGTAGGAGGTGAAAAAGAGATCTAGGGATCCAAGAACTTAATAATGAGGTAATCAAGTTATCAATTGGTAGTCATCAAGAGCTTCTAGCATTAAGAATTTCTTTGTAGGTCTTCCAATAAGTCAGCAACTATGACAGAGAACCAAACCTTTACTAAAATTGATCATTAATAAAAGTACCATTACTCTACCCAAATCACTCTCAGATTAGCTACCAACTATCAAATAAATAGTTAAGTATATTTTTGGTTTTTCAAGTTTTGATTATTTAATTTCTAGCCTAGACCCTTTTGCATCATATCTTCTAACCTCCCATCCTTAATTAGACCTTTAACAATCCATTACCTGATCACTAACCTCATCATCCCAAGCTTTTTGTAACACTTCTTAGAACCCACAACAACCATCAATGATCACCCTAACCACTGATGGTTACCTTAACTATAGATGGTCACCTTGACCATTGATAATCAATATGGTAGAAAATAACAATAAGTTATTTCCACCTACTTACCCTTAACCAAATTCCACTTTCTATCTTTTTATCTATTCATAGAGTCCCCACCTAATTTTTGAACCTAACCTGGCCTATTTAGCATTAGTATTGACCCACTTATTTATATATTTAGTCTATTTCCTTTATCAAGCATTTATGTCTTCTTGCATTCCCTTTTAATCTTTTATGTCATTTGATGCAAGTAATTCATCTTTATTTATTTCAACTTAACTATTCTAAGAGAGTGGATTGACAACCTCCTATTAATCTCATGCTTCTTAGATCTAGCTCACATTAGAAAATCCACCTTGCTATCCATATAATAACCCATTTGTATTAGTTATTTCTTATCTATAGTTCATTATTCCCAAGACAAAGAGAAGTTCTTCATAATCATTTGGATCATGCATGCACAAAAAATAGGTTCTTCTACCATACCTGTATCTAGTTCCTTACTTTTTTTCTAAGAAAATAAACTAAACTTGAGAGAAACGCTTACCATCAGTGACTCCTATTGAAATTTTTTATAAATCTAAAATTATTTTTGGACTACTTGACATATAAGCATGTAGGTCATGAATGAGCTTCTCCACTTTGACCACATTAGAAAATTTTCTAACCATTTTTTATAAAATATTCATCTTGTGAGCCATACAGTGAATTGGAATCATATATGGAGCAACTATTATTTGCATCCAAACACACAAACCATTTCTATTCCCTTGCATAATTGATACACCATCATCCCCAACACACACCATCTTCATAACTATTGCATAACCATCCATTATAGCTTTATCTTAAAATTTTGATACAACCAATTTGTGAAGATTTTCTACCATTTTATGAACTACTAGTAGATGAGGTTGCCTTGAATAGTTATCAAAAGTATACACATGAATTCAAAAATAAGCTATGTCATCAATTATCGTGACCTCATCAATGGATATTGAGATAAATAGTGATCTCTTAACACTTTCTTTCAAATATTCAATCTTAACCATTACTAGATGTTTTTCCATTTCCCAAGCACTGCTATATGACTAATGTGATTGTAAACTATCTAGAAATCCATTATGTTGAAACAAAATCTTATAATCTAAAAAATTAGAAATAGATCTACCTTATTTTAGAATATGGTATATAGTAGAGAACTATATGTATTTCACCTTTAGATGGGACTGCTTGACTTTTCCAAAATTTGCTTCAATTGTTCTCCCTTTCTCCATAAGATGTTTTTGATGTTTCTTATCATTTTCATGATCTCGTGCATATCTTACATGCATGCATTCTTCTGTAGTTTTCCACCTATGTGTTATTGTTATGATTCCATCTAGGTGTTTCAGTATCTCATATACTTGTCCATAGTGTTTCTTAATAGTGTCCAATTTTAATTATATTATGTGTTCTTTTCCTAGTTTCTAACTACATATTATACATCTGCATTTTTTTGGAGTATTATCAACATTTTTAGGCTCTAAAAGTTCTATGAAGGGAAATTTTGTATGCCAATCCACCTTAAAGGACCTTATAATTGTCCATCTACTTCTCTTATTTTTGAAAGATTTTTGAGTGGAGGTTTTAGCTAAACTTTGTGTTTGATGAGAACCACCAATCTCTTCTACCACTTGAGTGTTATTATCATTTCCATCAAAAACCAGAGGATCATCTTCAAGTAGTGGCATTTCATCATTAAAAAAATATTTACGGGTGATATGTTATTCTGGTTGATTCTTTAATGTGAGATAATAGTGGCGATTTTTGCATGTAAAACTATTTTAATATTATTGAATAGTTGAAGTCAAATTTATGACAAACTGAAAAAATAATAAATACCTAGATTTTGAGTGTATTATGATTGTGTTAAATTTTTGGTTGGATTTTTAAAATTAAATAATATGGATGATTTCCCTAATTATTGGCTTGTCCTTTTACCATTCCCACTAGATACCATGATAGCCTATGATTTTTAGCTCTATAATTTGATACTCCCATTTGGTACTATCATCTAATAGAAGGATTTTGACTCTAGTTTACCAATTATCCCACTTAGATCTATCATTAAATTCTATCATTTGGTTATGTCACTCAACTTGTCATTCTTTACTAGCTTTAATATTTGACATTCATCTCTATCATTCAGATCTATCATTTTAATTTGACATCCAATGTTGTCATTTAGCTTTATCATTTGATGATGTAGTCTATCTTATTATTTTTCATTATCATTTTTTTTCTTCATTAACTATTGTCATTTAGTTTTATGCTCCTCTAATTTTAGTTTTGCTTGTTACCTTGGTTTATCAGTCAGGCCCTTAGGGAATCTACTATATATATTTAGCAAATTTAAGTGTAATATTATATATTATTGTAAAGGGTTAGTTATTTGAACCTAAAAATAAAATATATCCCTAAAATTTTTATGATCTAATCCCATCTACCACCTTAAAAAATCACTAAAACCAAAATCCTAAAAATGGAATATACATGAATTAATGAATATTCACCACTAAAATTAACCCTAGCCTAATGGGGTATGAGGTTCTATCTCCAAGTAAATTATGGATAGGTGAGTCTTTTCATAGGTATGATATGTTTCTTAAATAATGTTCACAAAGTTTGAGGTTATGGTTTACAATAAAAAGCATGAAAAGTGGTTTTGAGGTCTCTCAAGTACACAAAATGAAGGCATGTAAACATGAGAAGGAATTTTAGGTGTTATTTGGAATGTTTAACCTCTCCATGGGAAATTTATATATTAAGGATAGATTTTGAAGTTTCCTAGCTAATATCTCTATGCATTAGTTTTGGAAATGAGGGGCAATCCTTTATGAACAATCGTTAACACCAAAAATAGTGTTAACCCTCTCTAAAACCCTAAAAATAACCCAATGTGAAATATATTATTAAAAACAGCCAAAAATGGTCTTAAATTACTATATAAACTATTTTATCATGTATTCAACTCTCCCAAGAACCTCTAGGTGTGATTAAGTTGTTAGGTGTGTGAGTAAATCCTACATGAAAGTGTTAGTTTCTTAGAGATTTTTTGTAACAATCAAAGTTAACCAAGTAAAAGTATGAAAATCATTGTATGGAAAAAGTTTAAACTTGTGTTTAATTTCAATTTTATTTTTTGTATAGGTTACATCCCTCAAGATTTATAAATAGGTCATCCAAGTTTTCCAATCACTAACAAGCCTAATGATGGAAACATTGAGAAACCCAGGTAGTAGTGAGAAGTTAATTAGGGGTGTTATAATGAGATAGGGATGAAACCAAGTGCATGTATATTTTTTATTAATTTTAATACATGATCATGTTTGGTATATTTTTTGGAGGTAAATGGTTATATTGAAAAAGTTTCTCTCAAGATGACTTGTCTAGCTTAGTGAGGTCTATGTGTAGTGGTAATTCTGGGTAAGCAAGTTGTAGTGATGGGTTTTAGGCTATATACCCTAAGTTAAAATTTATAATGTAAATAGTGTTTTTTTTTTTTAATTAAAATTATTTCTCATGATTTTTTAAGTCTTTGAATTTAGTGAAATTGGTTTAAATGTTGAAGCCAAAATGGCTTGTTTGGTTCTAGTTTGGCTGTTTGTACTAAGGTCAAAAGATTGGTATACAAGACCAATATTAAACATTAAAAATTGTTATTTTTGTATTTTAGAGTGGCCTATATATGTAAAATTATATTTTAAAAGTATAATCAGTCATGATAAGTGTTCTTTCAGGTGTTTAAGATCAAATTGTTCATGACTAGGTTTTGGAGTGTTTTGTTAGTTCTGAGTGGGCTATTTGCAAAGATGAGTTCAAGCCATTTTGACTTAAGTTTTGAAGTATAAATCACATTGTGATATTTTTAAGGTTATTTATTTTATTTATATAATATTTATTTCTATGGGTGTTTTTAATTTTTGTGCTTAATCCTCAGTAGTTCAAGACATACTTTATGTTGGTTCATAGGCATAATTGTGAACAATACTAATAGTGTGCTTCAAGTGGTAGTTGGAGCTAAAAGGTATCATGGATGTAAGATAAGCTTATTAGGGATATATTTTAGTGTGATATTAATTATTATTATTGTGTTTGGATTATTAAAGTGTTTTAAGGATATCAAAGGGTAATGTATGCTAATGAAGGCCTAATTGAATTAGGTCTCCTTAAGGCCTAAAAGAGGTTTTGGTCTTTTATGTTGTGGATGACTTATTTAATGATTGTTTCATGTATGAAATGTGTTATAAGACATATTAAAATTTTAATAAAATTGTACAATTAATTATTTCTGACCAAGATGTATATGAGTAAAGGCTTGTATAAATACAAGGCAATTTTAGGCCTGATATGTGAATAAGAGAGAGTAGAGAGCAAGAGAATGATATAGAGTATTGATAAGTAGAAGGAGGTGTTGTATATCATATGAATAGTTTATATAAACTATTATTAATATTTTATATAGGTTATGTGTATGAAAATCAAGGTCATATGACCTATTCAAGTCAAGATGAAGTTTAGTTGAGCGAAGAAACCTAGAAAGTAGTTTGAGAGAAATAAGAAGGTGAAGAGATAAAGAGGTGTTCATCATCATTTGGATGAGAAAAAAGGTGTTATAAAGGTAATAAAATAAATTATGTGTCTTAGTTAGTTCTAATTCATCTAGGGGTTTGGTGCCTCCTTGTAAGTTGGTTCTTAACTAGTTGGGGTTGGTACTCCATGTGAAGTTGGTGCTTCACTAAATTTGGTGTTTGTATTATAGGAATGTATTCCATTTATATATATTAATGGTTTTTATTTCACTTGAGGTTTTCCCACATATGTGATGTGTTCATATTTTTCATGATTATGTGAATAACTATTTATGCTTGCTAGATCTATATGCTTGCTTGAATGGTTCATGATTTCTTAAGTGAAAATGAAAAGAAATTTTTTGAAGACTGATTCACCCCCACTCTCAGTCACTTTTATTCTTAAAATATTATGATTTATTCTTATTATAACATTTACTAAGGCCTATTATGTGTCAAATCTACATGGGCAAGTGTGTGTGGCCAACCAAGAGGGATATGAGCAAGAGGCTTGTATAAATACAAGGTAGTTTTAGGCCTATTTATGCATGCTTAGAGGAAGCAAATGAGAAATAAGATTAAGGAGAATAAGTAGGTCATGTATATCATATAGGGGTTTAGAGGTAATTTCATGAATATCTAATAGGAGGTTTGAGTATGAAGATCAAGGTCATATGACCTAATTAGTTTTAAAGAGACCTAGTTGAGCAAATAAGCCTATAAGGTAGTTTGAGAGGGATAAGAGTGAAGAGATGAATAGGTGGTCATCATATATTGGTTGAGAAACATAGCATTCTAAATGTGATCAAATCAATTATTTGGATAAGTTGGTGTTGAGTCATCTAAGTAGTTATTACCTCCTTACAAGTGGGTGCTTGTCTAGTTGGGGTTGGTGCTCCATGTGGAGTTGGTGATTCACTAAATCTTGGTTTTTGTCTTATAGGACTATAGTCCATTTGTAAAGAATAGTTTTTTTTTTCTTCCCTTTGAGTTTTTCCCACATATATGATGTGTTATCTTGTTTCATGCTCTTGTATGGTTTCTTATGCTTGATAAATCTGTGTACTTATGTGAATGTCTCATGAATGTTAAGTTGAATTGAATGAATGTTTTAAATACTAATTCATCCCCACTCATAGTCATTATGATTTAAATAATTTTTATAAGATCTCGGTCATTTGGAGCAAGCCTAATAACTAAAAGGTGATTATATAAGCATAAGATGGTAAGCAGTTAAGGAAATAGAGTCAAGAGTTGAGATCTATGGTTAAGGCTCTTCAAGAGTAGATATGTATCTTGAAGAGTGACATGGCAAAATGATCCAAAAGGGATGAAAAAACCATCAAGGATCTCAATAATTAGTTAGATGTTGCAAATATGAGTTTGATATCAAAGGAAGTTGAGTGTGATCAGTTGAAGTCTAAACTAGGTTCCTTAAAGGTTGAGCATGAGAAGTTCATAGACAAAATGAGAAAGTTTGAAAAAGGTCATGAGAAGAAAGATCAAGTTAATAAGAATGCCAACATAAAGAGTAATATGAGAAGACCAATCAGACAACTTAACACCATAATCTAATCTAATTTCTTCCATGGTCATTATTTTGCTTTTTATCAGTTTGGATATAAAGTAAAGGATTGTAGAAGGATGCCACCCAAGAATGAATTTTCATGGGACTATGGTAAAGGAATTAATTTTCCAAGAAGATATCATAGAACAAATCAATCAAGAGGTATGTCTAATAAGAATAAGGTTATTTTCTATGAGTGTCAATGTGTTGATCATATTGTAAGATTTTCTAAGATCAAATTGAATAAGTCCTCAGGTCATAACAAGATGTTGAAAGATCCTAAGAGACAAATCATGATATGAAGACCAAATAAGGTGAGAACTAGTCATGATAAACCTATGGATCAAGGTGAACTAATTACCAAGGTATAATTCCAAGAGTGTTTAGTATCATCTCATTAGTTTAAGTTGGTTGAGAAAGGAGCGGAGATCTAGGAATCTCTTGATTTCACATTGTTCTAAAGCTCTATGAAGTGAGACTTCTCTATTATACTTTATAGAAGCATTCATCACTCAATATAATCATCATGGAGGTATGTTTTAGAGTTGTTATGTACAAAAAAAATTCATAGATCATGATATATAAATATGGAGAGCCTTGATATGGAACATCAAGAGCAGATCATATAACTTAATGGTATAAAGGCTTGAGGAAACTATGAGAAGAACAATAAGATGATTGCAGAGATGTTTTGATAAAAAATCTAGAAGAAGAGAAATTATAAACATCATGATATCAAAGGTGAATATTGTGGGTGATGTTAAGATGATCAAGGTCAATTGGTAGTGTGATGTGTCAAAATCCTTGCAAGAGAATGTTGTCATCAAAAAGAGTGTTCCAGTGTGTTATGAGTTTAGCATTCATAAGTTCATTGTTTAAAAATTCATATAAAGTAGGTCTTTGATGTTGATTCTCTTTTAGCTCAAGTGCCTAAGAAGTCTAGTCATGACATGAAGAGGTATATGAATTGTGTCATGGTGATATGAATGCACACATGCATGTGCATGGTTAGCATGAAGATGTATGTGTAGAGGTATGAATTTTTTTGAGGAGAAATTAAGGCATGTGAGCACAATATAGAGGCATCAATAAGAGTTTCAAGGTGATCCTATAGGGGTAAGACCTTTAGTCTAATTTTACAACTAGACTAGTCTTAGACCCTGCCTAGCCTAATGAGATATCATGATCTGATATCAAGGCTTGTGAAGGTGCATGGTCAAGTAAGCTTTGAAGTATGTGTATGATGACTTTTTATGCCAACATAGTGAGTGTTGTTTCTATGAAAGAGAGTGTAATCATTATGAATGATTTTGATGACAAGTAAGATAGTTTAATTATAAGTAATTAGGTGTATGAAAGAGTTATCATGAGTGAGGTCATTCATGAAATAAAAAGTCTTACCATGGGTGGTTTCTATAGTTTTTGAATATTATGTGCCATCTAGTGTCTTTGAGGGGTAGTATCAGCTTAGGGGGAGAAATTGTGATTCCATTATTTGTAGGTGATAATGTCAAAGGGGGAGAAAGATCAGAAAGGGTGAGAAAAGGCAAGATCTAGATCTTGGAAATGATTGCCATCAAGAGTAATTTCCATAGTTTTTTGAGTGTGTTTGCCATCAATGACAAAGGGGGAGATTGTTGAGCATTTTTCCTATTGTTAAGGTTTGGAATTCATGTTGTCATTGATGTCAATTTTTTTTGATAAAGTTGATATCATTTCTATTTTCATTGATGTTTCAGTGGTGTTATAATGACTTTTATGCTATAAAAAGCTAAAGTGTTGAAGGTCAATTAGCATGGTCATGAGGTCATAGGTCCTCATGAGGCCATTGAAGAGTGTAGCTATGAGAGAGAATATCAATTTGTGTTTCAATGATTCTAAGAGTGTAATATATGATTGATATATGTTCTTATGTCTACATGAGGGATGTGAAGATAAGCATGGAAGGTCTTTATTATCATAGTTGTTAAGTGCTTGAGCCTAGTAGTGTCTTGAGAAGGTATGTGCATAGTATGCCAAGTCTTGTGCATGATGAGGCATGGTGGATTAGTGATATGTATTTTCTTAGACTTTTAAATGTTATAAAAGATTTATATCAAGTGTATTTGAGGACAAGGTGTCTTATGAATCTTAGTTATGGCATGAAGAGACCTTATGTGAAGGCATATGCTTGGTTGCATGGTGAGATAATGTTGTATAAAGTTATTTTGTTGTGTTTAAGCATGAGATAGGTTTTATGTAATGAGAGTGAGATTTTGAGCATGAAATTTAGGTGTTAATAAAAAAGGCATGAAGGATAGTTCAAGGCCTAGTGAGGTATAAAGACTATGGTGTAGAGAGAGAGTGTGTGTAAGCCTAATGAGGTATCAAGATTAGTTTTCAAGAAAAGTGTTAGTAGGTGAGCATTGAAAAATGTGATTAGTTTTTTTTTTAATATTATTCATGCAAAATTAGGTCAATATTTACAATAAATGGCATGAAAAGGTGATTTGAGGTCTCTCAAGTGCATATAATGAAGGGTTCTCAACCTAAGAAGGATTTTATTGTGTTAATTAGATCATAAAACCTATACATTGTAGCCTAATATATTCATGGTAGATTTGGAAGGGTACTATCTCAAAATTATAGGAATTATTTTTTGAATTTAGGGGCTATGATTTATGAATGATCATTAAGAGTGGAAACAGGTTTAAACCCTCCTAAAACCCTAATAAGGACCTGAAGTTGAAGACATTGATCAAAAGTGAAAAAAATGGATTGGTATGATTATTTAATATATAAATTATTATATTAGACTCTCCCAAGTACCTCTAGGTGGTATTGGTTAGAGAGAGGAGAGATAAAAAGTTGAGTTATAGGCTTGTTTATGAAGAAGTTGTTATAACTATCAAAAGTTATATTGGACAAAGTTTTAAAATGATTAGATGGAGAAGGTAGATACTTGTATTTGATTTCCATGGTGGTTTATTAATTTTTTACAATCTTTAATATTTCAAATTTGGTGATACAAGTGGGTTAGTTGCTAACAAGCCTAATAGAGCAAAATGTGCAAAACCCAGGCAGTGGTGAGAAGATGTTTCTTGATGTGTTTTTATGAAATATTGATGGATTAAAGTGCATGAAATTGTTTTTTGTAAATTTTTTTCCTATTCATGATTTTTATATGGTTTTTAATTCAAGTATAGAGGTTGAAAAGTTGAATCCAAAATGGCTTATCTAGTTCTGGTGTGACTGTAAGGAGATAGGTCAAATAATTGGTCTACAAGACCAAGATTTGACATTAGACCATATTTATTTTGTAGTTGAACATTATATATATAAATTTAAAAAAATAATTTTCATACATTATAAGTATTTTAAATTCCATATATAGGTGTTAGAAGGTGAATGTTTCATGAATGTGTTTTTTATAGTCTTGACAATTATAAGTTGTAGTGGTGAAAATTTGGATTTGAGTATAATTTCATGAAAGAGTGATGTAATATAGTGCATGTATTTTTTATTCATGAATTTTAATTAATGATTATGTTTTTTAAATCTTTTTATGTCAATATAAGTGAATAAAATGGGTTCACAAAATGGCTTGTTTGTTCAGGATTAGACTGTGAGACTGTAAGTCAAGGAATTGGTTTGTAAGACCAATATTTACCATTTTAAATTTTGATTTTTTTAATTTTAGGATGATATTAATATGTAATATGATAATTTTCATGCATTAATATTTAATAAAAGTTTTTAAATGGGTTTTTTAAGTCTAATTCCTTATGACCATGTTTTTTAGTATTTTGGTAGTTCTGAGTGAGCAAGTTACATAGTTGTTCTTGAGCCATTATTGTTTGAGTGAAGTTGTTACAAGTAATTGGTGATGTTTATGTAATATATTATATGTATATATGTTTCATTTTTCATGGTATAGCTACTAAATTAGTGATTGAACTTCATTTTTACAAGACAGTTTTTGAGGTGTATAAGCCAAATAAGGTAGTTTGTCTTATAGAGGCCTTCAGAGTATGAACAAAGAATAAAAATATAAGAAAGCATAAAATAGGTTAGAATAAGTCATTTTTTTAAAAAAATAGTGGGTTTTTTTTTATATATGGATATATAGATCCAATAATATCAAGTCTCACCATCAAGAGAGCAGACCTAATGAAGTAGGTCTCCATGACCTAAAGGGTGAGTAAGACCAATATTGGTCATTGAGTTAGAGTGTAACAAGTAAATTAAGATGAAATTAAGGTCATATATATTTTTTAAACATGTTTTTTATTTTATATTTACATAACATATAGTTTATCAAGCATGATAAATATTAGATGGTGTTTGAGTACACACATGCCTAATGTGAACAATATAAATGGAGTGTTTCAATTGGTGGTTGGAATCCAAAATAAGAGGTGTCATGGATATAATATGATATTATTATGGGTATATTTTAATGGTATATTAATTTTTCCTATTTTTTGTGTAGTTTTAAAGTGTTCCAAGGAAGGCGAAGTGTAACATGTGACTACGAAGGCCTAATAGGTCTCCATGAGACATAAAGAAGGAATATAGCCTATTGAGTTATGATCAAAATAAAATTGTGATTTATTGTTATTGTAACATGTTATAAGGAATATTATGTGTAAAATATAAGTGTTTAAGTGTTTTTGGCCAACCAAGAGGGATATGAGCAAGACTTGTATAAATACAAGGTAGTTTTAGGCCTATTTATGTATGCTTAGAGGAAGCAAATGAGAAAGAAGATTGAGGAGTATAATGGGTTCATGTATACCATAATAGGGGTTTATAAATACTATAATGTATATACAATAGTATTTTTTAGTATGAATATCAAGGTCATATGACCTAATCAGTCTTGAAGAGATCTAGTTGAGCAAAGAGGCCTATAAGGTAGTTTGAAAGGGATAAGAGTATGAATAGTTGAAGAGGTGGTCATAATCTATTGGTTGAGAAAAATAGTGTTCTAAAGGTGATAAAATAAATTATTTGGCTGATTTGGTGCTAATTCATCTAAGGAATTGGTTCCTCATTGCAAGTGGGTGCTTGGCTAGTTGGGGTTGGTGTTCCATGTGGATTTGGTGCTTCACTAAATCTTAGTTTTTATCTTATAGGACTATAGTCCATTTTCAAATATCAATTTTTTTTATTCCACTTTATTTTTTCCCACATATATGATGTGTTATCTTATTTCATGCTCTTCTATGTTTGTTTATGCTTGTTAAATCTATGTACTTATATAAATGGCTCATGAATGTTAAGTTGAATTGAATGAATGTTTTGAAGACTGGTTTACCCCACTTGATTAATTTTGATTAAAATACCTTGAAATATAAAATCATCCATAAAAACTATTAATCTCCATCAAATTCTTAAGTGGAGAAATAGATGCAAGAAGAGACCCCTCTCAGATGGATAGGCCATAGTGACCTATTGTCACTCTTAGAGATTGTTCACAAATAAAAGACCATTAATATGTAAACCCATACCACTAATTTAAATCTTACTAGGACCCCTAACAATGTCCAAAGTCTCTCTCTCTCTCTCTCTCTCTCTCTCTCTCTCTCTCTCTCTCTCTCTCTCTCTCTCTCTCTCTCTCTCTCTCTCTCTCTCTCTCTCTCTCTCTCTCTACAATTTAATTCAACTTTGCCTTCCTAAGCTTGTGAAGGTAGTGATGGAAGAAAAAGAGTGTATAGAGTGTTAGTTAGATTTGAAACTAAATCCAAAGTTGGAAAAAGATTTAAATGATCCAAATGGACACTTAAAAACTATTTTTAACTGAAATCTAATCTTTTAAGGCCATACAAGTGCTTATAAAGTGTCTTTTTGCTTAGTTTAGGCATTGAACTATAGATGTTAACAATATTTGATCATCCCTAAACATTCTCTAAGCTATTTTTGAGACTAGGGATGTTTTAAATATTATTGAAATTTGAATTCTTGGAATGGTATGTTCAACTCTTCCACATGGGCCAAAATATTTCCAAATTACCATTTTTGCATATGAGAGTCAAATAAAAGGTTAGTGCATGATATTGTGATATTAAGTACACCTAAATAAACTTTTATAATGTCCTTAAACCATACTAAATTATTGACCATGTTTGACAATAATAAGAACTTAGATTGACCCATAGGACTAGACAAGTGAGTCATAAGACCAAACTTTGGACAATGCTAGATAAGAACAAATAGGACCATATGGGACTAGATAAGACTATGAAAACACCATGAAAATATTTTTATAAACCTATGGAGTTTCAACCTTGAGGGGATGACTAATTTTGACTTGAGGTCAAAATTTGGTCAACATAAACTATGAACAATATTAAAAATAATTTTTGGACATGAAATAGACATAATTGTACTTAAAATATTTTGATAAATTTACATAAATTAATATTAGTAAAAAAAAATTGAGTTGGGTAAACCTTTATATGTAAAAATAAATCACACATGCACCACTTGTTGACATAGGGTACATGTTGAATTATCTATGCATCATGATATTTTATGGAATGTACATTCTATTTTACATACCAATGATATTTAATAAGAGTTTATGGTGTGAGTTTCACCTAGATAAGCTAGATAATATATTACCAATGTTTTTTATGAAATATCCGATCATGAGATTTTTATGAACATGCCATGTTTAAATAAAACATGCAACACTTGTGTAAAATTTACATGTTTGAGTAAATGTATTTATGGGGATTTTATGCAAAAATTTAGAAATAAAATTGTTTTATTTAGCAAATACAAGTTAGTTGCATAACTATTAAATTGTGACAAAGAGTCCAAAAGGCGTTACCTAGTTACTAAAGAAATACTTATTTAAAATTTCATGTTCAAATTTATGGAGAAATTGTGTACAAGTATACAAGTCACACAAAGAGAGCTAAATGGTTATATGAGGATTTAATATATTAAATAATACATTCCATCTTGGTATTATTATTTCAATTGTATAATTTTCACATAATTACATACTATAACCATAAAATGAGGTTTAAACACAATATTAAAACTCAATCTAAGTTTCCATATTTTCTCATATTGCATTTATGTATATACTTAAAAACATAAATGAAAATAAAAATATTATGAGGGAGTACCAATTCTACACTATAAATTATCAATCACATTCTACAATTATTTTTACAATGGAGTTTTAAGATGTTCTATGCTAATTTGATTGAAATAAACATCATTTTAATCAACATTATATATGATTTAAAAATTTTACATCAAATTTTAAGAATTCATAGATGCTATATTAGTTTACCATAATATTTGTGAAGAGTGGTGTAAAAACATATTTGGAATTTCACTAAGCCTAGAAATGGAAAATGGGAGTATGATGGTGCAAGAAAATGTGTTAAAACATCCCTACCAAGAGAGGAATTGAAATTTAAAGATGCAAAAACCATTATTGTATTATGAAATGAATAAATGTGTCATGGTGTAATTTTTTTTTAATGTTCACAAAGTTTATAGTCAATGGAAGATGCAAAATTAGTAGTGTATGAACATTGTTACAGAGTAAAATGATTGAGTGTGTTCCACTGATTTGAAGCTCAAATGCAATTTCTTGTACACTTCATGTGAGGCACATGTAATTTTTTGTTCTACATATGTGTAACTTTTTTGGAATGAGTGTCAGTGAAAACATTGAGTTGATGAATGTTTTTATGTATTTAAGTCTTATTGATTCATATCAACATCTGACAACATTGTAATTTGCATATATGACATCAGTAATTGACTTTGACCATGCATAAAATCTAGTGTGACTAAGTATGAGACATGTATCATATAATTTTTTATTATTCTATATATCCATGTATATGAAATAATAAATAAATTATACCTTAATGTAAGGCACCTATATGTGGTTAGATGAGAATAATTATGAAGGAACATACTACTACTTGTGTTGTTGCGTAGAGTAAAAAAATTGAATTTCCAAGTCATATATGTGGAAAACATTGACTATCCCACTAGGTCTCTAGTTATTTTTTAAATTTGGCTTAAAATATACCCTATAAAACCTTATGATGTTTTGTTGTTCAAAGACTTTGAAATAGATAGGAAGATTATAAATTATTCAAAACTTATTTTTTATACCAAATTTCAATTAATCAAATTTAACAGGAATCTATATAACTAGTATTTGTGGAAGGTTCTTGAATTATACCATTAATTGATTATTTATGCACCTTAGAAAATATCTGACCCTATAGGTTTTTTGGATTTAAGGTATGTACATGCACATCCAAAAAATTATTATTTTTTATTTTTATATTTTAAAATTAAGTTTTTTAAGTTAAATCTAGTTGTAGATAATTTATTTGATTTGTATCTACAACTACAAGTATATTTTTTTCATATATTTGTACCAAAAACAATTCCACCTTATCATGGTCAGTGTCATCAGTAAAGAACTTAACATATTCTTGAAGTGAATATAAGCTTAAATGAATAAAACAAATCATTAACATGTGTAATTTTTTTTTTTAAAAGTGCCAAAATGATGAACCAAATTCATGAGCATGTTGTTAAGTTCATAAAAATATATGAACATTCATCATTATCCATCCCTACAACCTCAATACTCTAAACTCTCACACCATCAAACACATATTTTAAGATAATGTTGTCATTCTATAGGGAAAAAACTATATAAATTTACATATCATTGTATATAAATCATGAGGAATATAGATAAATCATATACTTATTTGGTTATATGTGTGAATCCTTTAACTATCCCTCAATTTTTATATCCCATTTTAATTGAGAAAAAATTGGTGGCATTTTTTCTCTTGCATCCAAATGATGCTTAAGTGATATTTTTTCTCATTAGAATAAGAAACTTTTGAACAAAGCATCCAATCAATGAATGAATATTATGGTCATGTTTGTATGGGCAAAAAAACATAAGAAAATATTTTTTTTCTCCCTCAATGCCTCTAAGACTTCCAACCTACATTTCATCAAATGTCTCATAAGAGAAACTTGTCAATCCTTAAGTAAACATGACAACTTTGACATGTCATTGCACACATATTGGGAAAACTAAGGACAAACTCCAAAATATTATAGTTTCATTAGACATTGCTCTTCCTATCCATTATATTCATGTATTCCAATTTGGATGAGGACTTATTGGTGCCATGTTTTCTCTCACAACTAAATATTTCTTAAGTAGGAAAAAGTTACTCAGTAGAACATGAAAATCTTGAATTAAGTGCCCAATTGATGAATGAACATTATGGTCGCATATAGATATGAATAAAATCACAATAATAAACTTTTTTCACTCTATGAACACCCTCAACACTTACAACCTACATGTCATTGGACATGTATCTTAAGATAAACATGTCAATCCTTATGTTAAAAAGAAAAAAAATGTGACATGCTATTGCACACAAACTAGCATAGGTAGAGAGGGACCATAAAATCATACATTTTCATGTGAAATACCTATAATTATCTCATATATTTGATTGTACCATTTTTTACAAGGAAATATTGGTAGTATATTTTCTCTCATCACCAAAATTTTCTTAAGTAGATGAAAGTAACTCAGTAGAAAAAGAAAATTTTGAACAGAGGGCCAAATCAATGAAAAAACATTGAGTTTACATCTATATGGGAATAAAAACATAATAATAAAAAAATTCACTCCTCTAACATCCCAAGCACTCCCATCCTACATTTTGTTGGATGCAAACTTCTCAATCCTTAATAAAAAAAATGAAATGAAATTTGGCAGGTTATTTCACACATGCCAAAATATGTAGAGACAAACTACAAAATCCTATGTTTGCATTTGCATGTCCTCTAAGTATCCCCAATTTTTTTAAATCTAAATCAAGATAAGGAAAAAATTTTGGAATGTTTCCTATCAAATCCAAAATTTACTTTATTATAAAAGAAACTTTTAAACATAACACTCGATCAATGAATAGACATCACACTTACATCTAAATGGGTGAAAAAACATAATAAAAAATATTCATTCACTCCCCCAATTCCCCTAACAATCCAAACATACCAACATTCAAACACATATCTTAAGAATAAATTATCAGTCCTTGGGTAAAAAAGATTAAAAAAAATCTTGACAAGTCATTGCATAGAAATTGAAAATTATTATCAGTCAAGTGTAAACTCATAAATTTTCATGATCTCTTATATTTCACTATCACACTTTAGATGACAAAAAATTAGTGGCATGTTTTCTCTTATATACCAAAGTTACTTGAGTAGGAAAGAGTTGATTAGAAGAATAATTAGATTTTTAAAAAAAGGCCCAATCAAAAAATAAACATTGTGATCACGTCTATATGGAAAAATAAATTAAAAATTAAACCTTCATTCACTCCCCAACACTCCTAGTCTACACACCATCAGACTCATCTCTTAAGAGAAACTTATTAGTCCTTCAGAAAAAAATGACAAAAAAAAGTAACACACTAATTCACATAAACCAATAAAGGTAGAGATGGACTATAAGTTCAAGTCATCTACCTATCCCTTGAATTTTTCTATCCCACTCTAGATGAGGAAAATTTTGTGGCATATTTTTTCTCATACCCAAAAGCTTTTTAAGTTTTAAAAAATATCTTAGTAAAATAAGAAATTTTTAAATGGAGAATATAATAAATGAATATACATCATAATCACATCTATATGGGTATAAAATTACAATAAAAACATTTTTTCTCCCCCCTAATTCCCTCGATACTCCAAAATTCCATGCCTCTGAATGTATCTCTAAATAGAAACTTGTCAGTGCTTATAAATAAAAAACTAAAGACTTTGACAAAAAAAATCACAAAATTAATTTTAGGTAGGGATAAACAATAGAACCATAAAACTTCATGTTTAATTCCTCTATGTACCCCCCATATTTTTCTATCCCACTCTTGATGAGGAAAACATTTCATCATGTTTTCTCTCACAACTAAACATTGCCCAAACATGCCAAAGTTTATAAGTAGAACAAGATAATTTTGAGTGAAAAACATAATTTATGAATGGTAATATTGTTCATTTTTATATGGGTATTTAAAAAAAAAAAACCTCATTCACTCCCCCAATGCTCCCTGAGACTACCAACCTACATGCCACTATACACGTGTGAAGATAAACTTATTAGTCCTTAGGAAAAAAATAACAAAATTTTACATGTTATTACAATAATAAATAAAGGAAAGCTATAAAACACTATATTTACATGTATAATTCCTCTAATCATCCCATGTATTTCATTATCCCACTTTGGATGAGGAAAAATTGGTTGCATATTTTATCCCACAACAAAAAAAATCTTAAGTAGGCAAAATTTGTTTAGTAGAAAAAGATAATTTTGAATGGAGTGAGTAATGGAAAAATGGGAATCATGGTCACACCTATATGAATATTAAAAAAAAACATTCATTCACTCCCCCAATTCTCCCAAAACTCCAAAACTTCATGTTGTCTAATGCATCTCTTAATATAAACTTGTCGGTCCTTAGGAAGAAGACAAAAATCTTCGACACATTGTTGCACACAAATAGAAATGGATAGAGACAAATCATAAAATTTTAAAATTTCATGTGTGAGTACTATACATATCCCATGTATTTATCTATCCCACTTTTAATTAAGAAAAATTGGTTGCATGTTTTCTCTTACTACTAAATGTTTCTTAAGTAGGAAAAAGTTGCTTAAGTAGGCAAAGTTTTCTTAGTAAGAAAAGAAAATTTTGAATAGATATCCCAATAGATTAATGGACATTTCATTCACATTTTTATGGATATAAAAACACATGAAATACATTTTTACACTCTCCAAAACCATTAACCCTCTAAACTTATATAATGTTAGACACATCTTTTAATAAAATCTTGACAGTCCTTAGGCAAAAATGACATGTTATTGCACACAAATTATGATTCCTATACATATCCCATAAAATTCATTATCACACTTTGGAAGAGTTAAAATTTCTGCATGTTTTCTCTTGTAGCCAAAATTTGGTTAAGTAGGCAATATGTGGTCAATAAAACAAGTAACTTTTGAATTGACCACCCAATAAATGAAATAATATCATGGTCATGCCCAAATGAGTGGAAAAACAAAATATATTAATTATTTCACTCCAAAAATTCCCCCAACATCCCAAAATTCATGGTATTTGACGTTTCTCTTAAGAGAAATTTGTTAGTCCTTAAGCAAAAAAGATAATAAATTTTGACATATTATTCAATACAAATCAGGATAGATAGAGATGAACCATAAAATCATATAGTTGCACAATTTATTCCTATATATCCCGTATATTTCACTATCCCACTATTTATGGGGAAAAAAATTAGCATGTTTTCTCTTACATCCAAAATTTTATTAAGAAAAAGTTTCTTAGTAGAATAAGAAACATTTAAAAGTGTCCAATTGAGGAATATACATCATGATCACATCTAGATGAGATAAAAACACAATAAAAACCTTTATTAACTCCCTCTATTCTATTTATGGTCCCAAACTACACATCTTCATATGTATTTCTTAGGAGAAACTTGTTAGTCCTTAGGGAAAATAGACATCAAACTTTGACATGCAATTTCATCAAAATCAAGATAGATAGAGAGGAACTATTAGCTCACATGGTTTCATGTGTGAGTCCTATACATATTAACCTTATTTTTATATCTCACTTTATATGAGAAAAATTGGTGGAATTTTTTATCTCGTAGCTAAAATTTTCTTAACTAGGAAAATGTCACGTAGTAGAACATAAAACTTTTGAGTGGAGAACCAAAATGACAAATGAACATTGTGGTCACATCTGGGTTGGAAAAAAACATAAGAGAAAACTTAGTTCACTCTCCCAATTATTATAACGTTGTAAACATTTACGTCTTCATATAGAATCTTAAAAGAAACTTGTTAGTCCTTAGGAAAAAATATGAATAACTTTGATATGTCATTTAAGCCAAATGGTTTTAAAAAATTATATATATATATATATATATATATATATATGTATATATATGTATATATGTATATGTATATATATATATGTATATATGTATGTATGTATGTATATATATGTATATATATATATATATATATATATATATATATATGTATATATATATATATGTATATATGTAAATATATATATATGTATATATATATATATGTATATATATATATATATGTATGTATATATGTGTGTGTGTGTGTGTGTGTATACATATATATATACATATATATATATATATATGTATGTATGTATATATATAATATTATAAAAATGAGAGAAGCAATGATAAAAATATATTTAAGTTGAAAAAATATGAGAAATTGAATACAAAAAAGATTACATAGTACACTTAATTTCACCTGGAAAACCCCATTTGAGTAAAAAACCTAGCATAATAACTCCTTTATTATAATATCTCAACCATATAAAATATAATAATGCACTATCAATTTCTTCTTTTCCCCTACTATAAGGGCACATCAATATGTAACTGTCAAAGTGATATTCCAATACCATGGATACCAAAACCATGGGATATATAAAACATGGGCTAAAACTCTACAAATATAAACCAATGTGGTCCCAAAAAGGTGAGTAAGTCCCATTTTGGATCTACAACAATAGAATGTACATCATGGAAAATATACAACACATTTCTATACATCTCTCACTTATTTAATACTTTACATAGGGAGCCACACAACCATTATTCCAACAACAAAGAGTAGTTATGCCCATTAATTTGATACACTAAGAAAATTTCTTAGTACTCATAGCCTTTGTCAGTGAGTCATCAACATTATGACTTGTGTCCACCTTATCCAAAAATATCTTCTTTTCCTCCACCATTTCCCTTACAAAATTTTATTTTACATCAATGTGTTTATTTATAGAGTGATACTCAGGGTTATTTTCTATGAAAAAATTCACTTTTAGAGTCACAATTTATCCTTGAAACCTTTTGAATAAACCCAACAATGGAAATTAACCTTTGAAACCAAATTACTTCCTTGCTTGATGTAGTTTTTTCTAAATACTCTACCTCTATGGTGGACATCGCATACTATTTTTTTTTTGTCATGTAATTATAGCTCCACCAAACAAGTTTAACATAGTAGATCTTCAGTAGTCAAGATCTCTAGCCTAGTTTGAATCCACAAAACCATGTAGATTTAATATTTTACTTTTACCAAGATTACCATAATAACATATTTTATAGTTAGACATCCCATGTAAATACCTAAATATTACCATCACCACTATCCAATGCTCTTTTCCTAGATTCAACATAAATCTACTCACTACTCCCACTACATGATCAATGTTAGGTGTTGTATAAAAAATTGCATATGTCAAGATACTAATAACACTAGCATAAGGGACTAGAGATATGTCCTCAAATTCTTATTTTGTTTTAGGACATTGTTCAATAGATAATATTTGAATATAGGGAAATGGAGTACTAACATGTTTATTTTCCTACATATTAAACCTTTGTAATATCTTTTCTACATACTTCCTTTGAGTTAGCCATGGTTTCATGTTTACACGATCTCTTGTCATATCCATGAAAGTAATATATTTTTTAGACCCAAGATCCTTCATATAAAATTGAGATGATAATCAAGACTTAACTTGACCAATATTTCCCTTTTAATTACCAACTAACAACATATAATCCACATACAATACTATGGTAATAAAGTTTTCACAATCCTAACAAAAAAACTAATAAAAGAATTACAAAATAGGAATCATGAGGGATACACCTATCAAATGTCCTTCTCACCTAGTCCAAGCTTCTCAAGATTTTAATTTATGGTTTTGCATATTTTGGGTCCTCTTCCTTAGCTTCATTTGAATCTTCATCTAAATATTCCTCTTGTAAACCTTTCTTTTGTTCATCTTCTATAGTTTCTTTAAATTCAAATACTTATTCTCCCTCTTCTTTTTCAAATGGAATATGTTCAAGTTCATTCTTTGGTTTTCCTTATTTTTTGAAAACCCATTATACCTATATAAATATATAATTTTGACTCTAAATAGTCTTCTTTATTTCAAATTTTCATAGCTTATATCCCTTTACACTAGTAATATATCTAATAAAGACACACTTTGCTGATTTTATGTCTAGCTCAGTCATTTTTATTTTAGAATATGCATATAAGCATCACAACCAAAAATTATATTATGTTTGAGAGATATTTTCTTACCATTATATTTTTATTGTGGATTTTTATCAACCAAAGTTGATGTGGGTGATATATTAATCAAATAGAAAGCATATGTGACTTGTTCAAAAAATTATTTCCAATCCTACACCATTGAGGATTCTTCTCACCTTATCCATAAGATTCCTATTAATTCCTTCCATAATTACATTTTATTGAGGTGTATATGGATTTGTCATGTGACTTTATATTCTATATAACTTTAGAAACTACTTGAAAGCATTGGAGTAGTATTCTCAACCATTGTCACTCCTCAAGACCTTAATCTTCTTCTCTGTCTGGTCAATGAAAAGAGCCTTAAACTCCTTAAACTTGTTTAAAATATAAGATTTATACATGATACAATAAACCCAAGTTTTTCTTGAGTATTTATCTATAAAAGAAACATAAAACAAAGATTTTCCTAGTAATAGAAATTTCACAAGTCCAAAAACATCAATATGCACTAAATGCGAAATACCTTTTGATCTTGTAGCATTTCTTGGAAACTTAATTTTATTTTTCTTACCAAACACATAATACTCAAAGATATAAAATTATTATGGGAAATCATAATTCCTTTAGCCATACCTTCAAATTTTAATGTTTGAAGGCTTTTATCTCTAATGTGTCCCATCCTATGATGCCACAATATTGTCTTTTATGCAAGAAATGTAGGAGATTAATATAAAATATTTTTCACCATAGAAACCATAGAGATATTACACTCATAACTTATAGTGATTGAGTCAATCTTAAATATAATTTCTCTATAGACTCCTCTTTTTAATACCATTGGTCCATGAACCATATTTCAACAATTTCTATTACATACCTCCTGGAAGATAGGAATTCAAGGGGGGAGTTAGTCAAGTGTTAGTATGATAAAAATCAATAAAAACACATATATAAATATAACACCTCAAGCCTAACCACTCAAGGATCAAGAGAATAATGAAAGTAACAAATAAAAGAAGATAAAATAATTATTTTTCACCTTCCTTGTGAGCAAGAGTTACATGTTGTCCTTGGAGGAATGTGTTTGCTCGTGTGCTTAAAGAGTATTTGAAAATGGTGTTGCTTGAATCATTTATCCTTCTCACTTTGGAGATGTTTGGCTTGGATTTGGAAAGATGTATAAATATATCAATAATTTTACATTATAACAATATAAGAAATATTTATCTCTAAATAATTCAACATTTTAACTTTGAATTGAAAGCTTGTTTTAGAATGGTCTTGGCACTTCTATTTATAGGTTCTATTAATAACTCTAATCCAAGTGTAGTTAGGTTAGATTTAACTAAATTTAGGTTTAGTTTAACCTTGTTTAAGTTAAGGAGGGGATAAGTAATTAATATTTGGGATAGAGGTCCTATTTATTAAGCATGGCTCTCTATTTTTAAATTTAAGGGTTTAATGGAGATAATTTCAATTCCTTGACTTTGAGGATGATGACATCATCATGACCTCAATTTTATTAGAATTTCATTTTTTCAATTAATATTCACTAATTGCATATGGAAATTTCACTTAATAATTTAATTGGGTTTGCTAGTTAATTCATTATGCTTAGCATTTTTGCATTTTAAGAATTGTTTAAGTGCCCTACTTAATGGGTCCAAAGGCCAATCTATCAATTTTTTAGGTCACAACTTGAATGTAGATGAATCCATGAGAGGTTACTATTATATATAGGATAATACCTTAAATAGGGATGCCTCAACATGATTTTGGGTACTAATGTCTGATGTGTGGATGAAATTGGGACATTTAGTGATTCCTAGGCTTAATTTATATTGTTTGGTAAAAATCAATCTAAAGTATGGTTAGAACACAGTTACAACCAAAATGGGGTGTCTATAGTTTTCCCTTGTTTAGGAAGGTATTTCAAGACATGAGCACAATAACATCTTCTCAAAGAATGAAAAAGTCATTAATGACTTGGCTAATGCCCAAGAGGGTGATGGATGATCCCTAAATTCCCCCCTCAAGGGATTGGGTATAAAATAAATTTGGTGAACATTTCCTCAAAAATAAGGAAATGATGTGACCTATAGGTAATGAGGGTGGAAATACTAATTTATCCAAAGGCAGTTATAATAAGTGGCATAGTGAGGTGCCCTAGTAAGGTAGATGACTAAAAATAATGATCTACCTAAAGAAGTTATATTCATTATCATAGTGATGTGTCCCATTAGGGCATATGGAAGTGTGATAAGATTAATCATTTCCCTAGTAGGTTGGATATGATCAGGAAAGGTATACACAATTCAGCTCAATATGAAAAATAGGGAAAGGGGTATTACATATTGAATATTGAATATTTACTTATGGAGTAATATTAAACCTATACAGAGTATGTTGAGGTGTTGTCAATGATGTCCCTAAGGTGGCCAAGAGTTTTCATGAGTTGATTTGTATGCATGGTTCTCAATCACAAAGTGTGCCTTAGTGAGCATGCATGGACCTTGAAGTGTTTAATTGGTTAGGAAAGATGATGGATGTTGGTGATGTGTTGACCATGTTTTAAGGGTTATATGAGGGGTCAAGATTGCTTGGTGTACTTGTGTAAGTGAAAGGAATTCATTCAAATAGTCTTGTAAAGGTCTAGGTTCTCTTAGTCATCTTGGTAGAGCTTCTTAAGTAAGCATATTGATGGCATTAGAATTCACATGTGTGAAGGTATTAGAATAAAGTGGTTACATGGGTTTATTGAGATTTATGCCTAAATCATTTATTTCAAATTTCATGTCTTGACATGATGTCTATAAAAAGTTATGGTAATTCAAATTTGGTCTCTTAGGTATGTTTCACTAGTTTCCATAGTCAAATTTGCATTAAAAAGTGACCATTGGAATTCAATTATTTTAATTTACAAAGGAAAACTAGTCTACAATATTTTTTTAATAACTTTTGATTATGAATGAATTTGATGGTGGTATAAAAATAAATGTGGTAGATAACTTCAATGGCTATCCAAGAAAAATGATTTGGAGATTTGATTAGTCTTACACCTACATTTATTATGGGATTGAGGGTTTGACCTTCTTTTGAAAATGACCGAAGAAGGATATTTGAGTTTTTCTTGATGGTGTTTGGATATTTAAAGGTACATTATCTATTTTAGAGTGTTTTATACTCCTTAAGGATCATTTATATGGATTTTTGAGGTTTGACCAATCCATATTTAGTATGAACAATTTGCTTACAAGTTGAATTTTGGTTTGTTCATCATGTTTTCATGTACAAGGCAAATGATTGATAGGTTTTGCATATGCAGATGTGTGTAGTGATGAATGTAATCACTTGAAGGTGTCTTATGGGTCATATGGTGAGGACCTATGTGCTTAAAGTGGTCTTGTGTTCCTAGTTTTGATTGATGAAGTGCTAAAAGGATGAATAGGTCTCTATGGACCTATAAGGGATTGTTAAGGCCTAATTGAAATATTTTGTTTCTTAAGGGTGATCTATAAAATCTATGGATGACTAATGTAGATGAAATTGATCTATTTCTAAGTATGATAGAAGCCTTAAGGGTTAAGGCAAGTCTTATGGCTAACCAAGAAGGTGATAATAATGAAGGCTATATAAAGAGCATAAACAAAGATGAAGGTTTCTATATTTGATATGCAAAGTATAGAGAAGGGTGATAATGCTTGGTGGATAGGTTTAAGATCAAGGCATTGTGAGGGATATGTGTGTGACCTAGTGGTCATAATTTTGATGTTATTGTTGACCAAATTTGACTTTTAGGTTAAATTGGCACCCCTACAAGTAAAAATGTGAGTTTTAAGTGTTTTAGGGGGTTTAATATTTATCCATAAGGTATATCATAGATCATTTTATGTTATTAAATGTTATACTAGCCTTGGTCATTAATTTTATTAGCCAACATGTCCTTTTGAGTCATTTTAGGGGTTAAATTTGAGAATTTAATGAGTTGTATGAATTTTTTGGGAAGTGTGAAGGTTTAAAAATGTTATTTAATGTTAAATGTGTCTTAATATGTCTTAATCACCTATTGGTAACTAAAAGTGGTAGGTTCTTCACAAGAAAGAGCAATTTTTTTGAGAAAAAGAAGTTTGGCATTTGTATGGCCCTTCAGGAAGTTTATCACATGGAAGAAGATCATAGAATGCCTATTCAGATTACTAAATCTCAATTCCATGTTTTAAGTGCTTTGGAAGTGCCATTTTTCTCTCAAAACCATTTTGCTCATTTTTCACCCTTCTTGGCAAGCAACAATGAACTTTAGGTTTGAGCTTAGTATGGACATCTCAAAAGGTTTTAGGTCAAATTATTTTTTGAGTCTATATTAAACTTAGAAACCATAATTTAAATATAAATATTTTGAATAATGGTTTACATGTTCTCCATGAACCATCCTCATGAAGTTGATTATACCTTTTGCTAGTTATTTCATGTACCCTATAGGTTTTGCTCAATTTTGGTCAAATCCATATGAAATAGTTGGTAATGTTTAATCTAAAGGAAGTTTTATACCTTATAAAATTATATCCACACTTATATTCATGTTTTATGGTGTTTTGATGGTCAAGTTAGTCTATATTAAAAGGAAGGTACCACCATGTCCAGTATTAGTCAAAATTTCCACTTACAAAAGGTTGAATTCCATTAAAGGGATTCCATGTGAATATTATATGGTGTATTTACATCTATCAATTCTTTATTAATAACCTCCCTTCATTTTTTTATCTCTCTAAATCATGCTTGGATCAATCTTGTAGTCCACTATCATACTCAATCAACTCCTTACTCATTCTTACTTACAGTCATAAGAGATCATGTGTGTGGACATGTTTAACATGATTCATGGAAAGTTAATAGAAATATCATGACTTTTAATATTTTTTCACCTCAATATCATCAAAAAATAACCTCTACTTGGCATAATAAAGGACTGTGGTAGTCATGTAGCACACTTTCACCTAGTTTGTCATGAATATGCTTACCTATAGGTGCTTCAAGGATAAGTTTAGATTGAATGGGATGTGTTGATACTTGTTTCAGACCCTTATAAGTGTGAGGAGTAAATTTTAAGTATTTTAAATATGTTTAAAACTCATTAAGAGACTATATTCCTTATTCACTATTTTAAATTTCCTTACTACCTATGTATATGTAAATACCTACCTACAGGGGACATCAACAGAGATATGAGGTTATTTGAACAAGAGAGGATTGGAAAGGTTTGAACCTTATTAAGGTCATGATATGGTTAGAACATCATGGTAGAATTATTTTATTTAATAATTTGATAGACAAAGTTAAAAACCACTTCCAAAAACAAGATGACTATTTCAGGCCTTTTGTCTTTAAAATTGCAAAACAAAAGTCCAAGAAGGTTCTATGGACATCATATGGCAAGTATATGAGGACATTTTAAGAATAATAATGGATTATAATTGTATTATATATCATATATAATGACTTGGAAAAATTTTGAGGGAAAATATTTGATGGAGATGGGTTTTTAGAGACCCCAAGGTTGCCTAAAAGACATTGAAAATAGTCAATGTTATCTTGATGCATGATTTCAAAAGAGACTATCTCCAACAAAAATTTGTATTTATTGGCCTTTCCAACATCTGTAAATGTTTAAAAATTTAAAATAAACATATTTTACCTAAGAAATTTTTAAAATGACTCATAATCTATGTTTAGACCCCTATACCCTCTTTTAATCTGTGCATAGGGTTAGTGAGCATCTACAACCAACCAAGGGTAAGATTTGAGAAGATGTTTATTTATTGGGACCTAAAACATGGTTTGAGAATTTTTTATAATTAATAATAAAAGGAAGGTATAATATTTTTATTTTATAATATATTAACATCTACAGGTGTCCCTACTGATATAAAAACATACCTACAATTGTAACTAAGCAGACAATAAGCTAACAAGGTGTATAAGTAATAATTTAAGCCTAATAAAGATGAACATAGGACTAATAGGTGATATTGGAATGATAAATATTAAAGTATGTTTTAAAAACATCATATCCAAATTCTGAAGGATAAATATGCACCTATAGGTCTTAAAACTCCCCTACAAGCCATTATAGATGATTATCACAGACAGTGAGTTAAGGAGTGAGATGTGAAAGTTGTCAATGCATTAAAATGATATAAAGTATTTCCAAAAAATAATGAAATGATTATAAGATACCCTAAAATTATCTAAATACCTTTTATCAAGCTAAAAGAGGCATCTAAAGCTACATGTATCATCTCTAAGGAAAAACACAATTAAGGGAGTGTTTCAGTCCTGACTAGGCAGAAAGTATGGAAGGAAGCATGGAGTGTTGGAGTGATGAGAAAGATAAAAACACATTTTAATTAATTAAATATTATCATGTCACCCCTATATAATTTACATCAATAAAATAAAGGACCCTTCAAAGTGTAAAAACATAGTCCACGACAACATAACCCTGCACATTCTACATATAATAGTCTGTTTAGGTTATGGAGATATTGGAGGGTCAAATGACCTATTGAAAGACTAAAATTTTGTGTATTATGTATATTAAACTTTGGGGATCCCATAAAATATCCACTATATTCTAACAAATAGGGGAAGTTCCCTTTGTTTTATCTCGGATAGAGGATACTTCCCTTTGAGCACAAATTGGCATATTTGAGAGTCAATGACAAAAGATGAGGCCAAGAGACATAGAAACACTTTAGGAAGGTGTGTAAAGATATGATACATAAAGAGAAACATTTTATAACATGTAAAATGGGTTGTAACTCAATAGGTTACCATACACTCTTAAAGTTGCAGTCATGACTCTTGAGCAGGATTTTTGCCTAGAGCCTAAAAATAGGTCATTCTCATTTATAAATATTGGAAAGATTTCTAGACTATTATAAAATGTGTATGGGATGACTATATAGGTGTGTTTTAGCTATCAAGATCCAATGAAAACCATCAAAGGTCATTTTGAACTCTAAGTTACAATCAGGTTAAGGACAAGGTTTTGACATAGACCCCAATTGGATGGTCACCTTTACTTTCCAAATGAGGTGATAATCTCAACCTATTGGAGCATATTTTTGGAACCAATAAATAGGTGACCAAGATTTTTGAGTGTAGATAAAGCATAAAGAAGATACTTTTGGGCTAAAGACAACATCAAGCCTATAAAACTGGAAGAAACAAGCTTGAGTTGGTGACTTTGAATGCTTATTTATATTTTGAGGATTTAAATGCAGATTTAAGTAATTTAGAGGAGTTATAAAAGGTCCTAGGAAAACTTTTTGTGACATTTTTTGGAAATTCAATGTGAAACATGTATGAACAAAGCTCAAGAGGGTAAACAAGATAAAACCCTTACAAAACCCTTAGAAGGACTCAATTAGATAAATAAGGCTAAATATGCATCCAAATGGACCATAATGACATGAATGATGATTGGATGTTAAATAGGACTCCCTTAAGCTACTTCCCACTAGGATGAGTTGTATGGAATTTTACAAATAGGGTGTAAAATAGGGTATTTTTGACCATTTTTTGTATTTTTTAGGTTCTATAATGATTCAAATGTTGAATCAAACTTTATGAGGAATAGTTATACTTTTTATAACTCTATATGGGAATTTAATGCCTTATAAAAACTTATAAGTGTGCAAAAAGTAGCTCTCATCTTAGCCAGTCAAAACTAGCCTAGTGGACATGCTAGTGAAGAGGGTGGAAAACTTTAAGGGAAGTGATTTTAAGGTTTCCTTGATGCTTATAAGGCCATGGAGGGTCTTTAAATGTGTCATACACTTCCTCACATGGATTTTCATGTGAAATTTATTCCTTTTTAGAAGCCAAGTGTGCAGGGTACATGAAAGGAGAGTTTTTTGGAGTACAGATGTTTATGGATCTTTCCATATGATTAAAGATGACCAAACCTGAAACTAATTCATGGAGAGTAATTTTTTCAACCCTTACCCTTCATAAAAATAATAATACATTTACCTAATAAGTTTATGGATGCTCGAATAGGGATAAACATAAAGGCAATGTTTCTGAGCTAGAATGAGAAGTTTTATGCCACCTTACAATAGTTTGATGACTTGTATGGATACTTGGTATTCCTAACCTTGTATGGTTTATCCCACATCATTATCTCATGCACAATTAACTGATTCTCTCAACTTTAAAAGTGTCCTTATGACCCTTGAACTTCTGTCATCTCCTCTCTCTCTCAGGTTCTATAAGAACTAGCCATTTTAGCCATTATAACTCATGCTTCTCCTGAGTATAGTGAAAACCTACTCATTTGTATACCATTTGATCAATAATACTATTTATTTTTACTTCTTCATGACTATTCATAATTATTTTACTTGGATGATGAATCTTGTATACACATAATATTTTTACACTTTTATTTATTATTGACACTTTGTATATTATAGGAATGTGTAGAGTCTCAATCTATCTGAGTGCATGCATTAAGGGGTGAACCAAGAAATGGGTGGGTAGACCATTGGTGCTTTGTATGATTGTCTTTCCTTTTACTAATTTTTATATACACATTAGCTCCCTAAAACCATGAACCCTAGGCTTGTTCTTCTCTTTCCTATCCATTCCAATCATTATCATGCTTTATTCCTTCATTTCTTGCATTATTACCGTTTTTACCTATTCAGTACACTAGGTCAACCTAGTAAACCATATTTTGGGGAAACTTTATCTATTTTAACTTGCTTGCATCTTGATTGACCTAGCATAGGCTTAGGCATTAGCTTGAGAATGTATAGGTTGACCTAATCAACCTAATACAATTGACATGTTTGAATGGTTTTTAGGTAATTTAATACTCTATATACAAGGTAATTTACCACCATTTCATAAGAGTTAAAATAAAGTGAATAATTAAGTGAATAAGTGTAAATAAATGTATGTTTATTAACCATTATACTTGAGGAATAAATATTTAGGGTTCAATACTTTCTTTGGAGCTCTATCTTGTCTTCTGGAGAAGTATTTTGGATGCTTAGGTAGGTCATTTATCCTAGAGATAATTTATCTTGGTTATACTTAAAATCCACAACAATCTTTTGCAAATCACCTTGGCCAAGTGAGAGGTTGAGACTCGATAGGTTCATCTTCAAAGGTAAGTATTCTTAACTTTATTTCTCCTTTGTAAGAGTAAATAGATAATGTAGTATGCATTCTTCTCTTCCATGTATTAGGATTACATATACATTGATGTGAGTATATGTCTCCTATGCATGTTTAGTTTAGTTTAGTTTTCTATTTGTTTTGTTCTAAACCCCCACTTTATGCCACAAGATTTGGTGTGCACTAGATTAGTTTACTTTTCTTGTTATTAGAATAGTTTACTTTCTTGTTTATCACATAAGTGAACATCAAATCATAGGGCTCTTTTAGGGTTGTTGTGTGATTTTGTTAGACTTTAGGATTTGAAAACCTTCTTGACATGATGTGTTGTGACAAGTGATACAAGTGATCCCCTAATCAGGTCTAGCAGATCCCCATATTGGTCATGCTCATACTTAAAAAATGTATACCCAATCAAAAGTGTAGGTGTGATCTATCGTATCTGATCTAGGACTAATTCATTGTGCATGATGTAATTGTAATTGCATACATTTTCGTAAACCTGATGTGAATCAAATCCTTGATGGATTTGTTCCCTTTTACTTATTTATTTTGTCATAATTTCTATCATATATTTTGACATACTGGTTTGATTTTGTTGACCTCATTTTATTTTTATTTGTGTGTAAGAGTAGGAAATTAGATCAAATAACTCAACCCAGTATAGGTTTTCAACACTTTTCAAAAAACTAGTTCAACCTACTAGGTTGACTTTATTGACCTAGTGTATTTAAAGTCACTTTACAATAGTTTTTGTATATCCTGATCAATCAGCTCGATTAGTACAAATTCTAGTTTTTAGACTTTAAATCATCCTACTAATTCAACTAGTTTGACCTAGTATATTTACTGACTTCCATTCTAACTAACTAGGTTGACCAGGTTGACCTAGTACATTTTTACCACTTTTTTAGTATATTTTTATATTGCTTGGTCGACCAAATTGACCCAATTTGTAGGTTTTAGATTAACAATTTCTATCTCTAAACCATCAATGTGAGTTTATATTTTTTTGTATCTCTCTATTTCTATACTTTATTTTCAAGTTTGTAGCCTTCAAAATTTCCTATGCATAGCCAACTAGATTGACCTGATCAACCTAGTTATATGTCTTATTTGTTGTTTGAAACAACTAGGTTGACCTAGTTAACCTAGTAAGTTTTCTAGACCTTGTTTTCAATAGTGCTAGCTTGACACTCTTGACCTAGTTCTATTTGTTGTGCATATAGTGTTTTCACTATACCTTATTTCAAAGTTGGAATTCACCTTATATGTTAATCACATCTTTCATTTCAGCTTTTTGCATGCTTAGAATAGTAATCATAGTCTAATTATGAGGTTTTTAATTAACCACTTAGTTACACTATTTCTATTTTATGCACACACAACCAAATCACTTAACATCAAAAAGCATTTTAACATTTGACTACCCAAGCCAACGTAATTGGATTTCATCACCAAAGGTGAAGCTGACTTGATACTCTAGTCAAGTATAAAGTTTCATTAATGATATATTTTAGCTAAGTACTTGACACTCTTATCATTGTAGTGTGTGAAGTGATGGGGTAAGCCCTAATACCAACCCCGTATCATTTCGACTATAGTCCCTTTCATCCTAAACTCACATGAAACCATCCATAGATTTATATTTAGTACCTTACTTACATCCAATTTTCTATCATTTAAAATCATTTTTAATAATCTAACATTCTATGTTGACCAATTAGCTATCTTTACTTTCAAAGTTGTTTATTTTCTCTTTGATCAATGAGTGCACAAGAACTTTCACAAGCTCATATTGGTGCAAGATTTATGATTTGGGTGCATCAATTAGATTGAATAGCATCAATTCAATTGATTTTTTTCTTAATTTTATCTTTTACTTTCTTAGATTAACTACAATTTATCTTACTTTAGTTTCACAAATTGATTATCAGCTCTTTCTTTTTCCTATTTACTGTACTAAGTCGACTAGGTTGACCTAGCATATTTTTTAGCCCCTATACACTGCACTAGGTTGACCTAGTTGACTTAGTACTATTTTCATATTTTTACCCCTTTTTTTCTAGTCTTTGTTTTCTATATTGGGTCGATCCTATGGACAAACCCAATTTTTTCACTAGGTCAACATAGTTTTGTTGCAGTTACTTTTAGATTCCTTATATATCTCATCTTTCCTTTTCCTCCTTTCATCATGGACTATCTATTTGGTGATAACACTAAAAATTAATCAATATATATGATGGAATTCACCAATCCTAATAGGGTCTCCCATAGACAAAGTAGGGTTCCTTTCAAGAATGCTAGTAATGTCCATACTGCAACCTGTATAAAAAATTATGGGAATCCTCATAATACCTCTTTGTATCATAATCCTCTCTTCTTAAAAGATCAATCTCAGTTATAATATACTCTTAAAATGCTTTTATTTATCATATAATTCCCTTAACATAAAGGGAAAGACCCTTCTACCATCTATAACCTCATGATTAACCATCAAGTTAAAGAACCTCATTATCCTACTTCCACTTTCTCAATTAGATTTGGGGGTACTAATTTGTTTTCTTCTCAACCTTTCCATTCAATCTTGACTCCTCTTATGTTATGAAATATTCTTCTTTAACTTCTTCTACCTCCATTCCTAGTATCTCAACTAATATGGTTGGTTCTACATCTAGTGGGCCTCTTATAAGATCCACTATCCTTAATCCAGCCACTAGTTCATTGTTTAGTACCCAAGGTAATCATGCTTCTAGTGCTTCTTCATCTCAACAATTTTTTAGTACATCTTTTTCTTCATAAACAAAATTTTCCACTAGTGCTTCAAACTCTCATATTTCTTCTCAAACTCATGTCAACACTAACAGTGGTACCCAAGCCACTAATACCAACTCAAACACCAATACTAATTCTAATAACACTAATCAAACTCATCAACTATTATTACAAACTCTCAATCAAATGAAAAAATTTCAAGCTCATAATACATATCAAATGATGAGAATGCAAAACCACCTTCTTAATCTTCAAACACAACCACAACCAATGGCTTGGGGCACACATAATCAAAGTGTTCCTCCTCCCCCTCTTCGATATTCTCAAGGTAATCTCATTCCACAACCTTCATTGTTCAATAAAGTTATCAAGCATTTACAAAATGAACCTCTTACTACTCAAATTTCTAACATGTATATCGGAGGTATAAAACCTATCATCTCTTATAATAGATCAACTGATTCTACCCTTCATCTTAAAACATTTGGAAATATTTATAAGGATTGGGTCAAATTAAACACCTTTACTAATACCAAACTCCTTACCAAAACCCTCATAGGTGATGCCTTGGATTGGTATAATCAACTTATATCTCATTTTGTTACTTGTTTGGAAGACTTAGTGAATGCCTTAGTACAAGAATTCCAAACTAGTGATCTTCCTAAAAACACTTTGGTCCACTTTATCAATTGCAAAAAAAATGAACAAAAAACCACTCAAACCTTTGTTAAATAATGAAAGACTTTATCAAACAAGTGTGAAAATAACATGGTAGATGACAATCTCTTTACAAATGATTTATTTCCTAAATAATAATATCGAGTCCATACCCTTTCTTCACATACCTTGAAAGAGGCCATTGACCAAGCCAAAAGACATGATATCTTCAGGCATCAATTTGATCCATCCCAACCTTTCACAGTTCCTTTTCAATTACTTAAGAATAAAAATCAAAATATTACCAATGATGATGTTATCAATTTATATGATACCATTCACAATGTTTAATCTTTCATTCCTACCTCTTCTTCAGAACTAGCTCCTTCTTAACAATATACCAATCCTTATTTCTCATCACCAAACATTATTAATGTCCATAAACCTCTTTCCTTAGCTGAACTACTTAAGCATCTACCTAGGCCTCTCCCTTTAGAGATTGACCCTACTCATCCTATGAAAACATGGCATGATCCTAGCAAATTTTGTTGATTTCATGCTAGTTTGGGTCACTCTCATGAGACTTATAGACAACTTCATAATTTAGCTATGGAAATTATTCTTGGTCTTAATTTTTATCATGATGCTATCACTCAAAAGCATCAAAAAATGTATGAAGTTACTTTCAAAGACTACAAAACTCATGATAAAACCCAAGCCTTGAATCAAGCAAAAGTTCATTTAGCTATTTACAAAGATCCTTTACCTATTCATCAACCTATTTAATCAAACCAAGACAAGCCCACCTCTTCCACTAATAATGTATAAAGTCTTGTTGAACCCACTTCTAAGGAAAATGTGGTTAGCATGACTAATATGTGAAGGGTGGTGGATTTCATTGATTCCCAACCTATCTACACCCCACCTCCTTCTAAGACATTCTATGTTATCCAAGATTTTTATCCCACTCATTTGAGGAAGAAGATATTATAACCTTTGAGATGATACAATTTGTGATTCTCCCTTGGATAACACATCTCATTCTATTTCTAATATTATTTCATCATCTTCTAGTAACAATGATAATCAACCTTTTGTCAACATTTCTTATACTTCTAAAGTTCAATATAAACCAACTACCTCTTCATCACCAAATGATTTACAAACTTATTCTAAACCTTCTCATTATTATCAACATAAATTTCAATGCTCTTCATTTATTCCTTCCAAAGACCTCCTTAACCATTACACACCTATATCTAATAATCTTCTCATGGGATATGATGAGTGGGATCCCATTGTAGAACTCACTAACCTCCCATCTCAAATTCCATTTCTTGAGCTTATGAGGACCTCTCCCTATCATCAAAACCAGCTTATGCAACTATTATTTGACATGAATGTCCCTCATCCTCCCTTAGTGGGCTGGGAGGTAGCCTTATTCAGTTCTGAGGATAGTATCTTACAATAATGTGAATATATGTCCATCAATGTTGATGAAACTATTGATACTTCTCTTTTTTTGGAATTTCCCATCACATATATGATTCTCGATGAGTTTCTACTTCATGTAGATGATTATTCCTTATATATTAGTATCCAAATAGGTGATATCCAAGTAAAACAAGCATTGATTAATGAGGGTTATGGCACTTGTGTTTCTTCTCTTGATTTCATTAAAACCCTTAGATATTCAAAATATAATCTTAAGTCTACACATAACACCTACCAAGGATATGATAGAAGGAAAATGCCTCCTCTTAAGTATGTGTGGCTTCCCATTACTATCCCACCTATTACCATTCATGTAAAGGTGATGATCTTTAATTTCCCTCTTTCTTATAACATCTTGTTTGGTAGGTTGTGGATTCATTGTATGTGAGATATCACTTCTTCCACCTGCCAATATGTTAAATTCCCTTATAATGGAGTCATTTATAAGATTCAAGGAGGGATTAACCGTTAGAATTTTGAGCAATTCCAAGATCATGGTGTTTTTAAGATTCCTACTCTTGAGCCTTTACCTATTATTCCATTTTATGAATCACAAATTTTCAACTATCCTATCAACTTAGCAAGAAGTTACAATGGGCATCCAAAGATCATTGGTAATATTCCTCCTAACCTTTTATACTCTAATGATGATGAGCTTAATGAGATTAACTTAAATATCAAAACTTTTGATCTCATGCCTCATCTCATCTCTCAACTTCCAACCTCATTGCAACAACCACCTTGCGATGACATTATCATAGTCTTATATAGGACTAGGCATTCTATTCACCATGATCTTTTGAGGAAAAATTTATTCTAACTTGTGTCATTGATCTTCATATGCCATATTATGATGATGGTTATTCTTTAGATGATCCTTTATTAGGTAGCCTTGTATAAGCCTGTGATGCTAAGATTATGCATTATAATTTTTATTTATTTGAGTCTTTTCATGAATATTCTCACATTCTAACATTTATAGTACTTGATTCTTACATTTTCCCTTTTTATGTCAGGGTAGAGGTGGCTCTAACATCTCTAGTTTTTAAGGATCCCCATAGGACTATGCTCATGGATCATGCTATGACTAGACCTTACCATTTTTCTAGGTTTCTTGACTCTCATCATTGGTTCATTCCTAAGGTTAGTGCAACCCTTCTTAGACCTTCTATTGATCCCACCCCTCCCAAAATGGAATCTAAGTCAGAACCAATTATTATTGATTCTTTCATTTTTGATGAGCCTACTTTTACTTCTTCCATTTCTATTCAGCCTACATCCATTCCTTCTCCCTCACCACCTTCTCTTAGTGATGGCTTTCTTCCTTTTCCCAAGAAGGATCATTTTCATACCGAATGGGCTGATGATCCATCTCCTTCTTCACCATACCTATTACACCTTCTCTCATGAGTTTTTCTCATAAGAATTATCACAAGCATATCTATTTATTCCATAGGACAAATAATCATTCTTATACCCATTGTTATAAGTTATGTTAATATATTAATACCTTGCATCCTTCTTACCCATAAATAGACACTACCATACCTCCTTAAAATATTCTTCCTAAACATATACCTAAATATGGTGAGAGGTATTGTCTATGGTACCAATATGACACACATCACACTGATCATTGTCATATCCTTCAATCACATCTTAAGGATCATCTTATAGCTATTCCTATACCTTATACCTTTCTTCACATAGGTCATTCTTGCAAGAAGGCTCCTCTTTATTCTCCCATAGGTGGCCCATTCACCACATTCTATGACCCACCTATGGTTCCTTCTCCACCCGTGGACCCTCCTTCACCCATGGATTCTTCTCCACTAGTGATTCCAACATTTCCCATAGATCTCATTCCCACACATTATTTTGACCATCCTTCACCCAATTCTCCTCCTCAATATGATCTAATGAGTATCCATAGTTTTTCAGTTGAAGAGATCAAAAAAGAAGTATTTGCCTAGTATTTAGCAGAGATTGATGAGACATTATTATCAATTCATATCGAGCTTCATAGAGATTTATCCAATGTCTTGGATAATGTGTGTCAAAAGATTTACTAGTATTTATGAGCACATGAATGGTGCTTTCTCATTTACATTTGGATTAGACATATGCTTCAATCTTATTTTCATCTATTTTTAATTATATCATTTGACATTATGTCAAATTATTTTTTATCTTATATCATTTTATCCCTTCTTATTTTACTATAGTTAGTTTTGACTATTTATCTTTTGAATTACCTTATATTTTCCTTATAATTTTTATTTTTCACTTATCACTATTTCCTTTTCCTTTAGAGTTTTTCTCAAAACTCTTCCCTTGTATCTTCATGATTGTTTGATTTCTTATCTTTATTTTTCATAGATAGTTGTCATGGTGACTTGGTTATATCTACCCTATTCCCTTTAGTTATTATATCCTTTTACCATGTGACCAGTTAGCAAATAATCTTTCTCATTACTATTTCCTTTCACTGGTCCTCCTTTGGATATCCTTTTTCCTTCTTCCTTTTCTTCAAACTAAGCATATACACAGTTGATACATGAGATCACATACTTGTTCATTGTCAAGCCTAAGTATCCTAGTTAGTCTTTTGTCTTGGGTTATGTAGCTTTATTTAGCATTAGCTTAAAACTCATTCATTTGTATCATTATCTCTCTCATGATTGGTCATTCCAAATCGATATGAAGGAGGAATATTAAAAATCCTTCAAAAGAAATTTAAAATAAAATCATTTAAATAAAATCTAATGATGTCCAAAAGGCAAAAATATTCTCAAAAGTCAAATCACACTAAAAGATATGATTCAGAGCACATCGCTTCTTCTAGTTGAAGCTCAAAAATCATAGTTGATCTCATGATAGAGTCAAGGTCCTTTAGGGTGTAGTAGGCCAGTATATTAGGAGAGTATAATTAAAAAAAATCTCTTAGTGCTACCTAATTTCTCATGCTAGTATCCAATCATCATAGTAGACCGATGGCTCTATAAGGGGTCCTAAAGAGTGATGAACATGTCATGGGTAGGTAGGTCCATTTTAATTGTATCCATACCAATCTACCTTCATGAGTTGATTTTAATAGCACACTTATCTTCCTATAAAGCTTTGTGTCTATAGGGAATAGGTTTCCTTTGTACATAGATGACCACTAGTCACTTAGTATCTTCTCATGTTCTTAGTATGCCTCTTGCCTCCTAAGGTCTTCTCATAAGATGCCTAATTATTTGATTTTTACATTCCTTTTTTCATTCCATGTCCTTGGGAAATATTTTTTAGCTTTTTAATCACTCCCCATATAATTTTATTTATGAGTTACTTTATAAGACCACAGATAAGACCTGACATTCCTCACAAATTACCACCTTTTCCATCTTATTAACCACATCCTTGATTTATCAGTCCTAATCCTTCTGCTTACCAATGTTTTTTTAGTACCCCTTGGGTTTTATTTTTGTGATTTGTAGTGTAAGACCATGGATAGGACCCAACCCTCCTCACAAAACAAAAAAAATCTAGTAAACAAGTCACCATCCAAATTACATGTGTCAAATAAGAGATAAGATTCAATTGATTATGAGGTTACATGTCATTTGACATACTTCTCATCTTGATATTTAGTGTTCTCTATGCTTACTTAATTTTTATTTTTGTCTTTTATTTTATTATTTTTTGAGTGCATGTAAAATTATAACCATTTCTTAAATTTATCATACTTCCAAACTTGAATTAGTATGATCAATTTAAGACCAAATTTTTGCATATTTTATTTCTCTTTTATACTTCCCATCATGAAATAGTATAATCGATTGAATTAATTTTGATTTTTTTTATTACCATTTGTGCCATTTTCATCCCTTCAATTTTATTACTTTGTGTTTCATACTTCATGTGAACTAGGAATTTGACTAAGAATTATGTTAGTGACAAAATAAACAAAGTAAATTGACAAACATCACACTAAACTAACACCTTCATGCCTAGTTACTAGGGTGAGATTAATAATAATAAAAAAAGACAAACACAACTAAAAATTAAGGAAAAATAAGAATATTTCACCTTATTTGGATGCTCCAAATGCTTTTGTAGTAGTGGCTTGCTTCGTTTGTGTTCATAAAGTCTTCATCAAAGGAGGCTTGGATATCTCCTCTTCTCCTTAGCACCTTGGGCTTTGGCTTGGATTGGAATAAATTTAGAATGTTAACACTAATTTAAATATCCTTTGGAATCATTTTTTCATTATAGATTTTCATTATCAAGACTTCAAATTCATGTGGCAAGGCCTCCTATATATAGATTTTTGCAAATGGGTAAAATCAACCTGAATCATCCATCTCAAGATTGAGACATGTGGCTAAGGATAAATATAAATATTAAATTCATTCTAAAAATATACCCATTAATATTTGGGATAGATGGGCATTGAATATACATGGAAGGGCATTGATGAGGCATGGGAGGCATGAATCCTAATATTTGTGGCATTTATGGCCTTAGGATGTCTTCCCAAGAAATGAGGTCACTTGATGATGCAGATATTCAATATTCATTCCAAAAAATAAGAAAACAATCACCAATGATAGAAACTATGATGACAATGTAAATATATGCAATATGGATGGATTTGAGTATAAGTGTGGGCAAGGAATACCACCCAATGAACACACATAAATCAAATCAAGGTAATACTTAGTGCTAAAATTAGAAAATTAAACCCCATTTAGGCAAAATCAAATAAACAAAATAAGTAGAAACAAAATTAGTCAAACAATGTAATAAAAACCATACATAGAACATTGCCCCTAGAAAATAGGTGACAACTTAACAAATGAAAAAAATGGGGGAATAAAAGGAAGGGGATGTCTGATATATGCAAGTATATCCATATACACTATGCAAGTGGAACTGACCTACATAGTTCTATGGATTTAATATCCAATAAAATACTTAAAGCAATGAAATGTAGTTCTCCCAAGGAATAGGAAAAATGTGATAACTGATGAAAATATATAGAATGGATGTGATATTAGAATAAGAATGGTCTTGCTAAAAATGACAAGTGCATGAGATAAAATGCCATAAAGGATGGGGAAACTAAATAGAAAACAATCACAAGTAGTTTAATTGCAACTTAGTAAGGGTTCCTAGAATCCTTAAGGCAAAGAAATGGTAGAAACAATGTTTTTGGTTTTTTCTAATGATTTTACAAATATTTTTAAACTGCCTAATTTTTTTTAAGTATCTCAACTCAATCAAGAATGATGAGACATGAAATAATTCAAGCTCATGAAATAGTGAGAGTGTTCAAGCAACTTAGGTTTCTTACAAAATGGTGAGAGCGTTCAAACAAGAATGATAGGTTGCTCACAAATAGTGGAGTGTTCAAGCTTAGGTTTCTTACAAAATGGTGAGAGCGTTCAAACATAGGTTGCTCACAAAATGGAAAGAGCATTCAAACTTAGGTTGCTCACAAAATGGTGAAAGAATTCAAACTTAGGTTTCTCACAAAATGGTGAGAGTGTTCAAACTTAGGTTGCTCTCAAAATAGTGAGAGCATGGCTTAGGTTACTCATAAAATGGTGAGAGCATTCAAACTTAAGTTGCTCAAAAAATGGTGAGAGTATGTCTTAAGTTGCTTGTAAATAGGAAGAGCATGGCTTAGGTTGCTCAAAAAATGGTGAGAGAATTCAAACATAGGTTACTCTCAAAATAACAAGAGTGTTTAAACTTAGGTTTCTCACAAAATTACAAGAGCATTCAAACTTAGGTTGCTTTCAAAAATGTGAGAGTGTTCAAACTTAGGTTACTCAAAAAATAGTGAGAGTGTGGCTTAGGTTCCTCACAAAATGGTGAGAAAATTCAAAATTAGGTTGCTCACAAAATGGTGAGAGTGTGTCCTAGGTTTCTCACAAAATGATTAGAGCATGGTGTAAAGGGTAATTGAGCTAACCTCAATAATTATCGAGCATTACATACATAGTCATAGAGTAGGACCTCAAGTCACTGCAGTTCTACCCTTACAGAGGAGGAATTCAAATAGTGTAGCAATCAATTCAAAAAAAATAGGCCTAGTTGGTAAAAAGGCATAATATGGCATAGGAAGTGGTAAGTTGGTATGTGAAGGCTCAATAAACAAATGTTACCCCTAGTTTTCCCATAAGCTATTATAACTTAGACACAACAACATAGATCAAGGGTACTAATTTGCTAAAAGGCAAGTTATAGTTAGCAGTAAGACCTATGATAAGAAAGGAATAACAAATGAAGGATGCAACTATTGAAACTTTTATCATGTTACTCCAAAATATGATTTTTTTCTAAAGTATTTAAAACAACTAATGAAACTGATTAGATTCCTCAATGCTGAAAATGTGTAATGGATGGAAAAAAACCAAGGTCAAATGGGTTAGGTGGATAGAATTTAGAACATCTTTGGTTGATAGAACAAGATGGTAAAGTAGATAGAATAAATTATAAGCATGATATTTATACAAAGAAGAATAGTGATAAAATGACACAACATGAAATGGTCTTTATAGATAATATACCTTAACACTCAAGCATAGTACTACTTGAGGTGAATAATATTCATCAACTTAGGAAGTTCATCTCTATCTAGTGTGGCAAGATTGTATGCTCCTAACCCATAATCTGTAGTAATGATGAAAGGCCCTATCCAATTTGGTTTGAATTTAACTTTATGCTTATTTTTATTTGTGGTATTCTTTTAGTTTTCTTTAAGAACAAGATCACCAAGTTCAAATGTTCTATACTTGATCTACCAATTATAGTGGCCTTTGAGTCAGTTCTTATATGCTTGAAGATTGTTGAGCATAGCTGTGCATCTTTCATCAAGTAGCTCTAGCTCTTATAGGTGAGCTACTCGATAGTCATGATCATCTAAGACATGTTTGAAAGATATGCATAGTGAAGGAAACTCAACCTCAATGGGAAACATGGATTTTATACCATATAAACAAGTGAATATGGAGTGGCTCCTATGGGGGTATGGTGATTGGTATGATATTTCCAAAGGGTAGGGAATATCTATAGGTGCCAATCATGACTGGCATCATTGACAATCTTTTTGAGAATATTAACAATGGTTTTCTTTGATACTTTAGCTTGGCCATTATCTTAAGGGTAATATGTTGTAGAAAAATGTTGTGTGATGTTATATTTAGTATATAGCTTGTCTACATCCTTGTTCTTGAATGCTCCTCCATTATCAGATATAATTTCAAAGGGAATACTATAGTGGAAAATGAGATGGTTGAAGATAAATTTGGAAATTTTCTTTCCATTCACGTAAGTGAGGGGTATAGCTTCAACCCACTTAGTAAAATGTTTGGTGGTGGTAAGGATATGTTTATGGCCATCAAATGAAGTGGGATTGATTTTCTCAATGAGGTTGAGTCCCCATGTAGCAAATGGGCATGGTGTCAACATTAGTTTCAAATTTTATGCTAGGGCATGAATCATATTAGCATGCCATTGGAATTTGTCACACTTCTTTAAATATGTAACTGCATCTATGCCCATCATGAGCCAATAATAACCAATATGTAAGAGATTTTTGGATAGGAATTCCTTGATAGAATGAGATCCACATACCCCTTCATGAACTTCTATTAATGCTAGTGTAGACTCTGTCAATGTTAAATAATGAAGTAGAGTTCCATCAAAACTATGATGGTAAGGGGTAGATCCAAGTAGAGTATAATGAGTGGAATGATAAATAAAGGCTTTGGCTTATTTTTGAGATAAGTTAGGTGGTATAAATTGGTCATGAAGGTAGTTGTAAAGGTCTAAGTACTAGATGGAATTAGGACAATAATATCACAAATCATTGACATAGTTAAAGGTTCATGAGTCGGTGTGACCAAATTCTTGATGAGGAACTGATACTCTATAGCTTTGTTTGTTTGTTGAATTAGAGAGCCAATAGTAGCCATGGAATATAAAATTCTATTACTACCCCTTGGTATATGCTCAAATTGTATATTTGTAATTTTCTACTTTAGGGTATTGACCATATACTTATATGGAACTAGCTTGTCATCTTTAGTTTGGAAATGGTTTGTGACCTGATTGATGATTAACTAAGAATCACCATAAAATTTGAGATGAGATATGTTCTAGTGTGCTACCTATTGAAGTCTTATGATAAGTGCTTCATACTTGGCCATGTTGGTTGTACATGGAAAACTAATTCTAAATTATTTAGGGATTAGATCCCCTTGTGGTGTAATAAATAAGAGGCCTACCCCTAATCCATGTGTCGTAAATGAACCATCAAAATATAGATTCTAGTGATGGTACTCAAGAGGTGTGTCAATAATGGTGATTATGGATTCATCAAGATAATGAAATGTGAGTGGCTTTGTGTCTGGAAAGGGTGCTTCAGCAAGTTGATCTATAAAGACCTATCCTTTGATTGCATTCTAATTGACATAATCTATATCAAACTCAATAAGAAGCATGATCCATTTTGCCATTATACCTTGTAATGTTTTTGTAGATAGTAGATACTTGAGTGGATCTACTTTTGAAATGACCATGGTCTTATTGTTCAACATGTAATAACATAGTTTTTGAGCTATGAATATCATGGCTAGACAAGATTTTTTAATAGGTGCATAGTTGTGTTCATATACGACCAATGTACACTTAAGTAATATAATGCATGATCTTTTATATTGTTATCATGTTGAGCTAAAAGTGCCCCTAAGGTATTTTTAGTAGTTGATAGATACAACAATTATGGCTTTCCTGGCATAGGAGTTAACAAAATAGGTGGATTAACTAGATAGTCCTTGAGTTATTGAAAAGTTGTTTGGTAGTGGTCATCCTAATGAAATGCAACTCCCTTCTTTAGAATATGTGTAAATGGATGACACTTGTCTGTTAGCTAATAAATAAAGCATCAAATTGACTAGATCTTGCCCTACAAACTATAGTGTTTCTTTAAATTGGTTGGTAGTGTCATTTCAATTATAGCATAGACTTTGACTAGATCGACTTCAATGCCCCTACAAGATACAATGAAGCCAAGTAAATTTCTTGAGGTTACTTCAAATACACATTTATTTTGATTTATTCTAACTTTGTACTCCCATAATGTTTCAAATATCCTACATAGCACTGTTGGATGGCCAGCCCTGGTCTTGTATTTTTCTAATATGTCATCGACATAGTCTTCAATAATATCATGCATCATATCATGGACTATGATATTCATGGCCCTTTTATATGTAGATCCATCATTATTAAGAAAAAATGACATTACCTGATAACAAAATATTCCCCATGGAGTGGTGAATGTTATTTTATGTTGGTCTTCTAGTGTTATTCAGATTTGGTTGTATCCTGAAAATCTATCCATGAGTGAAAGCATTCCATAACCCACTATGAAGTTGGTGATCATGTCAATATTAGGTAATGGAAATTAATCCTTAGGAAAATCTTTGTTTATGTCTAAAAAATTAGTATATATTTGGATTCTTTCAAGCTTTTTACTAATAGGTACAATATTAGATATCTATTTTGAGTAGTCAATGGATCAGATACATCCTACTGATAAGAGTTTTTCCAACTCTTTATTTACCAAGACAACAATGTGAAGATACATATTATGTATCTTTTATTTCACTAGTTTGTAATTAAGATTGACCATAAGGTGGTGTACAACCAAGGTGGGTCCAAACCCAACATGTTAGAATAAGTCCATGCAAAGATATCTACAAATTCTCTCAATAAAGATATAAAGACTTCACATTCCTCCTCAATGAGGGACATGCCTAATTTTATCCATTTCAAGTTTGATGGAGTTTAGATGTTTACCTCTAATGTATCTTTGAATAGAAGGTCAAACCCTCTTCTAGGATAGTAGGAAACAACTTGAACTATTAAACTATATTAGGGTCCTTTGTTAGGACTTACTCTTCAACATCTCCTAGGCATGATGAATCTAAGTCCCCCAATGGGATATCTAGCCATGTGACAAAAATAGTCAAAAATTCTTGAATAATTTGATCAAACACTTATTGTTTCACAAAACTAAACTTAGATCCATAGGCAAGTTCATCGTTGGTGGTTTCTTGGTCTAAATTTGAAGAATAATGAACACCCCATCTAATGGTGCCTAAAACAAGTTTTCACCACTAGATTGGCCTTTATCTTTACTTCTTCCCTAGTCCAAAAATGCCTTAAAGAGGTTTTCACTTTGGGACCTTAATGTTTTATTTATTTAATTTTAGATAAGGGTGTTCACCGACTCTCTAAAATAGGCTTCAGGATCCAATGCAATTAAGAATCTTGATTTATGATCTCCTAACAAAATGTTGTCTCTAAGACCTAAAAATTCATAGAATGCCTCATCATTCTAAAACTCATCAACTGACAAATTAGATTCTTATTGGTCCCAATCTATCAATTGGGGATAGTACAATGGCAATGGGTTACAATGAATGACTAGGGTAAGGGTACAAATGGCATTATTATCAAACATGTTAGTCTTAACTAGGTCATCAAAAGTGAGGCTATGATCAGAATCTATTTCATTGTCAACATCATCATCACTATTCACCAGTGATGGAACTTGAATAAGATATGTGGGGTCACCCCCAGGTGATTTAAATCCAAGTCCATAGGGATTTTTGTACTTAGTCATGTAAATTAGCTCGATGGTGCCTTGTTGAACCAGTCTGAGGACTCTTCCTTCATAGTCTTGATGTTCCATGATCCTATTGGGAATAGGATACTTTGTACTTTTATAACAATCATCTTGGTTGAGTGATAATACTCTATCCTTGCTTTCCTTATCCTTTCATGGTTATATAATCATTCCTATTCTAGCAGGTCATATAGAGTGTAGTAAAGTATGTTAGGCTAATCTCAAGTATAATATTATTATTAGAGTGTGAATTATACCCTATGGTTCATTTACCTTTTTTTGTTTCATACATCTCACCTCTATGTTGAAACATTAATGTTAAAATCCTTTAGGGATTTGAAGCTAGTTTGTATGCTTTGTTTCATTATGATAGGATTATGATGGTCATGTGAAATTATATTGGTGTATGACCCATTTATAGTAGGTTAATTTCATGAAAATTTCTAACTCTTTTCCTATAATCAAGCACTAGTTTAGGTGATAATCATTGCATGATACATTCAGGGAGCCAACCCTTAAATCTAGAGGCTTACTTCCACCATAGATACACACACATACATGGAAGTATTCCCATGTTTCCCAGATATGGAAGAGTATTGAACACCCTCTTATAGGATGAAATATTTGGTGACAAAATGATTTAGGCACACAATAAAATATCGTATTCAAATGCTCAAACAATCAAGACAATAACAATGTAAGACACTCAAGGAAGTTCATAAAGGAAAGTATATGTAACCAACATAAACATATCATAGTAGCCTATGGATAAAATGTGTTAGAAAATAATGTTAAGTGCATATCATATCCAATACCTCATGAAATATATAATCATGGTTAAAGGCATGTACAAGTATGTATAAGATCAAACATCATAATGAAAAGTGATCCTCGAACCATATAACCTGTGTATATCAATTCTAAAGAAGTGGATGCCCCCAATATCTTCATGACATGAGTAGAGGGAAGGACCAAAATACAAAATAATAATTGATCATGTATATATAAATTATTTTATCATAATAAATTATAAGTGTGGCACACGTGTATGTATAAGTAATTTATATGCCATCCATAAACATGGAACTAACAAATATGTGGCATTGATCCAATAAAATAGATCTTATGTTAAAAACATTTTTGTATTTTTGAAGATTTTTATTTTTTTTTGGGTATTTTAAAAATATTTTACCCTTAGGTTGGATCATTTGCATTGATGTGGTGATAACTGAGGTAATCACTATATACAATGAAACCTAGTTGGAAATTAAAAAAGCTTTACTATAATGATCAATGGGAACTTGGTTTATGCTTTAATTTATAAAATTGTAAATGATGTATCTATGGTATTATTAAGTGTATAATATTCTTATTTTATTTAATCAATATCATCAAGATCATACCAATATGTACTATCATTAGAATCAATGTAATCATTGTTATAGGAAAAATTTAGCTTCTTAGGTTATTCTTGAACATGTGATATACCAACTGGAGTATTTGTATATGAATAAGGAAATGTACCATACTATGGTGGTGCCTTTTTTGGTATGTCATTGTTTGTATCTATGTGCAAATCATATGTAAATACCTTAATGACATCCATAATTATATGGTTTACCTTACCTTCATCTATATTTGGTTATGTACTTTCTATAGATGGATTCAATCGATATGTACCAAGCCCTATAGGTATAAATAGATCATGTGGTAAGGTATTGAGTGGATCAATAAGTAGTTTCTCAAATATTCATCTTCCATATTGGTATTAGGAATAATATCACCACTATCATAATAATTTGAAATTATGTCCTTTTGTTGTTTGGTATTGACCAACAAAGGGATCTCACATGGTTTATTTTTTGGTGGTTTTGGTAGAAGGTTCCTTTGGTAATTATATATCATTTATAATTTTAAAAACCTTTGGCTATGGTATTTTCTCTATTTATTTTTTCTTTGGACCTTTCTTTTGCTTTGAATTATCTTTTAGTATCCATATTTTTTGTTTTGGCACTTGTGCTTAGGAGAGGTACCCATAGTGTGAGTGGTTTTCTTGGTTCATGTATCAATGATATGGCACCACTACCTTTATGACTTTGTACTTTTTTTATTTTATTCAAAACAATAATCTGTATGATGCTCTTTCATTCTATGATATGTATAATAGTATTTGAATATTCTTATGGGATATATAGGAGGTAATTTGATCACTTTTTTTCAAATCATTTCTCTTAATATCTCACTTGGGATCTTAGTATCCTTTTGGTCACTTTCAAAATCACCCATTTTAGATGTATTTTGTTTTAGATTTGCATTTGGATAAGAGACCTTATTTGGTACAACATTGGTAGATGAGGATGAAAACACATAATTAACTCTACCATGTGTTGGATTTTGCATGTATGTAATACTATTTTGTAACTCTTTTATGAATTTATGACACTGGTGATTTGGTCTTTCAGGGATTCAAAAACACAAACCTTGGGTATTTGATATTGATTACCTTCATTTGAAACTATAGGGTTTGACACCTTACCACTTGGATAAGATATATCTTATACCTAGTTATAGGGATGAAATATATCACCATATTTAGGGTTAGAAGGAGGAAGGATCCTCTTTGTATCCATTTGAAATGTTTTGAAAATTCATATGAGAATAGGTTAAGAAAGACATTCAAATATAAAGAGAAATAAATCATGATACAATAAGGATATAACAATTTAAGACTATTGTCTAAGTTTTTTGAATATCTGAGATAGGGTTTTTTTTGTAAAAATAAGAAATGAGACAAAACTAAAAAATAGGAAAACAAAAGTATAGTGTACATCTTATAGATATAAATTTACTAAAAATAGTGAAATACTAAATTCATAAAATCCACACAATATTTTGGCAAACAAAAAGTGTTTTTTGTCTATACCAACATAATTATGAAAACAAAATTGAGGAATTTGAAATTTGATCTATTATGAATCATAAATATGCCAAAGAAATGTTGAATGCATCACAGGTAAAACCATATAATATTTTTAATAAGTAATCAATTTTTTTGATAAAATAATAATTAATTTCTAAGATCTGAGAGAAATTTTTGAATAAAATATTATTTTTTAATAAAACCATAAATTAATTTCAACAATAGTACACCATTCACCTTATATGCCAATATTTACTAAAAATAGTAAATTATAAAAATTGAAACATCCATATCAAATTTTGGTGAACAAAATGAGGTTTTTGAGTATACTAACCTGAGTACAAAATGCCTCTAAGTATTTTAAAAATGGACATGTTTGGAGGCCAAAATGAACAAATCCAACAATAATAAACTTACAAGTTTATGCACATAAAGCCCTTGTAACCAAATGAGGATTAAACCCTAGGGTAAAGTTTTAGATCTGAAAATATATCACATCAAGCTCAAACCCTAAGAGCTTTGGAATCCCTACAACATAGAAAATATTTACATTCAAATGAATTGATTTCACAAAATGTTTAACCCTAAATTTTTATAAGTATTATACTTTGGTAGATAGGGTTAAGAGTATATAAATTGTAGACACCCCATTTTGGCCACAACTAGATTCTGACTAGACTTCTAACTGATTTCTACTAAACATTGAAAATTAAGCCTAGGAATCACTAAGCTTTCCAATTTCAGCAATGTATCATTCATCAATTCTTATAATTGTATTAAGACATCCTTATTTGGGGTATTATCCCATACACCACAATAAACTCTCATGGATTCATCCCTAGTCACCTTGTGACCTAATAATTGGCAGTTTAGCCTATAGACCCATTAAGTGGGGCACTTTAATAATTTTTAAAAAGAGATAAAATGCTAATAAAAATTACTCAACTAATTAAACCAAATTAAATTCTATGATAAATAATCTATTTACAATTAATGAACTCATTCCATGTTTAAACTCAACCTTAAATCACCTTGGGTGAGAGTTAACTTTGGAGGCTATAAATATAAAGCCATACCTATTGATCTTTAAGATATCTTGGTGTAATGTTATAATGCTCAAATATATGAAAATAAACCTTTAAATTAGTGTTACCATGCCAAAATCATAAGCCAATCAACCAATCCAAGGTGCCAAGGAGAGAAGAAGCAAATGGATTTTCATTGGCAAAGATTTCTTGATGCACAAAACTGATCCAGCCAATTCAACAAGCCATTTAGGAGATATAAATAGTGTAAAAGAATGATTTAATCTGTGTTCTAATTGTGTTTTCATTTGTATGTTTGTTACCTATGCTCTCCCTAGTGTCTAGGCTAGAGGTGTTAAGTGTTAAGTGTGTTATTTTGATTTTTGTTTTATTAGACTAACACTAAACTAACCTCCCCTCTACATATTCCTTCACATGATAGCACATCCAATAGGAACACACACCCCACAAGAATGAATTGAGTCTCTTGAGAGATTTTTGAAGCCAAGAATACTTCACTATAGAGCTTTATTTTATGATTTATTGCTAACTTTTCCATGTTTTTACTTGTGATTATGGATTTACAAATTTCTGACTATGTAACTATGAAATTGACATAGGATACCATGAAATTATTGACCCAATATAAGAATTTATCTCAAAAAATTATGAAATTAATTTGGTTTAGCCTCAGCCTTGTGAAAATTCAAAATTAGGCACATAAACATTAAAATCATTAAGCAAATTCATGAAATCATCCTATAGGAAAAAAGGTCCTTTTCATTGCTTTTTTTAGCTAACTACAAAACTATTTCAGATTTGTCAATTTATTAAAATTAGTAGCAAAATCATTATTTGAAGTAGTGAAAACATTTTCAAGGGGAGATAAAATCATATTTTTAGGATGTAAATTTGTTATTCTTAGTAATGAATTTATCTTATGTAGCAGTGAAATCATTTTTGCTAGTAGGGAAATCATTATAAAATTGTGAAATCATTCCTATGTGTTCTATATTTTATTACAGGTATCCCATAAGTGAAAAATTATTTTCTTAAGTAGCAAATTTTTCTACCTAAGTAAAATTATGAAATAGAGTTTTGAAATCATTCAGAACCCACAAATTCACTCACTGTGAATTTTTTAGCATTTTATTTTGACTATATTTGTATGATAGAACAATTTCACAATTCATATTTTATTGCATAATAATGAAATCATTCCAAAGAGTTGATTTTATGCTTTGTTGAGCTAATTTTTAAGGATATCACTTTTTTTAAGCAATAAGTAAACCCATTAACATATTTTTCAAGAACCAAAGGCTAATGAAAAATGTTTGTTTTAGCACTTTAATTCATTTAAGTCATGTTTGAATTTGGTGTTTAAAAATTTGGTACTTGATTTATTTTTTAGTTTTCAAACTTTAAAACACAAACAAACACCAACAAGATAAAATTCATGACATATTTCATTTGGTGTTATAAAAATGAACTCACACTTTAATTAAATACTCATAAGAGTTTTGATTTTAATGTTTTTTATTGATTATTTGTTTCGCAAGGCAAGTGTCATGTGTATGGTCTCACCCCATCCCCTTTAAGGAACATGTGTCATAAAATTCTCACTTGTTTTATTTATTGATTTTGTAAGAAATCATGAAAGGAAATTCATTAAGGCCCTCCCCTAATTCAATAGATTTGGGTAACCCCAAAACAACCCTAAATTCCTTCCACTTTCTATTTCATGCATTTTGGATTATGAGTGGGAGTTTATTGCCTCCCCATGGGTTATATATGGAAGTGTTGACCTAGGAATTCATCTCCCAACATCACTTCAACCCCACTCCATGGTAGGGGTATATAAATTGAGGTTGACTTATTTGGATACCTATTTGAGCAATTAATCAAGCTCTGTTAGTAAGAGATTGCTTCAGAATGTATGTTTAACTCAGACACCGTACTACAATAAGCAATTGATGGATTTAGTGGTTGTGAAAAAGATAATAATTTTTTCATAAAAATATATTTAACATAGATCCAAATGATGTGTTGTGCCTTATTGTTAACCACACATATGATAACATTTAGAAACATGTGAAAATTGATAATTTAGACAACCCCACTTTCCATAGACAATACTATCAATGTAGGGTGAGTAGCCCAAAGTTTCATATCATCATATAAAATCTTGAGATAAGAAGGGGCCTAAAAACCCTAATTTTCAATCACTTATAATTTTTGGATTAACAATTTATTTCCCTCTCAAGAGTAAGTATATAGATAAAATTTGACAGTATGAAGCTACCTTATTATTTTTTAGGATTTAGGAAATTACACTTAGGTGGTTTTGTCATTTTGTCCTTTTTATTTGCATTATTCTAAGTCAAAACTATTTATTTGCTATACCACATCCAAAATGGGTCATGTTTTCACAACACTCTTTTGCTTAAAGAGGTGTTATGTTGTTTGTTTAACACCACACATTTACCTTAGTCATTTGTCAAACTTTTATGTGTGTGTGTGTGTCAATTGTTGGAAAGGGGCATCATTATGCTCCACATTTCATTCCAAGCCTTGTGCCTTAAATTTTTATAAAAAAACCATTTCCATATCTTTAAAACATGATCGCATCATTATGTTTCTCACATTATTTCAAAGACTTGTTGCTTTGTGTCAAATTGTAATTTTAAAATCATGTTTACCTTCTTGGTTTATGCCTAGTACCTTTATGACATTCATTATTTTATATCTTATTATCTATTTGATGAAATAGACTTTTGAATTGAGTTATCAATTGGTTATAATAAGTTTATATTCAAACATTGATTAGTTTATGCCTATGCCTCACATAATTTTGGCTTAGGTGTTTACATTTCACTTTTGGGTTATGCATGCAACTTAGCCTAATTCCTTTCTCGATCTAAAAACTATTTTTGTGCCTAAATTTTGGAAGTGGTATATCTTCCATGTGCTTAAAGTCCAATGTATTATTCCAAATGATCAAAGTGTGTGTGTAAATACAAATGCCTCATTAGAGTCAAAGTGTTTCAAGTTTGTTAGATTAAATGTCTTGCATTTTAGACCTCATTTGTTTAAAAGTCTAACATTTGTGCCTTGTTCCTAAAAGACCTAGCAAATTCCCTTTTATGCTATTTCAAGTCTAGCTTTTGTGCCTTGTTCCCAAAAGACCTAAAAATTACTTGTTTATCATAGACCTAGATTTTTTTTAAGTCTAGCTCTTGTGTCATGTTTCTAAGAGTCCTAGACTATTAACTTTTTGTTTTAGACAGTTATTTTGAGCCTAGCTTTGTGCCTTGTTCCCAAAGACCTAGTAAACTTTTTCACTCTTAGACATAGATTAAATTTGTTTGAAACACTTTTACCTAAGTTTGGAATTTGTTTTTACCCATCCACTTGAACTTTTGTATAATAAATTTAACATTATACCATTTTGGAGAAGCGATTCCATCCTTAGACCAAGTTTGGACCAGTTGTTTTTTAGACCTTATTTTTAAGAGTTTGAATAAATCTAAGCCTATCTTCATGAAACATTAGTCATCAATTTGGATATGTATTTTTACACTCATAGTGAATCCATATACAATCCAAGTTTTGATAACATATTCATAAATAATAAATTTATTCAAGACCCCTATGATGATGATGTGGTTTATGAGACATGTCCTTATCCTCCTTACATTGATTAATCTAGAGAACAAATTCAAAATCTATTAGCCCATTATTTGGTTAACACACCTCCATATTCAAAGCATGATTGAGAGCAACTGCACAATATCTTTCTATCATTCCATCAATTGTATAATAAGTTTAATAATAACCATATTACGTTACTAGACCATCAACATATGATCCTTAATTTTTTTATCATCACTTGACTAAAAATAAGGAAAAGGTTTTAGTTAAATTTGAAGAGATAGGGGTCAACTTTTTAGTATACTTCCCCCATGAAAATTTACCAAGTTTAGTTAGAGTGTCTTTAAACATGCCTTACAACCAAACCATAGAACAAGCCTCTACTACCAATCCTCAAGTGCTTGTGTCAATGTCATATCAATACTAAATATGCTTGTCAAAATAAAGGGCCTCATGAAGGACCACTTTATATAAATGAAACAAGCATATCAAACTTATTTAAATATAATGTGAAATTTAAATGTCATGGCCATGTCAAATGCTCCACTCATAAAGCTATCTTCTTCAAAATGAATATTAATTGAGTTGGCAGGTCAAGAGGTCAAGATAATTTGGGTATAGACCCATTTTCACAAAGCACTTTAATTGGTAACATGTACAGTGTCCCATATATTAAATAAGTGACTACTAATTATATGTATAATAATGTGTCAAAAATGGTGAATAACACACAAGTGTCTTCCAATCTAGGCTGAAGTGGTTTAACTACACCAACAAATAGTATACAATAACAAGTGCCTCTAGTTAATACCACAAGTGGTTCATAACAATAGGAGAAAGAACTCCTACATCCAAACCATAAAAAATTAAATCTAATCCTCAACTAGCTACTTTATGAAGCATGTAACCATAAGGATTAAGTAATCAAACGCCGAATAGTGATTTGCCCCAACAATAAGTGACAAATGTTACTTCACCTCAACAAGTGATGACTAACATTATAAAACAACATGTATAATCTAGTTTACCATTGAAATAGAGGTAGAACATTACACCACCTCAATAGGGGTAAACAAATGTTCCACCTTGATAGGTAGTGATAAACACACTCTACAATCATAGACCAATTTACCTTTACAATTGCAAAAATTTGCTAATCAGTAACTTGTGTATATTGGTCAAAGACAAATGTCAAACACCTTATGAGTGTCTAGTTCACAACCAGTGTTTATGCAATAAAGAGGTACCACTATCCAACAAGAACCAATTAGGAATCAATTGCCTTTTACTCATCATGTGCCATAGATCAAAAGATAATGCCTTGGTCCACAAAAAGTTCCCCTTATTCAATTATGTTTGATTAATTGAAAACAAGTCCCTACTTAGCCTCAATAGGCACAATATTTTATCCAGAGCCATATTCTTCCATCATAGCCATAATTCCCTCAAAACTAGGGCTATATACCAAATCCAAACTAGAATATCACACAATAATGTATGTAATTTCAATAACTACATCACAATCTATGGATGCATATTCTTGGTCAGTTCACTCATAAAATTAACATTCTATAACAACCCATACCTCCATTATACCTTAGTCAAGGTAATCCACCTTTAACCTCCCAACCTCCACCTCAGCCAAATGTTCCATTGATTTTCTTAGCCCAAGAACTGAAATAAATGAAGGATGTGATTATCTCCATTCAAGTAGGGAAGCAAACTAAGAAATTCAAGTTAGATTATATGTGTTCAAACCCACTCAACATGAAGTATCTATAGATACCATTCCCTCCAGGTTATGAACCACCAAAATTTGATAAATACAAGGGTAAAGGAGATTATAAGGATCATTTGAAATAATTATTTGTTACTTGTTAGCTAGTGGATTATAGTGGCATTTACCTACTCCTTTTGTGTCCTGAAAGTCTAGAAGGATAGGCTTAGGAGTGGTTCCTTGAATTTACAAATAATTTTGTATCTAATTTTGATAACCTCTCAGACAAATTTGTGTAGCATTTCTCCTATAATATCAAATATGAGATTTCATTAGTAGATTTGACTTAGGCCAAGCAAAAGGTTGGTGAAATATTTTCAAGCTATCTATATATATGGAGAGCACCTGCTAGTCATTTCACCCATAACTTACTAGATAAATAATTGGTCATTATGTTTATTAAAAAATTTCACAAGATATCCTATCATCTAGAGCTTCAGTGTACACATACCTTCAAATAGATCGTAGACAAAGGTTTGTTAATTTAAAATGCCCTTATTAATAAAGGGATTATCAAGCTAGATTCTTTAAATTAAAATCATAACCATACCTAAGTCCAAGTTCAAGTGTCAACACCAACCCAAGCCAATAACTATGACAAATCTAAATAATATAACCATAATAATAATGTTATTCTCAATGGAGTAACTGAGTCATAACATTTCCAAATGATGCAAACACTATCTGATTATCCTACACCACAAATGTAGCTTAATCCTTATCAACAACTTATTTAGCAAGCATAGTCTTCATAGCAACCTAGACCAACTCTAAAAATGCAACAACTACTACCTTTGAAAAACCCTCCTCTAAGAATAAGACCCACTCCTTCAGTCTTAAATAACCTTTGGGAACCTATCAAAGTAGTGTTTTGCAAGCTAGCTATAGCTAAAATGATTATTTATCCAATTTCAAAGCACTATCCTAAGGGTATTTTATATTTGGACTAGTATAGAGAACATGATTTCTATGAATACCATCATGTTCATGGACATAATATATGTTGTTTTGTATAGATAAAAACCTCATCAAAAATAAGTTGGGAAATGAGGAGATTACATTGGATAATAGAAAATCTATGTCCAATCAGAACCTCAATATCTACCAAAACCTTTTTTTGTAATATAATAAAAATAATAAAAAATATTAAAAACAAAGGCCATAATAGCAAAAATAATAGTATAAACAACTACTAAAATATCATTAGCAAAACTAAAAATGTCAATCAAATGAGAGGAACCAAGGCTAGAATGATTCTAATAACCAATAGACTTACCATGTAGTTGAACATGACTACACCAAGGTTTTAGGTCATATTTTTGGAGGTCATATTTCAACCATCATAATTAATCCTAAACAAAGTAATAACACACCAGGATAATTTCCAAACAATTCCAATCAACCCATCTATGGTGATAATCCTTCCTTGACCTAGGATTGTAAACAAGTATACTAACAAATAAGGATTACTATTTTAGGACCTTATACCAATAAATTATCATTTCCCTATAAACATAACCAAGTGCACTAACAATCGAAACTTATCCTATCTAGCCCATCTCCATCATCATCGAGTTACAATGGTCTTGTATCCAATCTTGATTATGCAATCACAAATCAAAGATCTAAGATTACCATTCCAAGCCCACAACCTTTTGCCAACAAACCAATCCAACCCACTATGTTGGTTAGGAATGAGCCATATACTACTATTAAGGAGAATCCATATAACATTATGGAACAACTTCAAAAGACACCCACACAAATTTCCATTCGAGATTTATTGTGTATGTATATTATTCACAAGAATGTCCTAGTAAAACTCCTAGGCTAATCGTAAATTCCAAATAGCATAACCCTAGAAAAATTCCAAGATTTTGTTGGACATTTATCCCTAGGCTAACAATTGACCTTTGACCAAAGTGATATTTCATCCCTTGGCCCTCTCCATAATAATACCTTGTATATTAAAGTTATCATCACATGACACAAAGTTAAATGTGTCCTCATAGATAATGAATTGGGCCATAATATTGTGTCTCTAAAGCTCATCAAGTATATTAGATATATTAGAGTTGATCTATAGTTGAAAATAGTTACTATCAAGGTCTATGACAAAGAAAAGTAGGAATCACAAGAAACCATCAGATTGCCTATTATCATTGGGCCCTTGGCCCATGATACACTTTTTCATGTGTTAAACCTTGATCTATATTATAATTTTGTCTTGGGTAGACCTTGTATACATGAAATTCATGTAATTCCTTCAAACTTGCACTAGTGTCTCAAGTTCTCACACTTAGGCATGAAAGTTACTATTAATGGAGATTCCAACCCTATAAACATTGTAAACATTTGGAGGTCAAGTATGAAATTTACAACTACCTCTTTGGTCAAGATATAGTTCCCAAAAAGGACAAAGATAAATAAATACTTTTTGAATTTCCAAAGGCCAATTATATAGACCCAAATATACTTGACTCATCTTCACATATACCTCCCTTAGAAATGTCTAATCATTTTAGCATCTTGGCCAATATCCCAAGAGAGTATTTGAACCATGACACATTCCACATTTCCAAGCTTCCAAAAAACCCAAAGTCCTATGGAATACCTAAAGCTAAACCACTTTTCATGAAATGGCAATGAAAAGGAAAGGGCAAGCTTCATAGTCTAGCTCCTATCATTTTCACACTAGCCACTGGCCAAAAGAGGACCTACTTACCAATGATGAATCCTAGTTATAAAATGACAAATTGGATGATTAATACAAAAAATCCAAATATACCATTCCTAATAGGATCATGGAGAGACAAGCCTATGAAAGAGGAGGCCTTGAGACAAAATAGTAGGGTACTCTTGAGCTAATTTCTATAACACAATTCAAAGGAATTTATGGTCTCAGTTTAAACTACTAAGGGGTGACCCCACATATCTTATTCATGTTCAAATTCCAACATCTAGTGATAATTATGTTAACATTGAATTAGATTCCAATCACAACATTTATGAAGACCTAACCAATACCAACCTATTTGACCTACATACCATTTGTACCATTACCCAATAATTTGACATAACTTGCTTCCTCTATATCACATTTTTACCATTACCGAATAATCTAACACAACTTTCCTAGGACAAAAAAGAATCCATAGTTCCTATAGACAAGTTTGAGAATGATGAGGCCTTTTAAAAATTTCTAGGCCTAAGAGATAATGTTTTGTTGGGAGACCACAAACAAGGGTTCTCTATCAGACTAGATCCTGTAGCCTATTTTGGAGAATGAGTGAACACCCTTAGCCAAAAATAAATGATTAAAACATTGAGGTCTCAAAGTGAAAACCTTTTTGAGGCACTTTTGGACTAGGGTAAAATTAAAGAGAAAGACTGGTCTTCTGGTGAAAACTTATTTCAGGTTTCATTAGTTGGGGGTGTTCACCTTTCCTCAAATGAAGCTTAGGTGACCACCAATGATGAACTTGATTTTGGATTCAAGTTTATTTTTATATAAAAACATGCCTTTGATTAAATTACCCATAAATTTCCAATAGTAATTGTGACATGGCCATACCTACCATTGGGAGATTTAGATTCATCTTGTTTAGGATAACTTGAAGAACCAATCCAACTGAGTAATTTTTAGTTATAGGCTAATTCAAATAATTTCCATCCATTTTGGAAGATGGGTTGACTCTCTTAGTATAAGATAATACATAATTCAACATCAAGACTTAAATGACCCAAAATGGATCAAATTAGGTACATCTCTCACTGAGGAGGAATGTGAAATCTTTTTAGCCCTTTTGATGGAATATGATAGTTTTGGACCCTACCTTGGTTATACACCACCTTATTATACATCTTAATGCCAAACCTATGAATTAAAAATTATGTAAGATGCATCCTTGTATTTATATATTAGTAAATAAAGAGTTGGAAAAATGTTTAGAAGTGAGATGCATCTGTTTGATCAACTAATCAAAATGGATATCAAATATTGTGTTAATTAGTAAGAAGCCTAAAAAAATCAAAATATGAACTAATTTTAGATATTTAAATAAGGTTTTCCCCAAGTATGATGTTCCTCTACCAAATATTGACAATATAGTTGACTCCATAGTAGGGTATGAAATGATTTCACTTATGGATGGATTTTCAGGATACAACTAGATCTAAATTATGTTATAAGACCAACACAAGACAATGTTTACCACTCCACGGGGAATGTTTTGTTATCAGGTTATGCCATGTGTTCTCAATAATGTTGGAGACACATACCAAAGAGACATGATCTTAATATTTCATGATATGATGCATGACATTGTTGAAGACTATGTTGATGACATATTGCATAAATCAAAGACCCATGCTGATCATCTACCTTACTACAAAGAATATTTGAGAGGCTTCATGAATACAAGGTCAAACTCAATCTTAGGAAGAATTTATTTGGTTTAAATTTAGGTAAATTGTTAAGATTCATAATCACTTTTCAAGGCATTAAATTTTATCCTACCAAAGTTTAATCCATTACCAAGATGCCACCACCTTCCAATTTGATATAGCTCCATAGTTTGCAAAGCAATATCTAGTCTATCAAATGATTCATATCATATTTGGATAATAAATACCATCCATTTACACACTTATTAGAGAAAGGTGTCACATTTCATTGGGATGAATACTATTGGAAATACTTTTAACACCTAAAGGAATATCTTACCAATCCACCTATTTTCTTACTGCCAATTATAGGAAAGCCATTTCTACTATATCTATCTGCCATAAACAAATACCTGGGGACACTTCTAACTTAGAATGATGATAATGGAAAAGAACATGTTGTATACTATATAATATATACATTGGTCATGTATGAATAAAACTATACACCCATAGAAAAATATTTTTTAACTATGGTCTTTATAGTTGAGAAGATGTGGCATTACATGCTTAACAATAAGACCATGGTTATTTCCAAAGTAGACCTTCTCAAGTATCTAGTATCCAAGATAACTTTACAAGTTTACATGGCTAAATAGATCATGCTTTTAAGCAATTTAAAGATAGAGTATGTCAGCCAAACAACTATAAAGGGATAAACTTGCATATCAGCTTGCTAAAACTCCCCTTACAGATACTAAACCCATAAATTTTTAATTCCTAGATGAGTCCATCCTGACCATCATTGAAACAGCTCCTGAGGAGTAACACTAGAAGTTATATTTTGATATATCATTCACATCACATATATCATGGGTGGGAATATTGTTTATTACACCATAAGGGGATCTTATCCCTAAATTATTTTATATCAACTTTCTTTGTACTAACAACATAATTGACTACAAAGCACTTGTTTCAAGGCTTCACCCAATATTTAGCATCTCATGGTTTATGTGATTCTTAGTTAATCATCAATCAAGTTACAAAATAGTTTCAAACCAAAGCTGACAAGATAATACCATACAAGGCCATGATTGACATTCTCAAACAATAGATTTGTAACATACAATTTGAACACATAATAAGGGCCAATAATAGGATAGCATATGTCATGGCCACCATTATTTATTTTATATACCACATTGACAAGGTAAAAGAATATTAATTGCTCATTGAAAATATTCTAGTACATACTCATGAACCTTCAACCATCACAATGATCTATGATATTGTTGGTCTTAGCTCTATATGGTATTCATACCTCTTTTATTACCTTCATGACCATATCATTCCACCAAACCTAACATGTAAATAAATAAAGGCCTTTACCCACCAAGCCTCACACAATACCTTACTTGGCCCAACACTTTACCATGAAAATGTTAATGTAACTCTACTTCATTGATTAAATTTGATAGAAGCAAAATTAGCATTACAAGAAGTTCATGAAGGAATATGTGGATCCCACATCAGTGGGGCCGTCCTAGTCAAAAAGATCTTATGTATTGGTTATTATTAGCCACCTATGGATGTAGATGTAGATGCTTATATCAAAAGGTGTGATAAATGTTAAAGGCATGCTAATTTGATTCAAGCCCCAACCAAAACACTAAAATTAATGCGTACACCATGGCCATTTGTAACATGGGGACTCAATATTATTGGGAAGATTAACCCAACCTCATTTGATGGTCATAAATATGTCCTTACTGCTACCAAATATTTCACTAAGTGGTTTGAAGTTATACCCCTCACTTACATGATTGAAAGATATATTTTTAAGTTCATCTTCAATCATCTCATCTACTGCTATGGTATCCCATCTAAAATTATATCTAATAATGGTGGATCATTTAAGAATAAGGATTTTAAAATGATTTATGATAAGTACAATATCACTTAACATTTTTATATTGCATATTACCCACAAGGTAATGGCAAAGTAGAGGCATCCAATAAAAATATTGTCAACATACTTAAATAGATTGTCAATGATGTTATACATGATTGGCACCTCTAAATCTTCTATTTTCTCATGGCATATCACACTAATTATTGTAATTCAATTAGAGCCACTCTATATTCCTTATTTTATGGCACTGAGGCCATTATTCCCATTGAGGTCAAGTTACCTTCACTACATATCTTGCTAAACATGTCCTGGATGATGAAAATTATATATTAGCTCACCTATAATATCTTGAGTTGATGAAAAACACATGGCTACTATCAATAGCCTTCAAGCATACCAAAAAAGACTCTGGGACCATTATAACTGACAAGTTAAACATACAAAGTTCATATTAGGGGATCTTCTTTTCAAATAAAACTAAAATAACACCATGATAAAGAAGAAGGGTAAGTTCAAACCCAATTGGATAGGCCCATATATCATTATTGTAAATTATAGCTCTAGAGCATACAAGCTCACTAGACTGAATGGAGATGAACTTGATGAGCCAATGAACATCATACACCTCAAACAATATTTTACTTGAAAGACTTGAATTATTATCTATGAGGCATGTTTGAATTTCACCACATTATCATCTTATTTTTACCATACCATATACCTTTCTACCATAACTTCCCTATCAACCAAAGTTGTTTTTACCCTCCTTCCCCAACCCTTTGACCTTCGTTCCTTTCCATTGGTTCTTCAGCCACATTCAGTGACATGATTCAAAATAAAATTATAGTAGTTAATTTAGCATTCTAGATAGACGCACTATCTTGGAAAATTATGACAGTGTTTTGGTAGTTTCATCCTTTATTTCTTATTTCATTTAATTATGAGTGTCCTTGATTATAACTACCTTTGGACAAATTAGTGTTCCACTTTGTGTTACTAATTATAACCACCTTTGGGAAAATTAGTATCAATGACCTATGTAATTTTTTCATAATTATAACTTACTATGGAAAAATTAAGAATAACACCTGTATCTTTCATTGTCGATTCACCTTGTCATTCCTATGCCATATTATGCCATTTGCCTATTTCATAAACTTGTTATTACCTAGTTAAAATATGCCATTATAAAGCATAACTACAATGACTTGAAGTATTAATGGGACTATTTAGGAAACACTCAATTCACATTGAGGTCAGCTCAGTCACCCTTTACCATGCTCTTACCATTTTATGAGAAATATAAGTTTAAATTATTATCTTGCCATTTTACGAGTTGGACATGTTGACCATTTTGACCACAAGTTAAAATGGCTCAACCCCATATATTAAAAAACTTATATATGGGTATATTATTATGTTATAGGGTGTTTCATAGTTAATTATATGTGATTTTATGTCATTTTAACCTTGGTCATTATCTAATTAGTCCTTATGTCATTTTGAGTCACTTAGGGGTCATAAATGAGCATTAAATGCAAGTGGTATACTTTTCCAAGCAATAAAAGTGTTATAAAATCCTCCTTCACATCCATTATATCAGTCCCTATTATAAATTTCAGATTCTAACTAAAAACTTGTACGTTATAACTAAAAATCAAGAAAGTAGGTGGAAAAGGGGGAGTTTCAAAGTTGTACGGCCTATTGGAGATAATGGAACATAGGAGAATCTCATGGGATGGATATTTAACTTTATAAAACTCATTACCATTTTTTAAATTCTTTTTAAGTGCAAAATTGGATCTAAAACCATTATTCTCATCCATTTCTCTACCATGCACATGAAACTAGTCAACAAGTTTTTGGTTGGTACAACCAATAGAAAGGCTTCTATGTCAAATTCCCTTGGGGGGTGATATTAAACTTTGTTATATTTACTTTCATTATTTTATTTTAGATAATGGTTTCATATTCTCTATGAAAATATTTAACAAGTTAATTGTTCATTTCTACTTGCTATTTCCCACACCCTATAGGTTTTGATCTTGTTTCAGCTAGTTCATGCAACTCAATTGGTGATTTTAGTTTTATAATATTTTGAATCTCTCATTTCATGCTTTTTATACTTATTTGAATGTTTTTAAATGATTTCATGGGCCAAATAGTTCAAGGTTGTAAGTTGATGTTCTAGGTGAAGTTACAGCCAGTTTCACTACTTACAGAAGGTTTGGTTCTCTCTAAGGATTTTATGTGGATGTGATATGATATTATCAACTTTTATATGTCATAAAAACCACCTTGTTTTAAATATATCTCCCAAAATCATTCTTTGATTCAAATACATAGTCATATCAAGTTCAAAGTCAACTTTGTACTTATTCCTGACTATAGCCATGGTGCCTTAAGGTTTAGAAGCATTCATGAAGATGTTTGATAAGTCCATAAAGTTTTGAAAATATTTTTTAAACATTAAAAATCAATTAAAATCCCTTCACTTGATAAGAGAGGGACTATCATAGTCAACTCAGTCATCCACACAGTCATACACCATAGAGATGCACCTATAGGTGCATTCTGGAAGGTAAAACATTAAAATGGAGTGTGGAGGCTTATATCAAGATATAAAACATCATAATATCTCATTTTAATTATTTTATGGAAAATTAGGTGGGTATGAGGTCATGTTATTTGAATACATTTATCATTGAATGCTCACTACCTATCTGCAACTCAATGTATGCCTACAAGTACCTCATAAATGCCAATAACATTGAAAGGGAATATTTAAGTTGATTAAGGTTCTACATGATGAGATAATACATTTTAAATTTTATGGAAGGATAAAAATACATTGAATACCTATACATCATGCATAATGCTTACATCTACATTCACTACCCTGCAACCTGAGATGTTCATCTACACGTGACCGTACATAGAAATTGGAAGAATGCTCATGGAGAAGTGTAACATGTTTTAAGGCTCCAATAAAGTTTTTAGAGGTTAAATATACCTTATAAATCATGAATAAGGCATAACATATTAAAATGGGTTAGGAAGTCACCTTCAAAATTTGAATGACTATGTTTAAAGACCATTTCCCTAAAACACAAAAATAGAGCCCCCAATGTTTTTGGAGATGTCATATTGAGTATTGATAAATAAAAATGGTCACCATATTATAGTAATATCATATAAGTATTAATTTAAAAAATAAGGATAATTTATGACTAAAAAAAATTTATTTAGAAGCTTCAATTTTGGACATTTGTTCACTGAGTTCAGACAGTAATATCTATAGGATTTTGGCTCTAAATGTCCTTCACATTCAAAAGTTGTAGTATTAAAGTATGAATTCATGTTGGGTGAAATTATAGAGTTAATGAGGAAATTTTTTACTTGAATATTCATCAAAAAATGATTAATATCTATGTTTTGGACCTTATCAACACCTATAGGTGTTCTTGGCCTAAGATGGTAGACCTAAAGTTGACTATGGATCCTTACAAGTCCATAGTATGAGATAAAACATGAAAACCTAAAAAAAAAGGGACACATATGAGTTAAAAATTATTCCTAATATTTAAAAATATATCAAGGGTATATAACATAGTGTATAATTAATATTATCACCTATAGGACCCTTGCACTATCAACTATAGCTGACTGTAGAAGAACAGTGAGCAAAAGATGGTGTTATCGATGTTTTTATTATAGGAATAAGAATTATATATATATAAATGGATTTAAAATGGTTAATAAAACTATAATTATTTATTCTAAAACTAACACAAGTCATAAATCATGTGAATGCACCTATAGGTGCCTCTTCTAGACACACATACATAGTCAACAATCTAGTTAAGTTGAAAGGCAAGTCATGTGTGAGGAGGTTGACAAGGTTTGTGAAGTAAAAAATTTGGGAAATATTCATCATTATTATATATATATATATATATATATATATATATAAATACCCCATATAATTAAAATATTGGGAGGGGAGGTTCTTTTCAAGGTAACACGCAGTTCACTTTCAAAACCCTACAAGTAGTGAGCTTACCTAAGGGTCTATCTTAGGTTTTGAAGGAGGTAAGTGGTCTAATGATATGATAATGAGATAAAATTTTACACATACCATATATATGACTTGTATAATCCTTTATAATATCCTTTTTTTTGAGACAATAGGGGAACTACCCTATGTTTTGTCTCAGACATAGGGTACTCTCCTAGAATGCAAACCTATAAATTTTAGAGATTGAAATTAAGAAGGTATGTTAGAAGTTGTTTAAACCTTTCAAATATGTGTATAATTTTTTTTATAATCTATAAAAACATAATAAACTATTCAGATGTTACTATAGCATGCCAAAGTGGCCTAGACTTTCAAGGATGTAGATAGGCCTATTAGGCTTGATTCAAGCCTAAGGCCCAAGTGGGGGTCAGTATCACTTCTAGCATCAGAAGGACATTATAATCCTTGTAAAATTTTTTATAGGGATATTTCATGTGTGTTAAATCTCTTGGAGTATAAATTAATTCACAATAAATCCACTTTTGGCTTAAGAACAATTCAAGCTTACACACAGTCATCATTATCAAAAGTTTGTTTTGGATTTTTTAGAATTTGGAGGTGTTTGAGACATGATCAAGCCATGAAATTTTATAAATAACAACCTAATAACTTTAGGAAACCCCTCATGTATACACTTTTTTTGATAAAATAGTGAAAGTTCCCTCTATTTTGTCTCAGATAGAGGGCACTCCCTTTGTATGCAAACTTGTAAGTTTTGAAGGGAAATGATGATAAGTAGATCTAAGGTTTGATTAAACCTTGAATAAGGGTTTTAAAAAATCTATATCACACCTATGGCAACGTGAAAAAACTTTCCTAGGTGTTAAAAACTAGATAAGTGGTTCAAAACTACAAAGGGTGCAAGTAAACTTATGTGGTCTTGTATAGGCCTAAATCCCTAAGAGGGGTATGATTAAATTTCTAGTGTTAAAAGGACATTATAATGAGTTTTTATAACTAATTTAGGAGATATAAGATGTGTCCAAGCTATTTATATGTAAAATAAATCACAAAAAGTCTATTTCTCAGCTCAAACCTCTTTAGTCCTATGTAAAAAGAAGAACAAAGCTCGATAAGGAAATTTGAAATTCTCACACCTTATTGGATACTGTTCATGGGATCTCAAGGAGTTTGGAAAATTTGGAGAGGGTTATGATCAATCATTTTGTGGAATTAGATCCCAATTTCAATGTCATAACTTTATAAACAAAGGTTAAGGGTGGAAATGGCTTGAAACCCTCTAAAACCCTACATAAGAACCTAATTGGGAAAATGAAGATGGAGAGATGTCCAAATAGGATGGAATGGGAATGAAATTTATTTTATGTTTTAGAGGAATCTCTAGGTTTCCTCCCAATCAAATTGAGGTGTTCCTTACTTATATGGATAGGGGGAAATGAGGTTTTCTTGATTATTTTTAGTGTTGTACAGGTATGGAAAGGTTTTAAGAGATGAAATAAACTTTTAGAGAAGTTTTGGGACTTAAAATAACTCAAAATGATCATTTAATGATTCAAAAAAACTCTTAAGTGATTTTGCGAGTACCTATATCTCATCCAATCAAAACTAGCATAGTGAGTGAGATAGTGAGAAGGGTGAAAACATCAAATGGGAGGTCTTTTAAGGTCTACCTGATGAATATAATTATATGGGATGTATTAAAATGTGTAATTAAATTTTATTTATTTTCATGGAAAATAGAAACCAAATTTTAGGTCAAGTGCAAGGGGTAATTGAAAGAGGAGTTATTTGGACTGTAGGTAGTGATAACTCATCTCCAAAAGAATCTTGATGATTAGGGATAAAACCAATGTATGGTATATCATGTCTAAAACCACTACCCCTAATTAAAATCATCACTTCTATCCCTATTCAACTATGAGACGTTCCAAAAGGGCCAAATTATGATGGTAGTTTATTGAGCAAGAAATGAGGAACCCTATGCCACATTTTAGGAGTTTCATACCATTAAAGGCAATTTGTCCTATTAGACCTTAAGTGGTACATATCACACTTCATTATCTTGAATGTATAACTCCTTTTCTTAGCATGACACATGTCTTATTGACTCTTGGACTATATTCTCTTCTCCTCTCTCTCAAATTCTATAAGTAGTATCCATTTTGGATCTTGTAAGATAATACCACATATGGTATAGTGAAGCCCTACTATTTGATGTCATATTTTAACTTAAATAATTCAATAAATTTAGTTTTTATTTCAATAACATCTTGTTTGAGTGTTCAAAGTGATGAATGGTTAAGTTCAATGATCTTATCCTTGTTTTTCCTTGTCCTTTCATGTCTTATGCAAAATCACTCATTCTAACAGGTCATATAGAGTGTAACTAGTGTTTTAAGCTTCTTTCAAGTTTTCAAGTATCCTTGGATTAAAATATATAATCCTTGGTTCACTCACCTTGAGTGGTCTTATGCATGTCACCTTTATATTGAAACACTTATGTTATAATCTCTTAAGACTTAGAAGCTAGTTTGTATGCCTTGTTTCTAAGTGAGAGGAATGTGATGGTCATGTGGAAAACATCCTAGTGTATCAAGCCCTTAGATTAGTTTCAATTCATGACACTTATATTTTTTTTCCCACAAGCAACTAGTTAATTAGGTGACAAGAATTTCAAGATACATTCAAGGAGGTAGACCTTAAATCTAGAGGCTTACTTCCACCATAGGTACACCCACATACTTGGAAGTATTCCCATGTTTCCCAAATTTAGAAGAATCTTGAACACCTTATTTTAGGGTTCAAGATTTGGTGACAACAGGACCATTTAGTATCTTGTAATTCTTAATCAAGTTGAGATGCCTATAAAATTTCAAAAATATTTGTACAAGATCTAGAAAATCCTAAAAATCACATAATCATAGATATTAGCTTAGAATCTACATGCAAGATAAAGAGCCATAATTTTTTTGGGATGGGCCATCTTCTCTGTTTAATTTATTTCTATACCACCTTAGTTTATTTCTTCCCATTTTTAGGAGAAATACATTAGCCTGAGGTTCACACTAACTATGTAGGCAATACTTGGGTATGTGTGGTATCTCAGGTTAGCTCAGTTGCACCTTCCTTTATTTTTGACCTCTTATTTACCTTAGGGATTATGGAACTCCTAGATATTTCAAAATAAATCACTTGTCATTTATTTTTCCCATTCTTATTGACCTTATCCTTATGCTCTCACCATTTTGTGAGTTCATATTCTATGCATTATGTATTCAAATTTGATACATTAATGATCATTGGGATTCATTTTACACTCTCACCATTTTGTGAGACCAATCCTAGATTCCTCTCTACATAAATCACCTTTTATTATCATCATTTTCTTCTATCCCATATCTTGGGAGAACTAAATTTGACATGAATTTCATATTAGATATTTCATCCATGGAACTATGTAGACAACATACACTTACCTTGTGCATTTAGAGTTAGCTCAACTACCCCTTCCTTTTCTTCTATTCCCCTAATTTTGGTCTATTTATGTCATTGTCTCATATAGCCTAGAGGCAATGTCTATCATCTTATTTGTGTTATTTTTTTCCTATAGCCAAGGGGACACCTTGTTCCATTATTCTTGCATTGTTATACTTGTTTCATTGCTATCTCACTTAGGGCTCACCCTGTTTTCATGAGTAACACCTCTATTACACATGCATGTATAATTTGTTTTCTATTTGCACTAACATTATGATTAACCATTGTTTGTGTTTATTTCATGTTATTTTGATTATTTTCTTTACTTTTCATTTATTAGTATTTTTATATTTTTATGTGTTTCTTTGTTTTCCTATTTGTTTGATTTCTTTGTTGTGCCTTGACTTAGTATATCAATGTTCATTGGGTGATTCCTTACGCATCATAATAAAGTCCGTCCATATTCATACATTAACATTGTCATCATGGTTTTTATCATTTGTGCATTATTTTTATTTGTTTATTGGATCATGTGTCAATATTTAAGCATATTTTGGCTAAGTTATCATGATGTTTTATATCATGATACATACCATCAAATGCTACAGTAAAACTCAACTCAATAAATCTTACAATCATTAAGGCTGCAATATGTCATGTCCCCTTCTAGTTGACATATTTTTGAGCGGATGATTAGCCTATTATGCGACCCTCGTAGGCTGATAGGATGGATAGAGGGTCTTGATAGAGATGGGTTGGAATTCGTTCGGGCTCTTTCGGGCATGAATTAAGGGAGATATTAATATTTGATTGATTTAATCAAATATTAATTATTTGAACTAATTTTAATTAATTATTAATTAATTATTAATTATTAATTAATTATTAATTAATTATTAATTAATTATTAATTATTAATTATTAATGATTTGGTCTAATTTGAGGATGCAAATTCTAAATTAAGACTTGGTCTAATTTTAAGACCCTAGTTCTAATTTAAGGGAGTCTAATTTAAGGGAGTCTAATTTTAGCAAGCACACCTTTGGAGGTGTATAAGAATCTCTCATGAGAGAGAGTTGGTATTCATGATTATTTGATATTGATTCTTGTTAAGAAATTCTTCTGTGAAGACTGAGCCAAGGGTTCCAGTATTCCATCTGCAGTGGAGAACGTCAACTCTTCATTGTGTGCGATTCAGAGGCTGTGAAAGATCAACTGATCTATTGCCAAACTGCATTGAAGAATGTCAACTCTTTAGTGTGAGCGATTCAGAGGTTGTGAAAGATCAACCAATCTATTGCCGAATTGGGAGATAACTTCATCCAGAAGCTATCACATGTACTTACAAGTTTGAGAGATAACTTCACACAGAAGCTATCACGAGGGTTTCAGGTATTTTCATTATTTGGGTTTTGATTCCAGAATTATCCAGATATAGATCTTTGTATTAGCCCATAATTCTATAGATCAGGATCAAGCATATAGGTTGAGCAATATCAGTGGCCGTACGACTTTCGTACAAATCTGTGAAAATCCGTACGCATCTACAGAAAGTTTAGGTACTGACATCGGTGAACAGAGACTTACAGAGACCGACATCGGTCGACTCATCACCGATGTCGGCAAGGGGATCACTACAGGTCGACCGATGATGGCAGTATAACCGACGTTGGTGACTGTGTTTTTTACACAGTAGGCCGAGACGTTCCAGATTCAGCCCAGTTTGCGGAATATTCAGGCTATAAGGTTGAACTTTCGATATTCTTTGTATACCTGACAGAGGATCTCTATTGTAAGCTTATGAGCAAATAAATAAGAAATTATACTATGATTTATTCATCTATTTGAAGATATTTTGCAAAAATTCAGATAAGCAATTTGGAGCTTTTGTTTTGATATTCGAAGGGATATTACAGTGGTATCAGAGCTAAATCCTGCCATCCTAAGGGTTTAGAAATTTTATGCAGCCACAAGAGTTGTGACCACACGGGTATTACACACGCAGTAGAGCTTTGCTTGAAGGTACCCAGCTGTTAGAACAGCAATAGATTACCATGAGTGACAGACGTGAGGGTAGCCCACCCAGGGGCCACAGGTATGATGCTGACCAGGACACCAGAGAATTCCATCATGCTATGATGACAGGTCAACAGTAGATGAATCAGACACTACAAGCACTTACTACTATGATAAGGGGAATGAACGTAACTGATAGACAGAATGGGGAATAAGGAGATAATAGGAGTGCTACTATTAATCAGAGACCACAGCAGACCCATTCTAGGATAGTAGGGAGACCTACACGCCCTACGTTTGTTCAAGAGGAACCAGACATTCCAGCAGAGGAGGAGGCAGGAGACCCTTCATTTACAGATATTTTCATGGCTGTAGATGAGGAGTGGAACTTATTACCTCCTCACGTACGAGAGAGGACATCCCTTGATCATTTTTTTAATCTAAGGAGAGAGCACTACAGATTGGCTAGATAGGACATAAGACCTAGACACCAGAACAATGATCTTAAGCATGCTATGAGCAGGCTCACACTCGCGATGTTTGACGGAAGTGGTAAGGTCACAGCCTAGGCTTGGATTAGTAAGTTGGACACCTTTCTCACATTGCGTCCGATGGCTGAGGAAGATGCTATCAGATATGCAACACTACATCTTGAGGGAGTAGCTCACGATTGGTGGCACCACGAGATGGTGACACTCCATCATGATCAGATCACCTCTTATCAGGAGTTCGTGGAAAGGCTAGTAGAGCGTTTTGACAGGAGGGATCCAGAGTCCTATTTCTGAGAGTTGGCACAGTTACGTCAAAGTGGCAGTCTAGAGTCTTATATTGGTGACTTCCAGAAGTTATCAGTTATGGTTCTTGACATTTCAAAGAGGCGACTAGTGGTACTCTTCATGGAGGGACTAACAGAACCATTGAGAGGATGGATCAAAGGCTTTGATCTTCCTTCCTTACAGGAGGCTATGAAGAAGGCACGTAGCATGGAGATGGCAGCCCCATCAAGTAGATCTAACTCCAAAAGTACTTCTTCATCCAGGGACAGTAAGGGGTTCAATAGGAACAGAGAGAGACCAGGTTTCAATGTGGATAAATCAGGTGTTAAGAATAATTCAAAGGCCAACCCAGCAGCACCATCGTTGGATAGAGATGCTCTTAATGATCTACGCAAGAAGAAACTTTGTTTCTATTGCAAAGGTCCATATGATGCTAATCATGATTGTCCGTTCAGGCCTAAGGGCAAAGCAAATCGGGTGATGTAGGCCTATTATGAGGATGAGGAATCAGAAGATTCTGAACATCATGATTGTTCTGAGGAGCCAGACGCTGAGGCTTCAGAGCCTAAGGTAGAAGCAGAGTCAGAGCTCCAGATTCAGGAAGCACGTCTATCTAGCATCCAGCACGAGGGATCATTCAGATTTCGGGGAGTTTTAGCAGGACAGAGGGTCATTACCCTTCTTGACACAGGTGCCACACATAATTTTATTGATACTAGATTTGTGGAGAAGCGTGGACTCACCACAGAAGAGTTTGAGGGTATTAGAGTTAAGGTAGCTGACGGTTACACCCTCAGATGTGAGCGGATGATCAGAGAGCTCCCATTATGCTTGAACAACTATGAGTTCAAGGCAGATTATTACGTGGTCAACATGGGAGATATAGACTTGGTTTTGGGCATGAAGTGGCTTCATTCCCTTGAAGTAGTCACTCTTAGTCTTAAGGATATGGAGATCCGTTTTGATGTAGATGGGAAGACTCACATTCTCAAAGCAATGCGGGATGGCAACATCAAGACTATTTCTTTACATCGGATGGAGAGGCTCATGCGACATGACATGGTAGAGTGGGCTACCGAGTGCACATTGGCACCAATACAGGAGGGACCATAGAAGACTGAGTATCATCCTGACATTCAGCAGTTGAGAGTCAAGCATGATAAAGTATTTAGTGACATTCCACCAGGGAGAACTCCAGACAGGGGCATTGAGCACATTATTGAGCTTGAGGAGGGCGCTAAGCCCATTATGTTTACTCCATATAGGCATCCTAAGCGGTTGAAGGATGAGATCGAGAAAACAATTAAGGAGTTACTGGCTATGGGTCATATTCGGCCAAGCAAATCACCGTTTGCTTCTTCAGTTGTTCTAGTGAAGAAGAAGGATGGCACCCTACGCATGTGCATAGACTACAGAGCCCTAAATAAGAGAACCATTAAGAATAGGTATCCTATTCCTCGTATTGACGAGCTTATTGATGAGCTTCATGGTTCACATTACTTCACAAAGATAGACTTGAGGTTGGGGTATCATCAGATCAGGGTTCGCGAGGAGGACGTGGAGAAGACAGCTTTTCGTTGCCATTGTGGACACTATGAGTTTATAGTGATGCCATTCGGGCTCACTAATGCGCCAGCAACATTTCAGTCCACCATGAATCGAGTCTTCCATTCACTGCTGAGGAGGTTCATACTTGTCTTCTTTGATGACATTCTGATATACAGTAGGACTTGGCAGGAGCATTTGGCTCATCTGGAGACTGTACTCAGCATCTTGGAGAGGGAATCCTTGTATGCCAAGGAGTCCAAATGTGATTTGGGGATGACCAAATTGTTATACTTGGGTCATATTATCAGTGCAGGGGGAGTGCGGATGGATCCTGAGAAGATCCGCGCGATAGTAGATTGGCCTATTCCGGCAAACCTAACACAGCTAAGGGGATTTCTAGGTTTGTGTGGATTCTATCAGAGGTTCGTGAATGGTTATTCATGACATGCAGCTCCTATGATAGATTTGACTAAAAAGGGGGCTTTTTGTTGGACACCTGAAGCACAAGAGTGTTTCGAAAGGTTTAAGGGGTTAATGACTACGTGCCCAGTTCTGGCACTACCTGATCTTTCGAAGCCGTTCGAGCTTCAGTGCGATGCTTCAGGCAAGGGCATTGGAGCGGTGCTAATGCAGGACAAGCACCCCATAGTATATGAGAGCCGCAAGCTCAGGGGACTAGAGAGACTATACAACATATATGATAAGGAGATGCTCGCTATCATGCATGCCTTAGCAAAATTTAGGCAATATCTCGTGGGTAGCAAATTTTGTATCAAAACGGACCACAACAGTTTGAGACATTTCTTGGGGCAGCGAGACCTCAATGATCGTCAGCAGAAGTGGGTGAGTAAAATACAAGCATATGATTTTGACATCTCTTTTATTAAGGGCACCCAGAATGTTGTGGCCGATGCTCTTTCACGCAGGCTGTATTTGAGTACCATGGTCCACATTACCGAGGATTGGCGACATATGATTATGGCAGAGTATGCTAAGGATACATGGGCGTCTAGTATTGTTGAGGGATCGACGGTTGACACCAGATATACTCTTGTGAATGACTTGATCATTTACAAGAACAGGGTTTATTTGATCCCAGGATCATCGATGAAGAACATTATCATGTGAGCTTTTCATGATATACCTACTACAGGACATCCCAGATATTTTAAGACTTATCGACAGGTTAGGGAGAGATTTACATGGAAAGGCCTCAAAGTAGATGTTCTTCAGTATGTATGTGAGTGCCCTGTTTGCCAGCAGAACAAGCAGGAGAACACATATCCAGCAGGATTGTTGCGGCCACTTCCAATTCCTGACAAGAAGTGGGAGTGTTTGTCGATGGATTTCATTATGGGCTTACCTAAAGCCCAAGGATGAGATTGTATATATGTAATTGTGGATCGGTTAACGAAGTATGCCCACTTTTTTCTGATTACTACCACACATACAGCTACACAGGTAGTAGAAGTTTTCTTCCGAGAGGTATTTCGATTGCATGGACTACCTCGGAGCATAGTGAGCGACAGGGATAGTCGGTTCCTGAGTCACTTCTGGTAGGAAGTGTTTTGACTCTGTGGGACCGAGCTTACACCTAGTACCAGCTACCACCCGCAGACTGATGGACAGACAGAGATAGTGAACAAATGGGTGGAGGGCTACCTCAGGAACTACATTGCAGGGAAGCAAAAAGCTTGGGTCAAGTGGATTCATTTGTGAAAATATTGCTATAACATGACTTTCCACATGACCATTCAGATGTCTCCTTTCATGGCATTATACGGGTATGAGGCACCGAGTTTTCTAGATTTGCTACTGAGCGACAGTAGAGTGCCGAGTGCTGGAGACTTACTGCAGGAGAGTCAGGATATTATGAGGACTCTCAAGGAGAATATTGCTAAGGTGCAAAATCAGCAGAAGCAGTATGCAGATCAGCGGAGGACCGAGAGATCTTTTGAGGTAGGGGATATGGTCTATCTTATGCTGCAGCCTTACCGACAGTCTACTCTTAGGAAGAGTGGGGCAGAGAAGCTCAAGCCACGTTACTATGGTCCTTTTAGGATCCTAAGACACGTTGGAGAGATGGATTATGAGCTAGAGCTTCCTACAGAGAGCAAGGTACACAATGTCTTTCATGTATCACACCTCAAAAAGGCATTAGGACACCGTGTGATACCTTCTACAGTTTTACCTCCCTTAGATGATGAGGGAAAATTGATCTTAGTACCTGATTCCATCTTGGAATCTAGAGAGAGACAGTTGCGTCGATGGACTATCAGGGAATATTTGGTAAAGTGGAAAGATTTGCCAGTTGAGGATGCGACATGGGAAAGCAAATATATTCTACAGCATCCAGAGTTGAGATTGCTTGAGGGTAAGTAATTTCAGGAGGGGCGGACTGTCATGTCCCCTTCTAGTTGACATATTTTCGAGCGGATGATTAGCCTATTATGCGACTGTCGTAGGCTGATAGGATGGATAGAGGGTCTTGATAGAGATGGGTTGGAATTCGTTCGGGCTCTTTCCGGCATGAATTAAGGGAGATATTAATATTTGATTGATTTAATCAAATATTAATTATTTGAACTAATTTTAATTAATTATTAATTAATTATTAATTATTAATTAATTATTAATTAATTATTAATTAATTATTAATTATTAATGATTTGGTCTAATTTGAGGATGCAAATTCTAAATTAAGACTTGGTCTAATTTTAAGACCCTAGTTCTAATTTAAGGGAGTCTAATTTAAGGGAGTCTAATTTTAGCAAGCACACCTTTGGAGGTGTATAAGAATCTCTCATGAGAGAGAGTTGGTATTCATGATTATTTGATATTGATTCTTGTTAAGAAATTCTTCTGTGAAGACTGAGCTAAGGGTTCCAGTATTCCATCTGCAGTGGAGAACGTCAACTCTTCATTGTGTGCAATTCAGAGGCTGTGAAAGATTAGCTGATCTATTGCCAAACTGCATTGAAGAATGTCAACTCTTCAGTGTGAGCGATTCAGAGGTTGTGAAAGATCAACCGATCTATTGCCGAATTGGGAGATAAATTCATCCAGAAGCTATCACATGTACTTACAAGTTTGAGAGATAACTTCACACAGAAGCTATCATGAGGGTTTCAGGTATTTTCATTATTTGGGTTTTGATTCCAGAATTATCCAGATATAGATCTTTGTATTAGCCCATAATTCTACAGATCAGGATCAAGCATATAGGTTGAGCAATATCAGTGGCCGTACGACTTCCGTATAGATCTGTGAAAATCCATACGCATCTACAGAAAGTTTAGGTACCGACATCGGCGAACAGAGACTTACAGAGACCGACATCAGTTGACTCATCACCGACATCGGCAAGGGGATCACTACAGGTCGACCGACGACGACAGTATAACCGACGTCGGTGACTGTGTTTTTTACACAGCAGGCCGAGACGTTCCAGATTCAGCCCAGTTCATGGAATATTCAGGCTATAAGGCCGAACTTTTGATATTCTTTGTATACCTGATAGAGGATCTCTATTGTAAGCTTATGAGCAAATAAATAAGAAATTATACTGTGATTTATTCATCTATTTGAAGATATTTTGCAAAAATTCAGATAAGCAATTTGGAGCTTTTGTTTTGATATTCGAAGGGATATTACACAATACTTCTCCTTGGTCACCTAAACAATCTTTGATCTATCCAAATCATTTCCCACATATAGAGTAATTAAAAATTCATGAATGAATTTTAATCCTTTCTAGTTAGGATGTGCATCTTCATACTAGTAGGTTTGCAAAATTCATTTTCTTCTTCTGAATTGACCTACTCTTACTCCATGAGTATGGATTTCATAATTAATCCTCATTTTCCAATTCAAAATATTGGTCCCACCTACAGTGACTGATTATAACTAGCTTTGGGCAAATCATTAGGTTTGGATCCAAACTATTGTGCCAATGATTCTAACTACCTTTGAGAAAATTATTGTCTTTCACTCTATCTAAATGTTAATGAATATAACCACCTTTGGGAAAATCATTATCTTTTTCTACCCAATTGGGGAAAATTTTCATCTCGCTAACAATTATAATTGCCTTTGGGAAAATTATTATCCTTTTACCTTGTTGTGATAATAACTATAACCACCTTTGGGAAAATCATCCTTTTTATCTACCAAACTAGGGCATCTCATTGTGCCAATGATTATAACCACCTTTTGGCAAATTAATCTTTTTCACCTATCTTTACCCTCTAGTCTGATCTTTTTACTTTTTTTGAGGGATCGATCACCAACCTTCTTTGTTAATTGCCACTTCGAGGGGGCATCTAGAGATCATCCATCGTTGTTTGGGGCATTAGGCATACAAGAACTTTTTATTAATTAAGAAGACATTACTATGCCTATAGCTTGTAACACATTCCCAAATAGGGGGAAATTATAGAGACCCCATTTTGGCCACAACTGGCTTTCAATTAGACTTTAGACTGATTTCTACCAAACATTTCAAATTAATTCTAAGAATCACTAAACATCCTAATTTTGGTAGTGTATCATTCATCAATGCTCAAAATCATGTTGAGGCATCCCTATTTACGGTACTATATTATACACAATAATAACCTTTCACTGATTCATCCCTAGTCACCTTGTGACCTAATAACTAGAAGTTTGGCTTATGGACTCATTCCATGTTTAAACTGAACCTTAACTCACCTTGGGTGAGATTTAACTTTGGAGGTTATAAATACAAGGCCATACCTATTGATCATTAAGATATTTTGGTGTAATGTTATAATACTTAAATAGATACAAATAAACCTTTCAAGTAGTGTTACCATGCCAAATTCATAAGCTAATTAGTTAGGCCAAGGTTCCTAGGAGAGAAGGAGAAAATGGAGATTCATTAGTAAAGACTTATTGATGCACAAAAGTGAGCAAGCCACTTCAACAAGCCCTTTAGGAGCTAAAAATAAGCTAAATGAATGATTTTTGTGTGTGTTATAGTTGTGTATTCAATTGTACATTTTTTACCTATGGTCTCCTTAGTGTCGAAGTTATAAGTGTTAAGTGTTAATGTGATATTTTTTAATTGGACTAACACTATACTAACCTCCCCTCTATGTATTCTATGTTCATATAAATGACAATACATAAGAGTGATAAACAGATCTACAATAGGCCAATTAAATGCTAAATTTAGATATAACATATGATAAATTCATTAAATTAAGATAGGCTAAAAATATTAAGTATAGCTATGATAGATATGAAAATGAAAAATAAATAACGTACTTATTTGGTTTTGATACTAATACTTTTTTGGATCTAGAACATGCATGAAGCAGACTAGATGATTCTAGAATAATCACCAAATTTTGGATTAATTACCTTTGGAGCTATAGATACTAGTGTTAGCCTCAATTTTTTGTGTTGACATGTTACATTAAATATATGTATGTGTGATGCATGGAATACCTACTAGAAAAGGATGTAACCTCTTATATGATTATGGGTTTGTCTTCACCTTCACTCTATGTTTTTCAAATCTAGGTCATGGAATGTCACTCCTCATGAAATTATAAAACCATAGCTATTAATCTTCATAATGACCTTGGGAAAAATAGTTTTGTGGTCATATAACATAGAGCTAACCCTAAATATCCCTCTATCAATGAGTGTTGCCTACATAATCAATACTCTAAAAAGGGTCTTAGAATGATGTAGTTCTCCCCTATGTGTTGGATTGTGTGTGAATCATGGAATATGTGGAAATCAAGTATAATAGTGACCTAACTTATAAAATGGAGAATAAGGCTCTTAGGCTTCTCCTTTAGTACTTCATACATATAGATGCGTATTCCCTATGAAAAATATGGAAAAAATAATAAATTGGGAAGCTTTTGCTAAATTGAATACTATTAGGTGTGAATGTTAAGTGAGGAATGAATGAAGAGAGATTATGAATATATACCACTCCTATCAGTAAATATCTCACACTAGATCACTTAGGATAACCATTAGGATATAGTTTATTTACAAATTAGATGACTTTAGGGAGATAGACACCTGCATTAACATAAAACACTAGCATCAATGTAGGGGTTAAGGCTGACACTTATGTCATAGCAGTTGGAAAATAGGTACAAGATCAAAACATATGAGTGCATAAGATAAAAATATTTTAATCATTTTGCGCAAGATATATGGTCTGGGTCATTAACATAAGACCGATCGGACCAAGAGATAGGCCAAGGGGCATAAGATAAAGTAGATTCAAGATTTACAAAAGTAAGAAAGGTTTATAAATAATAGGAATAACCAAGGTATGAATTTTATAAGTGTAAAAAATTGAGATGTTATATAATCTATAAATTTCATCTACATGACTAAGAAAACATCCTTTTTCTTCATTTCCAACTACATCAACTAGGTAAATCTTGTTAGGGTTACAATGCACATTACAGAACTAAGTCAGCCTAAACAACCTAGTTTGAAACCTAATGATTATCAATCCTTATCTAACTTTAAACTAAAATAATTTCCTAAATTTGTGTACTTTCCAAGATTCTTACCCATATCATCTCATATAATTGGGGCACATAGAACCAACTTTAATTAATTCAACAAACTCACAAGTTTATAATCAAATGATATAGTTAGATACTTACTCATATTATATTGATATAACTTCTACCCCTCTATTAAAAAATATACCTCATTCATAAATTCAAAAGTCATCTATTCCTTGTACCTTTTCTTCTCATTCACAATATTTAAGCAATGATTCAACCATGTCATCTAAGTCAACACAACTAGACACAATCAGTCAACCAATATTGATTAAAGCCTAATAAAGTACACTTTACTGGCATCAATCTAAATGCACTTTCATTACACCCTCAAAGGATTTAATTTAACACGATGTACTTTTATCTAATAAAACTCTAATTAGATATGATGAATAGGATCCTATAACTAAAATCACATCTCCCATATCAAATCCATTTCCTATAACTTATGATAACTTCTCATCATTATAATCATTTAATGCAATGATTATTTGAAATGAATATCCCTCACCCCCAACCTATATTATAAGAAGCCACTTTGTCTAAGTTTGAAGATAACATCCTTTAGTAGTGTGAAGAAATGTCTATTCATGTTGATGAAATAATATATACTAATATTTCACTCAAATTCCCTATCACTTCAATGATTATTGATGAGATATTACTTTGTGTAGATGATGCTCCATTAGTCATTAGTGTCTAAATAGGAGATATCCAAATCAAGCATGATTTTATTGATGAAGGTTAAGGCCCATGTGTGGCTTCCCTTGATTTCATTAAAACACTTGGGTATTCTAAATGTAATCTTAAATCTACTCAAAGTACATGTTAAGCCTATGATATACAATAAATGGCTCTTTTAGGTTGTGTTTGGCTTCTTATCATAGTTCCACCTATAATGGTCCACATCAAATCCATGATATTTAATTTCCTGGTATCACATAACATTTTACTTGATCAATCTTTGACACATCATGTGAGAGTTGTAGCCTTGTCTACATTCCAATGTGTTAAATTACATTATAATGGTTCTATATAAAATTTTTAAGGAGACACAAATCCTTAGAATTTTGAAAAATTTAAAGAATGAAGTGTTTATAAAATACCTATCCTTGAACCTTTACCTAGCATTCTTTTTCATGAGGCACAATGCTTTAATTACCCCATCAACTCTACTAAAGGTTATAATGGTCATCCTAAATTAATAGGAAATATATCTCCTAATCTCTTACATTAATAAGATGATGAACCTAATGAGATCATTTTTAAAATTAAAACTTATGATCTCTCTCCTCACATAATTTATAAATTACCTCGTTTATGACCTTGGTCTCATCAAACACCATTATATGAAATCCTTTTCACTCTCAGAAAGACTAAAAACTCTATTCATCATGCTTCTTTGACTAATAAAATCATCGACACGTGTACTATTTATCTTCACACTCTTGATTATGATGATGGATATCCTTTAGATGATCCATTTTTATCTAGTTTTTCTTAAGCTAAAAATTTAGAAATACTTAGATATCATTATTATTTAAATTTTTCTTTTAGTTCTATTCATGTAGTTCCTTCTCCTTATATGGTACCTGATATTAGTTCTTTACTTGATGTTCATAGGTATGAGATGGAATAAGAACACACTACTAATCCAATCACTAATTATCCCCTTAAGAGTATCATTATTGACCTTATTAGATTATCATATCCTTCTAGCATAATTACTTCAGAGATGTCGACTAAACTGCATTGACCCACTTTGAGTTCATCCCTTGATGTGGACTAGCCTAGTCCTGATCCTTCTTAAATTTATCCTCTTATTGGTGATGGAATGCTAATTTTTCCTAAGCTTGATCCTATACTGACATGATGGTCATATGAACCATATTGTGAGTTCTATAAGATTATTAGTCATTGGGCCAAGGATTGTTGTGCACAATAGTTAGTTTCATGCTATACTCCTACTACATCTATATAAGCTTAATAGTCTACTACTCATATATGTAATTTTCATTTTCATGACATGCACATGAATTATTCCATTCCTATTTGATAACTTCATCAACACATTGATACACTTCATCTGTAGAATGCACATTTTACCGATAAGATCCTACCTCTTCCTAAGATATTTCTAGAATATATCCCTAAATATGGGGAAGTTTATTATCCTTGGTATCAGTTTACCACACATCATAAATATTTATGTCAAGTCTTATAACATTATTTTTTTTATTTTACATGGTTTACACCCTCATTGTGCCAACTGCATACTCCATGTCATTCATAGACAAAGACTTTACCTTCTCCATAGTATTCATCTCTTCATAGATTTGAAGATATTACTCAAAGTTTGATATAAATTATTCACATTGACTACCCCTTAAAAGAGTTTCCCCATGATCATAACTCTTCTTTTATTATACCCACTTTATCTATAGAGACAACACATTAGTAATTATTTTAATGGCCTTTTGTAAATATTGATGAGACTTTGATTAAATTTAGATTATAGTTACACAAAGATGTACTAGATGTTATGGATGTTTTTTTATATGAAATTTATAAGTACTTGTGAACACATCATGGTGTTTCATCACATTATTTATTACATTTTCATATTATTTCTATTTAATTTATGAGTATATGTTGGATCTTATGTTTCACTTACTGCTTAAAATTATATCATGGATTGATTTCATTTTCACTTTTTTCCCCTTATTTATTTTTAGGATGATTTATTTTTACATTTGTGACATCATTTATTTGGATCAAATAGTTATTCTTATGATATGGTTCTATAGCCACACCCTTCAATATATTATCTTTCCCATTTGATCAGCTAACATGCATATTTATCATTATATCATTTCATACACATATCTATACAATCTTAATTTTTCATTTATTCTTCCTTCACACTAAGTACAGATATGGTTAAACTTGAGATCACATACTTTTTTATGGGTAATTATAATTATTTATAAAGTTGACAAAATCTCTAGGTACTTTGTATCATGTTACCAAAGCCTAAAGCTTATTTGTTTTTATCACATTTATCACTCATGTTTTGTTATTCCAAATATGTATGGAGGAGGAATAAAAAATCCATTAAATTTTTTAAAATCCCAATAATTTAAACAAAAGGAAATGATAAAAACATAAAAACAAACATTCAAAAGTCAAAATCACACCAAAATATGTGATTCTCATCTTAACTCATCTCATATTTATATTTGAAGTTCAAAATCCATAGTTGGCCTCATAATAGAGCTAAGGTACATTAGGGTGTGGTAGGTCAAATTATTAGGATAGGTGGTCTCAAATGTTTCTATAGTTTTACCTACTTTCTCACATAAGTACCCAGTCTTCACAGTAGACTGGCAGTTCTATAAGGGGTCTTGAAGACTAGGGAACACATTGTGGGAAGGTATACCCATTTCACTTTCTTGTATATATAAACTTCATGAGATGATCTAAGTGCTACACTTATTCATTAAAAGCTTTGTGTCTACTATGAACAAATATATTATGACTTTTTCATCTAACAAAATTTTAACACTTACCTACTTAGTATGTCTCAACCCTACTAAGGATTATTAAAAATGTGTAACATGATTTTTCCACTCCATTTTTCATTATAACGTTCCCAATCTTCCTCCTTGAATAATATTGGATTTTATCTATGCATACCCCTTTGATTTTCCTTTTGTGAGTTTCAATGTAAGACCTCACACAAGATCATGGCTTCTTAAAAAACATTCCTTTATTTTTACCTAAATTATAGACACCAAAAATCCACAATTCCCCTGGGCCACCTTAGGACACCCTTGGACTCAACTATTGCCCTTTTGACCAAAAACTAGGCCTAACCTAAGTCAGTTGACCTTATAGCTAAAACCCACCTTTTACAAACCCTACCTTTGAATGCTAACCATCGATGGTCAAGGTGACCATCAATAGTCACCTTGATTACCGATAGTCAGGATTCACTGTCTAAACCAGCTTAACTCACCCTTAACTCCACTTTGATTTTTTATAATTAACTCATCTAGATCTTCATGCGAGCCATTACATGCATGATTTATAATTATAAATCCCAGTTGAACCTTCACTTATACCTCTCCTTCCTTCCTATAAGAAGAGAGGAGTAAGAAGTGAAATCCATCCAAAACTGTTAAGAGATTTTGCATCTAGATATTTTTTTGTAGGTATCCTTCTAAAAATTTATTGATCCATCCATCACATCAGAGAGACAACTTGTTCTCACAATTTAGTCGATATCCAAGTACCATTACTCTACCAAAATCATGCCAGACTCTACCAATGAGCCAACCAACTCAACCATTCATCTAACCAATCTTCAGTAAGCTAAGTATTAGTTTTTCATTATTTAATTACTTTTTTTGTATTTTATAAGTAGCTTAGTACAAACCCATCTCCCAAAATTACCTTTTGTGATACTATCAATCTAAATTTTCATCACCTAAACCTAACACATAGTAACTATTGACAGTCAACTTGATCACCAATGGTCTGTCTAATTGTTGATGGTTACTTCAATTGCTGATGATCATCTCAACCACTAATAGTCACCTCAACTACTAATGGTCACTATGGTATAAAATAATAGCAATATATTTTCACCCACTTACCCTCAACTAAATCCAACTTTATTTTTGCCTATTTATTCATAGACCCCCAACCTATTTTATGAAGCACACTTAATTTATTTAGTATTATTATTGATCCACTTATTGCTACATTGGTCATTTTATTTATAAAACATCTCTTGTATTTGATTTTATTAGATTTTGATTAGTAATGTAATTACCTTATATTATATTTTATAAAATTGTGGATTGACAACCCCCAAGGAAGCTCTTGCCTCTAGGATCTAGCTATCACTAGGCAATCTACCCAACTGTCTATCTAACTAACCATTTGATTAAGTTTTATCTTATTTTTAAGTCATCCTCCCAAGCCAAAGAGGATTTATTCATGATCATATGATTCAATGTTTGCACAATCAAATAGGTTTTTCAACAATACCCATATCTAGTTTCTTCTTCCTATATCACAATATAAGCTAAAATTCACTGAAACATTCTAGCACTCCTAGTGGGACCCTTGAGTCTCTACTTAGGTTTCCTTTTTTTGCATCTGTATCCTCTTCTCCCTATTTTGTGATCATAAATGAAATCAAAGTTTATTTTGGGATTAAAATTAAGTGCATCCATTGATTTCTTGTAATTTTAGCTCACATAGTTTAAATTAAATCAAAGTAATCCAATCATATAATCACTCTTGTTGCACACACTAAACCAAACCACCTACATCAATCAAACATCAAACAATTTGAGACAATACCTAACTAGGATTTCATCACTTAGAGGTCACTTTACCCTTTTATGGCAATCCTACTTGGAGGTCATTACCAAGGGGAGAACTAACTCAACTCTCTTATTGAGTATAGACTCTAGAAAATAGTATATATTGTCTAAGCAATTGACACCCTTATCACTACGATGTGTGAAGTGAAGGGGTAGGACCAAATACAAAGCCACATATTGATTTATAATATAGATCCTTTTAAGATACTAAACATAACCTAAAACCAACCATAGACTTCTTTTCTAGTACCCACTCTACAAACCAATTTTAGTCACATAATTTCTTATAAATCTTAAGGCATAAGCCAAAAGAGAGACTAAAAAGAAATTTAAGACTTAACATAATTTTTAGTGTGTGTTTTATTTCTTATCTCATTTATTATCTTCTCTCTATTTGAGTAATTAGATTGTCTTTGTATTCTCTCTCCCTTATCTTGTATGGTTATAACTCGTCAGTAGTGAAAGAATATAGTGGAACAAAACTCATCACCAAAACAATCAACCCCTTCTACCTCTTCATCCATGGAGTATGTTTTTGAACCATAAAATTCTCCTCATCCTTTGAGAATTCTTCCTTTCCCTTGGTAAGTTCCCTAAGGAGATACATACTTTTCCACCTTCTTAGATAATAATCATGTATCCCTTTAGCATTATCTTAGTACCATGCCTCACTATACCCCTACCTCAATTCTACCTATGGACCCACCTTATGGCATGCCTTACCACCTTATGTGAAACACTTCCATTAACATAGTCACTACCCAACCATTTACTACCCAATATTCCTCATCTACCAATAATCCCTTTGATACTACTGTGGAAAACTAACCTACCCAATCTATAAATACCCTTACACCTTCCACCCCCACCAATAACACCTCTACCTAAGGAACAACCCAACCACTAGCCACCTATACTCCCCTCACCATGGGAGTACCTACCACTAACATTTATAACCTTACTTAGTTTACCCTCAATCTATTAACCACTACCCCCTTCAAAATCTTGTGGTGACTATACCTTCTACCTTATCACCAATCAGTACAAAGGTCACTCCCCTTCCTTTGATTACCAACCTAACTACCACTTCTACCCAAAATGTGCCCATTACGCCAAACCTAGGTTACAACCCTAACTCACAAGGGCATGTGCCTATGCCTACTACCCAACCACCTACATCCACCTACCCTATATAGCATACACCCAACCAAAAGTGTCCACATACCAATATGTGTCCACTCCTTAACCTCCTATTAGTTACCAATATGTCACCCAACCACCATAATAGTTTTCACCTTACAACTTTTTGGGTGCACAAACCCAAATATATCTAATGAAAATTCTCATGGATAAAATGACCACCTTAGAGTCATCCATATTTGGTGCTCAAAACATACTATTATATGACTAGATCTTCAATGAGCCCATCCACCCATTTGTCCCTATCAGACCATATCCTCCTTAGTGGGAACTTCCCAAGTTTTCTAAGTTCTAAAGTAAAGAGGATCCCCAACATCACCTTATGGCATTTAGGCATGCATGTTATTTTATTTCCTATGATGATTCCCTCCTTCACACCTTCCCCATGTCCCTGTCTAGTCCAACATTAGATTGGTATAGTGCCATAACCAAACACTCTCTCTTCTCCTTCCCCTAGTTGTCGCAAACTTTCTTCGATCATTTTTTGATAAATATCTCTAAGAAAGTTTCCATCACTAACCTTTACTCTATTTGACAATTTGATGAATCTATTACTGATTTTTTAGCCCATTGGAGGAGCCTAATCAATCAACTTTCTTTCTCTTTACCCCAACTTGAACTGATAAAAAATTGCTCGGGCATGTACCAAGAACATCTCTTCTACATTGCATGTTTAGAGATTTCAGACCTTTGATGAAGATTTTAGCATGGCCAAAGGAAATTTAAAATTGAAAAACAAAAACTCTACAAAGGAAAGTTAAAATTAAAAAACAAAAACTCTACCTATAAAACCAATGAGGCCTCTTCCTGTAAACCAAGCAACCAAACCAATACCAATGCCAAAAGTAAGGAAACTACGAATGTGGTTGTCCTTAAAACCACTCCTCCACCATCTATTAATCAACAAAAATCCTATATATCCTAAAAAAAAACATGAGGAACCAAAATTGAAACAATTAGAAGCAATTTACTCCACTTGGGGAATCTTACACTTCAATCTTTGAGAAGCTACTGAAGGCTAATATCATACAACTTCTTCCTATCAAACACTCTCAATAATTTGATTCTTCTCATTTTTCACCCATCTGGTATAATGAGAATGACCTATGTTTTTTTCATTGAGTAGTGGGGCATGACATTAGTAGGTGTAATACATTTAAAAGTGTTATTCAAACCCTCATTGATAAGGGGGAGCTTGTGTTGGATAACCCAAACTCACCTCCAAACCAAGCCCTTGACATATTTAGACAATTTTTTCCCAATCATGCACCTAATAAAAATGAGAGAAATAAAGTTTAATGTTTTAATGATGCCCATACTGTCATTATGGTTCTTGATAGGTTCATTATTGAAGAACCTACCGCTCAATCTACCTGTTCCTTGCCCTCTCCACTTATTGAGGTAGTGGATTCACTTTTTCCTCTTTTAGAGACCCAAGACAAGGAAGTAACATTTTCTTCTCCTCTAATTATTGAGTTAGTGGAATTATCAAATTCTCCTTCAATTGACATACTTGAATAAGCAACCCTCACCACTTTACCTTCTCCCTCAACTACCAAACAAATCACTCCCCTTTTGGAGATAATTCCCAAAGAGGAAGCCACCACACTTGCACCTCCCACAAAGGAGTCACCCATCAAAACCTTAGATATTTTTATTGAGGAAAAGTATGAGGTCACCATTTCCCTTTCTCAACTTATGGGCTTATATTTTGAGTCTAATAATTAGGGAATAAAAGTGGTCTACAAACCATTCTCTAGATTAGTGTAAAAATTAGAGTTTATCTCCAACCCTGACATGGATAGAGCCACCTTTTGACATCAATTATGGATACCTTACATCACCAAGTAGGAACCTCCAACCACACCTTTGGTAAACCAACCCACTACTTTTGTTTTTTAACCCCCTACTTTATCAACCAAACCAATAAAAACCTCTATCCACCCAAACATTTCTCTACCATCCAATGGAACTAAATCACAAATAACCAAATCATCCTCTCTAACCAAAAAAACCAAACCAACCAAAAACCTTGGTGGATTCCCCATGTATATCCTTAATCACCCACCCTTTAAAATACATCTCACCTCACTAGACCCATCAAATAAACATCAAAACAAATCAACTAAGGAGGTGAAGCCACCAAAATAATAGAGGGCAAAACTTCTACCTCCCTCAGCCTTACCCTCTATCTTGGGACCTCATCCCTCCACTTTGATCAAGAATTTTATTGTCTCAACCTCTTAACCCAACCATCATTTTTTGGTTATACCATCACACTTGCTTTCTGACACACCCATCTTCACTGAGCCATCAATAACCAAACTATCTACCCTAAAAGATCCTACCTCTAGTTTATCAACTTCTACCTTACCAAAAATAAAATAATAACCTAGGAACACCACCTTACCCAAACCTTTTACCACCAAGCTCATTTCTAAAAATATTTCCATCCCACTAACTAAGGGTAAAGCCTCTAAACCCCCTCCATGTTTAACTAAATCTTACTTGACTATTTTCCAAAGGCTATTGCAAGCTTCTTGCTTAACCTTACCCCTTATTAGGCAATTTGGCCCTCTCAATCCAAAACCAGTTTGGTATAACAACCTCCAAGTGTACTCCTATCATAGGACACTAAGACATAACATGAATAAATATAGATCTCTCCAAACCATAATCCATCGGCTCTATGACAAGGTTGATCTATTAAAAATGAACCTCCCACAATCCTGTTACCAATCCAAAAACCAAAAACCACTACCCAACTCCTACCTACTCCCACACTCTCACCTCAAAGTGATGAAGAACCAAACCAATCTCCTACCCAATCTATTCCCTCTACCCATACTATCCATGTGGTCACTTGATCACACACTCAATAAAAGGATAAGGGGAAGGTGAAAGTGTCCATCCCATGGACATACCCATCTTCCACCTCCCAACAAATTCAAAATCAAGCACCTTCACCTTCATCCAAACCCAAGGTCTCTATCTTAGGTACCTCCAAATCTAACTCCTTTGAATCAATTAGGAAAGTGGTACTCAAACAAATTCACCAAACCTTCACAAAGATGATCTTATATGAGTTAATTTATACTTCACCTCATCATCACCAAGTAATGATAGATGCATTGCAATCAATAGAGGTCCAACATAAAGACCCTCAACCTTTGGCATCTTTTTTTGGCACTCTCTAAGTTTCCAACCTTGTCACCTTTAAGGATTAAAAAATACTTTCTATACAACCTGATGACCTAGATCTCCCTATATTCATCACTACCTACATCAATCAAACCCATGTCAAAAGGGTCATGATTGATGGGGGGACTAATATTAATATCATATGCTCTCATGCCTATGACCAATTTAACCTACCTAATAATGTCATGTCTGAAACCTTATCCATCCTGTAATCCTTCAATGACACCATGGCCAATACTTTGAGAACTATTATCCTTCATATCCATTTAGGGCCTCACACACTCCCTAAACTATTATATGTAGTGGAAGGTGAATTATAATACAATGTTTTATTGGGATGAACTTGGATTTGATCCATGTGTTCTGTTCCATCTAACCTTCATCATTACATCAAATTTGAACAAGAAGGTTAGGTTGTACAAGCTGACCCAAGCCCCTTTTTGTCATGTAATATGACTTATCGACCCAATAACATTCTCCTGCCTTCATCTAGCACACCTTCATCGACCAAATACAAGCCCTCAACCATGAAGGATGAACCCATATCTTTTTTTACTGATGTGGCATTTATTATCTCATCTATCCCTTTATACCAAATCCCCACCATAGACCACTTCAAATCCACATTCTAATGTCTTTCACTAGGGGAATATTGCCTCCTTACCCTTGATTCTTTCCCTACTCCTCAAGAGTATGGGAAACTTGACCACCAACCTAGGTATGACCCCAATATTAGAGCCATTATTCTATTTAGACCCTCAAACTATCAAACCCATTTTATATATAGGGGACTTGACAAACCACTTGATGCTTTTACCACCTCCTCTTCACCTTAACCATTCACCTCTGGCTTCTCCTATCTTGAAAAACTAAGTTTTGCCAAGACATACCTCCATAGGTGTGATTGGAAAAGATTTTTTCTTAGATGATATGAGCACAACCCACATGAGTTTATTTCAATTAAGATTAGAAAGCCTCATGAGAAGCATGACCTCAATTTCATTCTACTCAATAAAAAGAAAACCAAACAACCTACCACCACCATTGTTGAGGAAGACAACCCTTCCTCACCAACCTCTTCTCCACATGAGTGTGAGGAGGATGATATCATACCACCTAACTTTTTTTTCATCAACATGATTAGCCTCAAACCCTTGACTTATAAAAAATAAGGAGCAACCATAACCATCCTTTTAACCCATTCTGAGATGATAAGAGATGACTCTCCTACCACTAATATTGTTCAATATCAGGATGATGATTCCATTCTCACCTATTTTGGTGTATTGAATTCCTCCATTCACAAATCTCTTCCTCCTAAAAATTTGACCATGTTGAATGAATCCACCATGGATATCAACTTGGGCACTCTAAACAACCCTTGCATTGTCTAAGTTGGCCAATCGTTGAATTCTAAGGAACTTTGGGACTTTCCCTCTTTCCTTCAAGACCATAACATATAATTTTCTTAGTCTTATAGTGACATGCTAGGAATTGAACCCACCATTACCACTCATAACATAGTCACTAACCATGATTCCAAGCTCATCAAGCAAAAACTTTGATGAATGCATCCTTAAATAGCCCTTCTCATCAAAGAAGAGCTTCAACATCTCCTATCAATCAATTTTATTTAAACCATCGACTATCCCCAATGGGTCTAAAATGTCATGCCTATCACCAAATCCATAGGGAGACTATGAATTTGTGTGGATTTTCATGACCACAACCTTGCCTACCCAAAAGATGACTTTCCTCTACCAAGAATTGAGTAGCTAATTGATCTTAGAGCCAACCATGAAATGTTATCTCTTATGGATGGATTATCGAGATACAATAAAATCCTAATTACCCCTAAAGATAAACACAAAACTACCTTTATCACCCCATGGGGGAATTTATACTATAGATTCATGCCTTTTGGATAAAATAATGCTAGTGCAACCTACCAATGTGTCATAACTTACATCTTTCATCACCTTATCCACAAGATTATAAAGGACTATGTGGATGACCTTCATAGGAAATCTAAATATCGTAAGGAAAATTTGGCCATCTTCAAGATTATTTTTGAGTGCCTCATCCATTACCATGTCTACTTTAACCCCAAGAAGTGCATTTTAGGGTCTTGTTAGGAAGTCTCCTTGGATTTATCATTTCTCTTCAGGGAATAGAAGTTGATCCTACTAAAATCAAAGCAATCATCAACATGGTTACTCCAATAAAACTCAAGTAACTCCATATTTTGTAAGGGAAGCTCCAATCCATCTATCACTTTATCTCTAAGCTTTTGGACTGATGCCAACCCTTCCACCACCTTCTAAATAAGGATGTATCTTTTAAGTGGAATAACGACTATAAAAATACTTTATTCACTCAAAAAGTACTTTTTATCTCCACTTGTCCACACCCCTCCCAAGGATGACCAACCTTTCTAAATTTGCATCTCCACCACCGACCACTCCCTATGGGTAATTCTTGCTCATTAGGATGAACAACACAAAGAGTGTTCCATCTATTACATCATTCACACGCTTGTAGAGTAAGAGACTTGGTACACCCATATCAAGAAACTTTACTTAGATTTAGTCTTCAAAGCTACCAGACTTCACCACTACCTTTTTAACCATAAAACTTGTGTCATAACCAATACTGGCCCATACAAGTATATGCACTCTAAGCCATACCAAAAATAACATATGGCAAAGTGGCTCATGATTTTAGCTAAGTTTGATCTTGAGTTTCTTCAATATAAGTAAATTAAATGGAAATTCATTACCAAAAAAATGGCCAAAGCACCATTATCAGACAACTAGCCTCATCCTCTTGTGTTTCCTAATGAATCCATCATGACCCTCTCTTAGGTAGACTTCACCTATCAAGTGACCATGTTATCTAATGAATTAAAATGTAAATGTGGTGGGGGATTTATAATTATCGTTATTCCCTTTGATGGTGAACCTCTTCCTTTGTCTTTCAAGCTTGAATTTGAATGTACCAATAATATGGCCAAGTATGAAGCCCTAGTTATAGGCCTTTAGATCGCGTTAGCCTTGGGATTCAAAATAATCAACATATTTGGTGACTCCTAACTTGTGGTTAATTAAATAAATGGATCTTACTAGTGTAATAATGGTGTTTTTCAATAGTAAAAACAACTAGTTGATGAACTCTTAACATCATTTAAACACTAACATATCCAATCCATGCCATGATCTACCAACAAGTTCATTGATACCATAGATTACCTCACCTCTCAGATCCTATCTTCACCCTCTGACCTTAATATATCTATCATTATCTATAAACTTACCCAACCTTCTTATGTCAAACTAGATTCTCCCACCATCTTCAATGTGGAGGAAACCTGACCTGACCTTTGGTATTAATAGACCTTTCAATATCTTAACCTTACCATCATTCCTTCTAGTATTTTTAGGAATTATCAAAGATAATTTATCTATATTACCTCACATTACACCATTATGTGGGGAATCCTTTATAAAGGAGGCTTTGATAGTATCCTCTTTCATTGCCTACGTAGTGACAAAGCCTCTCATACTATCGAAAAAACACATGATGACATCTATGGGGGACACTTTAGTGGCCTAGCCATTGTTAAGTGCATCCTTTTCCTTGGATATTACTAACCTAACCTTAACCAATATTGTTATTATTATGTGCAAAAGTGTGCTAAGTGTCAATAATATGCTAATCTACATCACACACATAGACATAGTCTTCATGTTTCCATTGATTTGTTTACCTTGTCACAATGGAGTCTAAACCTTATTAGTGAAATTAAGCCCCATTGTTCACAAAAACACCATTCTATCATCATCAAAACTTATTATTTTACCAAATGGGTAGATTTTATTCCTCTAGTCTCAACCAAAGTGAATAATATTGTTGACTTTATCAACCATTACATCATCTATCACTTCAGTGTTCCTCATAAGATCATCACCGATAATGGTATATATTTTAAAAATAAGAAAGTCTAAGGTATTTGTGATGAATTTAAGATTAAATTAAGTTTTTCCTCAACCTATCACCCTCAAGTGAATGGACAAGCAGAGACCTCTAAAAAAATCTTAACAACATGCTCACTAAAATGGTCAATGAATCTCATTAGGATTGGTATTTGTACATCCCCTTTTCCTTATGGTTATATGGTACTATAATTCAAACCCCTATGGGTGATACCCCATTTTATATTGTGTTTGGAGCTGAGGTTTTCTTTCCTCTCAAATTCTAAATCCCATCTCTTCACATATCTTTGTAGGATATCATTTCTAAATATGATTATCATCAACATCATTTAGCCCAACTTGTGCTAATTGATGAGTGTCTCTTAGTCACCCTTACCCATCTTCATGTCTATCAAGAGCATGTCAAATTTGCCTATAACAAATACCTTAGAATGAAATAATTCAACATCAAGGACCTCATCCTAAAGGAAAATCAACATATCACCAATATGGAGAAAAGCAAGTGGGGAAAGTTTGCTTTCAATTAGTTTGGACCTTATATCATAACCCACAAGTATAGATTAGGAGCTTATTGATTATCCTCTCTTGAATAAAACCCAAAACCTAAGCCCCTTAATGCTTTGCATCTACATCCTTTATTTTTTTAAATATGATCAAAATCACCTTTTGTCTAACTTAAGCTTGTCCCTTGCTTTCAAACTACATTCATCTCCCTGCTTTAGGGGCAAATGATTAAAATTGAATCATGTGATTATCCATCACAATCATAGCCTAATATTGAATAATGAGTACCACATATGTACCCATAGCATAATTCTCATGGTACTTTTCACCCCTTTTACATGATATATTCCCATGATCATTATCACCTAAACCTCTTTACACCTAATCAACCTTCTTGTGCTTTTATTTTTTCCTTAATATAGGTGAACCCTTTAAGCCTATATAAGCATGTCTATGTGAAGCAAAATCAAACAAATAAAAAAATCAAAATCCAAACCGATAGTAATCATGGGTCAATCCTATCATTTGTAGACTTATCCCTTGAAGGATAGCTATGAAAACATATTCAAAATTGTTCTGAGTAAGGTGGATTGCTCCCTTGAAGGACAACTATCAAAGGCATTAAACAAAGCACACAAACTTAGACCACTCCCTTGAAGGATGGTTTAGTAAGGCATTTTTCAAAATAAATAATTTCTTGGAAGCTTCCCACATCAATCAACTTCTCCAACCCTCCTAAGAAATAAGCAAAGGACTCATTATCAATCAAAATAAAAAACAAAATAATTTTTGAAAGCTGTAATTGGCTCTCATAAGCAAAATAATCTTGAATCTATAATCAAATCTCATGGGTAGACTTCTCGCATCGATAATTTGACACTTTGTATGACATAGACTTGTTTATACTAACTCTTTGGAATCCTACAGATGAGGCATGCTAGTCTCACAAGAAGGTTCCATATTTCATCCATCTTCCCTTTATACACTAAAACAAGGGATTTTGAGCTCACTTGGCATTATGTGATTAAGACACCTTTTTTAACAAACTAATGAATGCTAATGTGAAGCATTCAAAGGGTTTATGTTCCTTAAGCCAATCCAACTTCATCTTTGTTTTAGTCCTTGTTAAAGAATAAGCATCATGCCCTCTTCATATCCTATCATGACTAGTTAATATATTCACTAAGATGTTTTTATCTTTATTATATTCTTTGTTCTCACATATAGTGTTATTAATTAACTTACTTCATGTGCTCTACCTCAAGAAAAATAACAATAACCATAATCATAAACATATATCATAAGAAAAAACATACATCATTGTCATATCCATCAGCATGTCAAAATCAAGCATCTATGCACATTAAATTAATCAACCATTTTCACCACATATCTAAATCTAAATAATGAAGCATATAGTCATTAAAATGTATCATGTCATAGATCAAACCATGAATAAAACAAGATACATCTCATTGTATTCCTAGCTAGGTGAGTCTAAATCAATGTCCAATATCCATAATATAAGCATAATCAATATATCATCATCAATTATCAATATAAACATCACATCATAAACATTAACATCAAACCATAGACCATGAGAAATAAACTAGGGTCATATATATATATATATATATATACATACATATACATATACATATACATATATATATATATATATATATATATATATACATATACATATACATATATATATACATATACATATACATATATATATATATATATATATATATATACATATACATATATATATATATACACACACACATATAGATATATATATATATACACATATAGATATATATATGTATATATATATATATATATATATATATATATACACACACACACACACACACACACACACACACATATATGTATATATATATATATATATATATATATATATATATATATATATATATATATATATATATATATATAAATACACACACACACACACATATATCTTGAGTCTAACATCATAATGCATACAACAAATATACATGTCTCTCTCTACAAATATACATCTCATTGCATTGGCTCACATGCCAATATCAAAATGATATATAATAATATATAATATACCTAAACCATGTTATGGGTATGCCCTTGGGGCACCACTATCTCTTAGCATGCTACTATATCTTGGTACCTATCCCCCTGTAGTACTTACCAGTCCACCTATGGAAGCAACCCACTACCTTGGTATTACCACACTAGCAATGCCTACTAAACTAATTCTATACTCACCCCATAGGGCTCATGAGGATAATGTCTTAGGACTATAGCCTCATAATAGTGTAACTCTTCTACTATGGCTAAGTATCATGTTATGGGGATGGTGCTCAATGGTCCTATAAATGTTCTAGATCCTCCTCATCTCTATCTCAAAGAGTTTCTCTCTTGGGTAACCAAGGCTAGTGAAGGTCTAGCCTAGTACCTATCACTTTTGAGTGTCACCACTAGACCTTGTAAAGTAGCCAACTAACCCTATATTGTTTCAACCTATGCCTATGTAGTAGCTATCAATACTCCTATTTATGCATCTAGGGTACCTCCCAAAACCTATGCCTACTAACCTTTGCCTATGGGATCTACATCTATAGGCTACCTATCACCATCATCCCCACCAAAATATATTATTTCATATAGATCTTGGTACCATATAGGGTAACCATCTAGAAAACCTACATTGTCAATCACTGGCCTTATGAGCAACTCCTCATGATCAAGAAAAATCTATATTGGATGTGGCTTAGGTAATAAGACCTCTACATCCTCCCACCTGTATATGGGAAATGGGCCTAAGATACCCTAAACCAAGCCAAAATCTCTCCACACCCTCTCAAATAAGATGAGCTCTACCTCCCTATCCCTCCTATTGAAGATCTACCTATAACTTTATAAGGATAAGTTATGCATCTTGTATCCATCCTAGTTTTAAAACCCAACATATAACCTCTAGGTAACATCACCAATGACCAAAGCCCCCAGAGCCCCTTTGAACTAGTCTACATCATGAACTTTTCCTCTTACACCAAAAATGACAAAGTCATCTTTCCATCACATAAAACTAATCAAGAAATCTATGTGAGAAAACCCAACCCACAATAACCCCATTAGCCTCAACACTTAGATTAACTCATAGGCCCAATAGTGTAGGGAAATCTTGATTCTAATGACATACTTCCTATGAGCTATGAAGCCCCACAGCTCTCTATATATCTAAACAAGTAGTACAAGTACCAATCTAAACATTATACATCCCAGCAACATCTCAACTAATACCCCTAGTAGCAAGTAGGGAAACCTCTTGTTTCTCAAATCTAATAGGGCAAAGAATGATACAACCATCATAGTCATAAATATCCTATTGCACCTCACCCTCTAATATATCATAGAGTAATTAAAACCCCTAACATGCCACCTAACATGATCATATTCATCTCCATACATCAGCTCTATATACCTAGTACCTAACCACTTCAAACATCTAATGCTCCATACACCCATACTTTAAAAACATTCAAACCAGATTTTTGCAAGCATCGACCACCAAAAGTCATGGTGATCATTAGTGATCAAGCATCCATCTCTTTGTGGATGTCTACCATTGATGGTTAATCCTAACCTTCAATTACCACTATGGGTGTTCCATGATTGAAACACCCAAAACCTAATCTACCCAAAATTTATCCACACCCAACATATTATCTTTAATTTGATCTCTATCCTACCCCTACCTAACCTACCCCTACCCAATTTCTAACTCAACCACAAATTTAGCCCAACCAAACCAAAACCCTATTACCTAGGGCACACTACAAAATCCTCCCACCACATTCACAATACTACACTATCATTATGAATGTAATACATATTACAAACTAACTCTACCAATCAAAGATACCAACTATATACACATAATATTTTCACACTTTTATGTATTACTGATGCTTTACATCTTGTAGGAACCTATTTTGAACTCAATCTCTTTGAGTGCATGCCTTAAGGGGTACACTAGGAAAGCGGGTGGGTAGACCTTTGGTGCTTCATAGGATTGTTATCCCTTATTACCATATTATTCCTTATCCATTCAACTCCTAAAACATTTTCCTAAAATATCTCTCCTTCTTTGCACATTCCACTAGAATTTTCCTCTTTTTATCCTTTTCCCTTTATTAGTACCCTTTTTACATGTTTAGTAAGCTAGGTTGACTTGGTCAACCTAGCATAGTCTGGGGTCATTTTAGCTCCTTAGGCCTAGTTTCCATCTAGATGACCTAGCAAAAAATTTAGGCATTAGCTCAATAATATGCTAGGTTGACCTAGTTGACCTAGTATAGCCAACATGTTTGAGTGATTTTTGAGTTAGATAGTCCTATATATACAAGGTCATTTTGATCATTTCCATATGAATGCAATCAAGAGTTAATATTCACTCACACTTCTTCACAATCTACTCTTCCACTATTCTACTTGAGGAGTCTTAGCTTAGGTTTATTATTTATGATAATCTTAGTTTTGTGGATAGGTCTTGGATGACTTTGGCGTAAAAAAGTGATCCTTATGAACCACAATAACCTCTTGTGAATCCCCATTGACCAAAGAAGAGATTGAATCATGATGAGTTCACATTCAAGTAAGTATATTCTAACTTTGTTCTCTTCTCTTTTAGTAGTTAAAAGTAGCATAAGTGTTGGCTTCAATAATATTACTCCTCATATTCCATGTATTAAGGTGTTACTCATACTTACTATATTTGAAGTTCCCTATACGTGTATTTGATTACTTTGCATCTAACCCCTTACTTTGTGCCAAAAGATTTGGTGAGCACTAGATTAGTTTAATTTTCTTATTATTAGATTAGTTTAGTTTCTTGTTTATTATCATAAGTGAATATAGAAACCATATGACTCTAGGGTTGTTGTGAGATTGTATTAGATTTTAGGATTTAGAACCTCACCTATCATGATGTATTATGATAGATGATACAACTAATCACCTAATTGGGTCTAGTGGATCCTCATATTGGTGATGCTCCTGCTTAACAAGTATATACCCCAATCAGAAGTGTAGGTGTGATCTATCTTATCTGATCCAAGATTAATTCATGTACATCATATAATTCTAATTACATACACCACCTACATCATTCTTTGAACTATTTCCAAGGAGGAATTTGAGGACTTTATAGCTATCCTCATTCATATCCATACACACCCTACATCCTCATTGGTGTACTAGTCCACCTCAATAATCACTAACCTTCTTAGTAATCACTATCCATAAATTTTCCCAATATGACAAAAATATGAGCTCCATAGTGTCAACAATTGCAAATGAGGTCAAATGATTCAATTTTTGCATTTTGACCACTATGGTTTTAGGATTTTCACCGTAATCATTGATGGTTAGGGTGACCACTGATGATCACCTTTCAACCCCTTGACCATTGACGATCAGGTTATGCTAATTTTTTTCTTTTGCCTCAAGCAAGAAAAAATTCCACCTAACCTAATCAAGCACTGACCTATGGAGACTACCTTTTGTTCCCACCTCATCACCTCTCTTTGGTCTATTTTATCCCAACTAGTACTATTTTATGATGACTTTTGCCTAGTCTTTTTGACCATAATGACAACAATTTCCATGTTGACCACTTTTTGAACTTATGCTACCCTACATACACTTGACCCACTTGTGTCTTCTCAAGAGCACTTCCATATATGTTTGGTACATTGATGAAGGACCATATTCATAAAAATTTGGATTGTTATTTAATTTTTGTAGAAGATGATTATTGGTCATAGAAACTATATTTTAAACTCAATGAGAATCTATTAAAGCTAAATAGCCTCAATGGTAGCATTGACAGCTCCTATGTATTCTACTTTAGTAGAATATAAAGTAATAACATTATTATTCTTTCTTGACTAACTAATTATAATTTAAGCAAGGGAGAAACTATAGCCTAAAGTAGACTAATGATTATTAATATCACGAGCCTAATCTAAATCTATATATAACCACTCAAGTTGATGTTAATACTTAATCCATAATTAATCCCAAAACTATGAGTACTTATAAAGTTGTGAAGAACCCACTTAATTACTTTATAGTGTATCTCATGTGGTTCTTACATAAATTTAGAGACCATGGCCACTACATATGATATATCATGTCTAGTGTGCATAAGTTAGATAAGATTACTAACAAGTTATCAATACAAGGTATCATCAACCAAAGGAGATGGAAAATCATCCTTAAGATTCAAACCAAATAGAAAAATATTCAAAGTTAGCTTACAGTTATCCATGTTAAACTATGTAAGTAAATCAATAACATACTTAGATTATGAAATAATAACCCTAGAATCAAATTAAGAAATTTCAATCTCAAGAAATTAATACAACAAGCCCAAGTTAATCATTAAGAACTTCTAGACAAAGCATTTTTCACTATTGTGATGATGGATGACTACTCCCCATGATCAATAGGTCATCCACATAGATAACTATAATCAACAATGAATTATCCTACTATAAAATGTAGACATTTAAATTAGAGGGGCATCTAGTAAACTCAAATAAAAGAATAAATAATTCCATCTTGGAAAACTAAGTTTGAGGAGCTTAGTTGAGGCAATAGATAAATTTTGAAGTTTACAAATTAAAGAGGAATCCTATATAATTCATTGTGGCTACTCCATGTATATTTCTTATTTTAGGTCATTCTGAAGAAAGACAATCCTCACATCCATCTAATGAACATTCTATAAATGTGTTGTGGCAATGGGGAGAGTGAGTCATATCAAGTTAATTTTGGTAAATGGGGAGAACATCATAGTATATTCAATGCTAGGTACCAAAGAAAAACATTTTTATATCAAACATATTTTGAACTTGTCTACAAACCCATCTATAGTAAATTTTGTTTAGTATATCCACCTACATATTAAAAAATTTCTTCCCTTAGGAAGAGGGAATAAATAACAAGTGTTGTTCCTCAACAAACAACTGTACTCCTCTTCCATAGTAGTATCCCACTTAGTAGTTATTGATTCTTCATGAAATAATTATGGATCAAAAGTAGATGTAATGAAATCATGTGGGGCATTTTGGAATTTTTAATAGGTTTTATTGGTGTCTGATGGATCTCCAACCCATTACCATAACTTTTTAGTGTTTATCTAGCCTAAAAAGCACTGAATATTGGAGAGTTAAGAGGATATTCCTCATCCTCTAAATATATTTTTGGGGAAGGAGGAATTTATTCCTCATCACTACTCTCCTCATCAAAAATAGAAGAAGAATCTAAATCATCAAAAAGTTTCTTAGGTGGATCTAAATCGTTAGAACTATCATTAAATCCTAATGCATCCAATGTAGACATAGGTCATATGTAGAAACTAAATGAATATCTTGAAAATTACCACTTCTCTCAACAAACAACTCATATGTGGTGGGATGGATAAGTATGTTTCCATTAACACCATTATATCCAATAGAGATGCAAGGATGACTCTAAAGTTTCATTGTCTTGTATTTATTTTTTTAAATGCAAACCATAGTAAGAGATCTAAACACTTAGAAGTGATTCATTATGGGGATTTGATTGTTATAAGATTCAAAAGGAGTGAACCCATTCAATTATTTATGGAAAACTCAATTTTGTATATAAATATCATAGTTGATGACCTCATCTAAATATTGAGGTGAAAGAACTTAGAGTGTAGCATATAGGTACCTATTTCCTTCAAAGACCTATTATTATGCTCTAAAACACCATTGTGTTGAGGACTATATGGAACTACATGATGTAGTTCAATCCTTTTTTATGTGTAGAATTAATCAAAATGGTTACTGACATACTCACTCCCATTATTGGTGTACAAAATCTTGATGGATTTACTCGACTATTTTTATAAAAACACCTTAAAGTATTAAAAATTATCAAATACCTCATTTTTATACTTAATAAAATATACCCAAGTATAAATAAAAAATTCATTAATGAATGCAAGCATGTATTTAGTCCTATTGAATGAAGGAGTTAGAAATGTCCAAAAATGTCACTATGAATTAGCTCTAATATCTATGTAGCTCTCCATGATTTTCCTTTATCATAATTCTCAAGATGATTAACATGTAGGAAACCTTTAAAAAAAAATTGGCATATTATTGTCATTAATGTCAAAAGGGTGCATCTTGTGAAGGTACATGGTAAGTGAGCATTAAAGCACGGTTATGAGGCTCTAGGTATACATGAGGTCATGAGAGAATGTTAATAAAAAATATGTTGTTTTAGTGGTGTGAGATTATTTTTTGAAGATTATTCTTGTTTAATATCATTTAGATAAGCATATTTGACTACTAGTTCTTGAGTATAATATGTCTTGAGAAGCCTAATCTAGACCCTGTGAGAAGGTATGCATGGTGAAGTTTGGTGAAGTAAGTGATCAAAATTTTATGGTAGGTTATTTGGAATTTTTTGATCATGTAAGTAAATTTTAGATGCTTTCAAAATGTTTTAATATCAGTTGTCAAGATTCAAGTTCTTGAGAATCCGAGTCATGTCACTAGTCATAAAATGAAAAGACCTTGTGAGAAGATATGAGTATGATGTCTTGGTGAGATGAGTGTACATAGGAATGAGTGGTTGTATGAGGTTTATTAATCATTTATTTGAGTCATTTTATCACTCATAAAAGTCTTAAGGTAATCTTACAGGTGTAAGACCTTCAGGCCAAATTTACACCTATACCACTTCTAAATCCTATTTGGCCTAATGAGGTATCATGATCTATTGTCTAGGAATGTGAATGATGTATGTTAGTGATTAAGCATGAGATAGGTTTCTTTATTATTCTATTGAGGTGGAGATTGCATGGAAAGATTCATAAAAGTCAATTTTAAGACCTAATGTGGTTGCAGGTTAAGGTCTAGAGAGAAAAGAGAGAGAATGTGACCTAATGAGAGGTCATGGTCTGATTTTAGAGTGTTTGATATTATGAAATAATATTTAGAGGTTAATTATTTTTTTTCAAGTGTGTTCATAAAATTTGAAGTACAAGGCATGAAAAGTTGTTTTAATGTCTCTCAAGTGCTCAAAATGAAGGGTTCTCAACTCGAGAAGAATTTTATTGTTCTCATTAACTCATAAAACCCTTTAATGGGAACTTAAGATATTCATGGTATATTTGGAATTGTCCTAGATAAAAATTAAAAGAATTTGTTTTTGTATTGAGGGGTTAATCTTTATGAATTATTGTTAAGAATGAAAATAACTTTAAACCCTATTAGAACCCTAATAAGGACCCAATGTTGAGTATGTTGATCAAAATTGCCCATAATGCATTCATATGCTTATTTAAGCTACTAGAGGTTTAATTCACTCTCCTAGGAACCTCTAGGTGTGATTGATTTTTAAGGTGTGTGAGCAGACCTTACAAGAAAGTGCTAATTTCTTAAAGATTTATTGTAGTAGTCAAAGTTGACCAAGTCAAAGTATGAAAATAAATGGAAGATGAATCTTGAGACTCATTTTTAATGTCCATAAAGGTTTATGGATATGATATATCCCTCAAGTGTGATAAACTAGTCATCTAAGTTAGCTAGTCACTAACAGGCTAAATGGTGCAAATAGTAAAAAACCAAGACAGTAGTGAGAATATGAATAGGAATGTGTTATCATGATAGAGTGATGAAACCAAGTGCATGGATATATATTTTTTAAATTTATTCCCTAATAATTCTTGGTATAAATCTTTTAATTCAAATATAGTGGTGAAAATGATGAAGCCAAAATGACTTGTCTGACTCAGTGGGGTATGTGTATAATGAGGTCAACAAACTAGTTTGTAAGACCAATAGTCACCACTAGACCATATGATATTTATATTTTAAGTTGGTATGGATATTTCATAGGTTCATATACGTGCATCATAGTTCATTTAATATTTTAATACATGTGTTTGAGGTCTAAGTCACCATGACTGGTCCTTGAGGAAAATTGGTAGTTCTAAGTGAGCAAGTTGTAGGAGTGTTTTTGAGTATTTTCCCCATATGTAATGAAGTCCAATGCACTTGGTAAAGTTTTTTAGGTATTTTATGTTCTTTTTATGTGATTTATTATCATGGTTTTGTGGTTAAATATTGAATTATCTTTAGTTTTTCAAGACATACCTTTATGTGTGTGTGGAGGCCTTATGTAAACAACACTAATGGTGTGCTTCAAGTGGTGGTTGGATCCAAAAGTCTCATGGAAATAATATGAGAATTTTATGGGTCTATTTTATTGTTATATTAAGTTTTATTTCCATTTATGGAGTTTTTAAGTGTTTCAAGGAGATCAAAGGGTAATGTGTATTGATAAAGGCCTAATTAAATTAGGTCTCCTTAAGGCCTAAAAGAGGTTTTGGTATTTTAATTTGTGGTTGACATATTATAATTATTGATTTATGTATGAAACATTTTATAATACATATTTAAATATTAATAAAAGTTTGTAATTGTGTATGTCCAACAAATAGGTGTGTGATCTAGAGGATTGTATAAGAACAAGGCCTAATAGGCCTAATTAGTGTTCTAGAGAGGATATGAGTGAAAATTAAGGAAATATCACATTAAAGAGGTTAAGTATGTATTTTATACCATTAGAGGGATTTATAATAACTATCATGAATTTATAACATGGGTATTGTAGATGAATATCAAGGTCATATGACCTAATCTGTCTTAAAGAGACCTAGTTGAGCGAAGAAGCCTAAAAGGTAGTTTGAGAGGGATAGAGGAGTGAGAAGAGATAAATAAGGTAATATAATCTATTTTTATAACAAAAAGGTTTTTTTAAGTTGATAAATATATTAATGTGGATGAGTTAGTGCTGAGTCATCTAGGGGGTTGGTGCCTCCTTGCAAGTGGGTGTTTGGCTAGTTGGGGCTGGTGATCCATGTAGAGTTGGTGCTTCATTAAAGTTGTTTTTTGTACTATATTAATATATCCAATTTTTAGATATCAATGGTTTTTATTCCCCTTGAATATTTCCCATATATGTAATGTGTTATCTTGTTTTATGATCTTGTATGGTTGTATATGTTTTGCTAGATGTTCATGTTTGTATAAATGGTTCATGTATGCTTAATTGGAATTGAATAAATGTTTTTAAGAAATTGATTCACCCACCCCCTCTCAATTATTTTACTTCCAAAAATTGGTATGAGAGCTTGGTTTTTGAATAAATCCTAATATTAGCTTGAAGGTGATCCTAAGAATCACAATATGTCTAGCGATAAAAAAGAAGTCAACATGTATGATGAAGAAGTCTAATATGACAATGAAGAAGGATAAAGTGAATTAGACCTTGAAGTTAATATCATAAGTTTCATATATGATTTTAAGAATCAAAATAAGACTATCAAGGATATTGAGAATTAGTTAGAAGGTTTTAATAAAAAATTTGGATCAAAAGAAGTTGAGTATGATCAATTGAAGATAGAACTAGATTACTTGAAGGTTGAGCATGAGAAAATGATAGACAAGATTAAAAATTCTGATAAAGAGAATGATAATTTATAACAATTCAATAATACCAACATGAAAATACCAATCAGGAAGACCAATGTAATAAGGGATAAGTTATCATGGGATAATAGTAAAAGGAGTAATCAGTCAAGTGGTAAGTATAGAAAAGTTGTTTGCTAAATTTGTCATAATATGGGACACATTAAAATATTTTATTCTGATAAATTTATAAGTCCCTCAAGATTCAAAAATATATATTAATCTCCTAAAGTGCATGATAAGGGTCGTACATTGGTATAAAATCCAAATCAAGTTAGGACTGATCATATTGAGCCCAAGAGTCAAGATGGATTATTTACTAAGGAGGAATAAAAGACTAAAGATGATTTTATGCTAGATTAGACTATCTTTCACATTTAATATGAAGGCATGAAATGGTATATAGATATTGGTTTCTCAAGCAACATGATAGGAGACAAAAATAAGTTCATATCATTAAATAAGAATGTCGTAAGAGTAGTGAGATTGGGAGACAACACAACTACTAATATAGTTGGCAAGGGTGTCTTGAATTTGGAAAATGGGAAGACCAAGACACAAAATGTGTTATATGTGGAAGGTTTGAAACATAACCTACTTAGTGTAAGTTAAATTTGAAATCAAAGGAACACAATAACCTTACATGATAGAGGGTGTGAGATAAAAAGAGCCAAATCATGAAGGCTAATTGCCAATGCTAATAGGATTGAGAATAATCTATATGTATTGAATGAGATAAAGAAAGAGAGATGTTGTATGAGAAATATGGATGAAATTTAGATATTCACTAAAATTTCTATGAATAACATGCCCAAGATCACCAAACCTACAAACATACTTTGCAAGGCATGTCAACATGGTAAGTAGACTAGAAGAAGGTTCAAGTCCAAAGATTACTCTACTACAAGACCATTTGAGTTAATACACACTAATATCTATGGGCCTACAATAATTAAAATAATTAAAGTAGATAGATACTTCATGTTACTCATAGATGACTACATAAGAATGTTTTAGGTGACATTCTTGAAAGAAAAGTTAGAATCTCTTGACAAGTTTGAGGCATTCAAGGATCTTGTTGAGAATGAGAAGAATAAGAAGATCAAGTTATTAATATATAATAGATGAGGAATTTTTATTCTAATGATTTTGATGAATTATATAAGTTTCATGGAATAATGAGACACTTCTTAGAAGTTATGACACCTCAATAAAATGGGGTAGTGGAAAGAGAGAATAGGATAGTTCGAGAGATGGATAAAACTATGCTAAATGAGTCTATAATGTTTGATGGATGTTGGAGAGATGTAGTAAGCACTATATTCTACATTTTGAATAAAAGATAGATAAGTACTAATTACAACAAGACTCTTTATAAACTTTGGAAACATAGACCTACTAATGTGGAAAACTTTAGAATGTTTAGGAGAAATTGTTTCATCAAAAGAGATGATGAATACTTAGGAAAGTTTGATTCTATATCTGATGAAGGTATATTCTTAGGATACTCATCAATGAGCTCAACCTATAAATGTTATAACAATAGGTTACAAAAGATAGTGGAAAGTGCCAATGTGAATATTAATGAGACAAGGAAATCACACTAATAGTCAAAGGATACTTTAGAGAATCTAGACTTCAAAAAAAAAGAGGAAACTATAAAGGTTGATGAGAAAGAAGAAGTTGAGGAGAGATAGGAATCAACAATGTCCCTCAAGATATTTTTACAGAGATCATCCTAAATCTCAAAAAATTGGTAACAAGAATGCAAGTATGCAAACAAGGAAAAGATTGATAAGTAATCTAAATCAAGATAAACTTAATCTATTGTCTAAGATTGAACCTAATAATATTATAGAATAAAACAAAGATAAATTTTGGATGGGTTCTATGAATGAGGAGTTAGACCAAATAGACAAGAATGAGACTTGGGAACTAGTTCATAGGCCTAAAGACAAGAACATCATTGGCACAAAATGGGTGTTTAGAAATAATGTGAATGAAGATATAGAAGTCACTAGGAACAAGGATACATTGGTATGTAAGGAACATGCACAATTTAAAGGTGTAGACTTTGAGGATACCTTTACACTAGTAATAAGATTGGAGGCCATCAGATAGTTTTAGCATATGTAGGATTCAAAGGGTTCAAATTATACCAAATGGATGTCAAATCTTCCTTTTTGAATAAGAATTTGGAAGAGGAGTTGTACTTAGAGTAAACTAATGGGTTCTCACTATCAAGTGATAAGGACTTTGTTTGAAGATTGAAAAAGGCTCTTTATGGTCTAAAGCAATCTCTTAGAGCTTAGTATGCCAAGTTAGACATTTATCTATTAGATCAAGGATTCAAAATAGGAGTTATAGATAGTAATCTATACATAAATACAAAATATAACTATTAGTTGATAGTAGTTGTCTATGTGAATGAAATAATCTTTGGTGGAAATAGTGAGAACATGACCAAGGTCTTTGTAGAGGTGATGAAGAAAGAGTTTGAGATGTCCATGTTGGGAGAACTATCATTATTTCTTGGTTTACAATTCACTCAATCTAAAAAATGTTTATTCATTTCACAAGCCAAGTACATAAGAGAGATGTTGAAGAAGTTTTAGATAGAATATTGCAAGGTAGTCAGTACAACTATGATCATAGGGTGTAATTTAAGCGAGTAAAATGAGTCTCCAAAGGTCAATCAAATGTCATATAGGTCAATGATTGGAATTTTTATATACACCACTACTTATATAAAGGGTTCGAGAAGATCCAAAGTAAAATCATTTGTAAGTAGTAAAAGGATAGTTGGGTATCTAATTGGGACTATGGATTTTAGGTTGTGGTATCAAAAAATCAAGGAGTCCAATTTGATAGATTATATAAATGTAGATTGGGTAGGAAGTTTAGATGATAGGAAGAGTAATAGTGGAGGATATTTCTTCTTAGATGGGTGCGTAGTTTCATAGATAAGAAAAAACCAACCATCAATAAAATTATCCACTTGTAAAGCTAAGTACATTTTAGCATCTTCATGTTGCACTCAGGTCCTATGGATGAGACAAATCTTAAAATACTACAAGGTGGAGTATGATGGTCCTAGTCCTATCTATTATGACAATACAAGTGCTATAAGTGTCACAGATAACCTTGTCATGCACTCAAGGAATAAGTAGATTCATATCAAGTATCATTTCTTAAGAGAGTAGGTAAGTGAATAAAGTGTCAAACTTGAATATGTTTCTACACAAGATCAAATTGTGGACATTTTGACCAGGCCACTTCCAAAAGCAACATTTGAACACCTAATATAGGAATTGGGTGTAGTTCCTACCATCAACAATAACTAAAAAATTCAAGTGCTTAGGGGGATATAATTAGGTGGTTCATTATCTCCAAGTGTAGTAAAGTAGTTCTAATAAAGTGTGCATGGAGATAGGGGAACATGTTCTATATGTTAAGTGTTCTGGTTGTAAGGAGTGTGATCCAAGAAGTTGAAGACATCACTTTGCCATTTATGTCAAAGGGGGAGAAATTTTAGACTAAGGGAGAATTTTTTTTAATAGTGTTTTTCCATCAAAGACAAAGGAGGAGTTTTTTGGCATATTATTGTCATTGATGTCAAAAGGATGCATCTTGTGAAGGTGCATGGTAAATGAGCATTGAAGCATGATTACGAGGCTCTAGGTCTACATGAGGTCATGAGATAATGTTGATCAAAAATATATTGTTGCAGTGGCATGAGAGTGTTTTTTGAAGAGTGTTCTTGTTTAATATCATTTAGGAAAGCATGTTTGAGAACTAGTTCTTGAGTACAAGATGTCTTGAGAAGCCTAATCGAAACCCTATGAGAAGGTATGAATAGTGAAGTTTGGTGAAGTAAGTGAGCATAATATTGTGAGAGGTTGTTTGTAATTTTTTTATCATGTAATTAAAGTGTAGATACTTTTAGAAGTGTTTTAAGGTTAGTTGTCAAGTTTCAAGTGCTTGAGAAGCCTAGTCATAACACTAGTCATATCATGAAGAGACCTTATGAGAAGATATGATTATGATGGCTTAGTGAGATGAGTGAACACATGAATGAGTGGTTTTAAAAGGTTGATTAAGCATGTATGTGAGGCATTGGATCACTCATGAGAGTATCAGGGTGAACCTACAAGGGTAAGACCTTCAGACTAAGTCTACACCGAGACCACTTCTAGAACCTATGTGGCCTAATGAGGTATCATGATCTATTATAAAGGAATATGAAGGATGTATGCAAATTATTAAGCATGAGAGAGGTTCATTGATTATGTGAGTGATGTTGAGAGTGCATTGAAAGAGGCATGAAAGTCAATTTTAAGACCTAATGTGGTTTACAGGTTAAGGTCCAGAGAGCAAAGAGACAAAATGTGGCCTAATGAGAGGTCATTATCATATTTCAAAGTGTTTGAGCTTATGAAAGCATTTTCAGAGGTGAATTATGTATTTTAAATTGTGTTCATGTAGTTTGAAGTCATAGTTTGAAGGATAAGGCATGAAAAGTTGTTGAGGTCTATCGAGTAATCACAATGAAGGGTTCTCAACCCGAGAAGGATTTTCTTATGATCATTAGCTCATCAAAATTTTTAATGGGAATATAATATATTAATGGCATATGGGTAAGGTTCCTAGATAAAAATTCTAGGCATTTGTTTTTGTATTAAGGAGCTATGCTTTATGAAAGATTTTTAAGAATTGAAATAGGTTTAAATCCTCTTATAACCCTAATAAAGACCCAATATTGAAGATGTTGATAAAAGGTCCCTAGAATTGATTTGAATTATCAACTAAGATATTTTAGGTTGTATTAAACTCTCCTAGGAACCTTCAGGTGTGATTGAGCTTTTAGTTGTGTGACTATACCCTACAGGAAAGTGCTAATTTCTTAGAGATTTATTGTAACAATTAGAATTGACCAAGTCAAAGTATGAAAATAGGTAGAGTATCAAGTTAAATACTCATTTTTCATGTACATGAAAGTTTATAGATATGTTCTAGACCTCAAGTGTCCTAAACTAGCCATCTAAGTTAGCTAGTCGTTAATAGGGTAAATGGTGCAAATAATGAAAAAGCCAGATAATAGTGAGAAGATGAATAAGAATGTGTTATCATGATAGAGTGATAAAACCAAGTGCATGGAGATGTTTTGTGTTAGTATGTCATATTCATTATTGGTATAAGCTTGGAATTTATATATGTGGTGAAAATGATGAAGCCAAAATGATGTGTCTAACTTAGTGAGGTCTGTATATAGTGAGGTCAACAAATTGGTTTGTAAAACCAATAGTTACCACTAGACCATATGATGTTTATATTTTAATATGGTATGGAGATGTCATAGGTTCATATACATGCATATTAAGTCATTGAATATGTCTATATATGTGTTGGAGGTCTGAGTCACCATGACTGGTCTTTGAGGAAAATTGGTAGTTCTAAGTGAGTAAGTTGGAGTGTTTTTGAATCTTTTTGCCCTATGTAATGAAGTCTAATGCACTTTTAGAAGTTCTAAAGATATTTTAAGTGTTGATATTTTTACCCCAAAAATATCATAACATCAATTACCCTAAGGGAGACCCTCTAATTTTTTAGAAAAATGCCTTGAATTGACCCAAAGCATATATTTCATTCGTATTGCAGAATCCAAAACTCTATCTATAATGTATAGATTGTGAAATTGAAAATTGATTCCCAAGATCTAGATCTCATAATACATTAGCTAGAAGAATATAGATATTTGATTGAAATTTTAAATTTACAAAATTATCAATTAGATCTAGACCTTTGGATCTCATAATACATTAGCTTGTAGAATCTAGAGATCTAACTACAATTTGCAAAAATGTAAATTGCATCCAAACCTATGGATTCCATTAGATAATGTAATATAGGATCCATAATACATTAGCAAGCAAAAATTGGAAACCCACTTACAATTTACAATTTTGCAAATTACAAATTGCAAGTAGAGTTCTATTTTTCACACACCAATACCCCATGAAAACTAGAACTTAGACTGTTATTTACAAATTACAAACTACAGGTGGAGTTCTAGTTCTTGAAAAACACTCTATTTGAGATACAGAACTTGAATAGCAATTTACAATTTACAAAACTGTAAATTACAATCTAGGTTTTGCTTCTCACCAATAACTTAGTTGTGAAATCTAAAACTCTAAGTGCAATTTGCAATTTTATAAAATTTCAAACTGTTCTTAGAGTTACACCTTCCTATTTTTGAAGAATACAACTCAAACTTTCCTACGGAATCCAAAGGTCAACATGTAATTTTCAAAATTTCAAAAAGGCTCCAAGGTTCCACCAACTACCTCCATAAATGCATTAATTATAGAGGAGCTATATTTAAATTGGGCATTTTTTCAATTCATTATTTAATTTCTATATTGAGTTTTGGATCTCTAATAATGACCTTGAACCATGACTTTATCCCATGACCTCAACCTTACAAGACACAACCCTATAAGCCATGCTACGATGCAATTACAGCTACATGGTATTCTTTTGAAAACTCTACATTTCCTTAAGACCTCATTTCCTAAAATAGAAACTTGTTAAGTTACTTTCATTCCTATAAAGAATTGACTACAATTAATTAGGTTTTTCATTTTCTTAGACATCATTTAAAGTTTTTATGATTTTTTCATTGTGTTGTCATGGTGACATTTGTTTTCCTCATAGATTATGTTTTTCAAGTTTTTTCCAACTTTTTATGATCTTGGAATTTTACCCAAGATTTTGCATTTGAGAAAAACAAGGATTTCCATTTCAAATAAGCAAATACATCTAGGAGTTTTACCATTTTCACATAACTATGCAAATATACCAACTTATATCCATAAAAACTAGATAATATTCCCTTGGAATATCCCTCCAAGTCCTCACAAATTCTTGACTTGCACCTCCCATTTCCATAGGATTTTAACCTACTCTTGAACACCTCCTAAATCCATGGAATTTTCTATTTTTTCAAGTAACTCCCACTTTCATGAACTTTCTTATTACTCAGAACACCTTTGAGTTCCACCAAAGATCTGACCTATAATTTTCACCTTCAATCTCTTTCAAAGATTTCAACCTAATTTTATAGTTACACTTTCCCATGAAATTTTTACCTACTCAAAACAAATCCAAGTTCCACCACAGTTTCTACCTGTCAGTAGCACCTACAAATCCAACCAACTTTTGTAGTTGGTTTTCTATCATTAGTCTATCTAGAATTTATTTCTAGGAAGGATATGAAGTTCAAATCAAAGGTACCCAATGTAACTCTCAATTTATAATCTAATACCACTAAGATTATAGATAGAAACTTAGGTCGCACTGACCTAGAGGACTTATAGACTAGGATAAATGTAGAATTTAAGAATGACTGGATCCAGAGTATCTATGACTCTAGACTACCCTAATCATTAGCTTTTCCCCTGATGGTACAAACTCCTAAGCTAGTAATTACATTAGCATGGCATTATGATGCTAAAAAAAGAGAGGTACTAAATAATAAAGGGGAAATAATTCTAAATCTAGACCTAGATTTCATTGATTCAGTATTTATGATACTAGAGTTTGAGATTTATCTAGACGTAACTATAAAAACATCCCAAAATTTATTTCAAGACAAAAACATGAGATGTTAGAGGCTGATAAATAAATAATGGCTTAATACCCCTAAGGTTGCCTCCACCATATTGCCAAAGACACTAGTAACAATTGATTTTAAGGATGAGATTGAATACATAATAATATTACTACATAGGATCACTAGTAATCTTGATGAAAAGATTTTCTAGGAGTGGATGTATCAATACATATGGGTCATTCATGAAAATAAACAATATATCCACTGGTCCTAACTCATTAGTGACTCCCTCCATAAGTAGTTGAGGGAGGTACAAACCATAGTAAAGTTTTACATGACCTCCTACTTAATATACATATTGGTCAAAGGGAGAGCTTTCCTAGGGCTCAACATAGTAGCTAGTGAAGCAAATAAAGTGTATAAATATTATCCTCTCCTTACTTTGGAGGCTAGTAAAAAACACTTTAAGAGGGCCAATCATGCATTTATTTATTGCATTATAATAATGTTTGATAAGGAACTTGAGAGAAAAATATTCTCTGATGTGGATACTATAGAAATCACCTAGTGGGGTTCTTACTTCATTCATTTCCCCACCTACTCCTACATTAGGGTAAGTAGATTCAATGGCTACCCTTACACACTCCTAACATATGTGAGTGATAAATCGGCATTTATGGAGGTAGTGAGACAACTTGTATAAACTCACAAGGTTTTATATAGTAAATACAAGTCAAGAATTCATTTCTCAATCAGTATAGAAATATGCACATGCCCCTTCTTACTAAAATCCACATTTTTAGAGGGATAAATGAAAAAAATTAACCTTAAGTATTTGGAGGCATCACCATACTATGATGTTCATGGCAACATCACCGACACACTAGGAATTGCCACATATTCCTATGTCCCATACTTTGAAGATTATTGGGAAGATTTAGATGATGAAGAGGAGGTCATATTGAGGTACCACTCTAAAATTAGCTTGGATTAGGTCAAATATTTTGATTTAGTGTCAATCCCTAAGGACTTGGTGGATGATGAGTCCCTAATAGACAAGAACTACTACAAATAGATCATTATTCAACCCCTTCAGGTAGTAAGGTGGTATGTACCTAAATTTTTCTCTTTGATAGATAGAACTACACATATAATTAGTAAAACACTAAATTTTCTTAACAGTAAAGGGGTCTAAGTGACCAAGGATATAGTAAGTATCATAGATAAACTACTAAATCTCAAGGAGCAAAGAATTTTGCCATCAATAAAAGGCCCTAGTGTTATAGTAGGATAACAAGGAGATTGGACAGTGATCTCCCATAAGAAGAAGAAGAAATCTAAGGCCAAGAAGGGGTATTCAAGCAAATATGGATTAATAGAAAATTAGTCAATCATTATTTCATCAGAGGACATAGTTGTAGTTAAAGCATCCATAGCTTCAACCCCTATCTCAATGATAGTCACAACTCCCATCTCAGTGATTCATCCCCCAACTATCTATGTTATTCCTATATCTGCAACACCTCCTCCTCCTACACCTCAAGTGACTCCACCCTTAATTTCCACCACCATAACCATGGTAATAATCCCATTTCCAATAGTAAAAATAAGTCAAGTGGATACTCAAGGGCCCCCTTTAGTTGATACTCAAGTTTCCATTTCACTTTCCCTTCCCATATTTTCACTCTGTCCTTCCATAATTCCTTCTATTCCATTTACAATTCCATCCATTCTATCCCCATTGATTTTCAACACCACTCAATAATATATAGCCATATACTCAATCATTCTAACTTTAGCTCCATGGCCATCCCAACTCCTAGGATAAGTACTACTCCATCTTCATCACCCTTCATCTTTCCTACATTACCACCCTTGAGTGTCCCTACTACTCTAATTGACTCATTTAAGGCTTTAGCATCCACACTTCTACTAGTCCCCAAGTTCCAAATTCCTATGTCTACTCCCCCATTAATATCACTTCCATATCCCACACCCTTAGTGTGAGATAGGTGAGGAATAAGCCCTTGATGCAAATGTTGACTTACAACCTATAAATAGATATTAAATTTCTAAAACATCTATTGATCAATCAGTGGTAGTATTAGTTTAGGATACAACACTTGTCACCATACCTATTAGTGTATCATCTTTAGCTATAGATACTCAAGTGATAGTTTCAACATTGCTAGATGCTACACCTACTTGGTTAGCATAAACAATGGGGAAGAAATGCAAGAAAATGGTTTCCCCTAGTACATTGGATTTTGGTCTTTCAAATACATGAAATATATCCAAGATTACTCCCCAAACCTTCTCAATAATATTGTGTGTCTTAGCATGGGAAATATATGTATAAATTGCAATCCCCTAAATAGACAAACAAAAAGAAGATCTAGTGGTGGGGGACTATTAGGTATCAAAGGTTCACCTTGGGCATCCTACGAGGGAAGGTTTGAAACATGATGTTTAATATAGAATCAACTCCCTCTTTGATAAAATAGATAGTGACAAGGTTATTATAGATGAGTTGAAAAATAAGGTTAAACAACTTATATCTGTATTAAATAAATTCATATAGACCATTGTTTCATCAACATAACCTAAACTAGCATAACTAGTCGCCCAGATAATAGATCATAAAACACTTGATGTAGTGATAGAAAATTTTAACATATGGAGGTATACCAAGGAATGGTTAGATGAGCTTATCTCCAAATGTAACAAGGTTATTTATATAGTCATGAAGAACTATACAATTCTAAGAGAAAGAAGGGTTACATTGAGAGAATTGGTCATCAAATATGAAGGAGAGATAACAAGTTTGAATCTTTTCTATCTAAAATTGGTGAATATGGACTCAATTGACATAGACATCCTCCTTGTATAAAACATATTTAAAAATTATAGAGAGTAAGAGGAATTAGATAGGGTTGCTTAATTTAGAATGAAAATGCTTACAGATGTTACCCATAAGGCCAAGGTTGCCCATGATAAGGCCACTCACATGCTATATGATATAGAGTATTTTTTGAATAAAGTGAAATGTCGACAAATAAATTATGAAGATAACCTCCTTTCAGTAGAAGAGGTTCAGAGTAAATTCAAAGAAGGGATCGATAAAGAATCTGTAAAAGATATTGTCTTTACCTTGAGTTCTATCCACCACTACATCAAGTATCATAACACATTGGATAAGATGGGTAAATTTATTCAAGAATACAAAACTTTGAGGAGGGAACTTTTCAATATAGTAGAAAATTTTGAGATTACCAACCTCTACTCCTTTGGCCTAGATGAGGAGAGAATCTAGAAGATATTCAAGGATTTTGATGCATATGTTGAAAAATGATAGAATGAGAAAGATAAATAGGTAGAAGAAGTATTAGAATTGGATTAATTCTATTTATTAAATGCATTCTTATATTTTTTATTTTCATTATTTTAAAAATAATCTAAATTTGTAAAAATATATATTGTAAACTATAACTATATTTTTGATAGCTCTTCTTGAGAAAGATTTGTATGTATTTTACACTTTCTATTTTGACAAGTTAGAAATTATAAAAAGTAGTCTTGAAAATTACACTTTGCATTTTGACAAGTTTTTAATTGCTTGAGTTGTAAAAGCACATATTGAAAATAGTAATTCCATTTTTGACAAAGTGGTATGACTTGTAAGCTGTAAAAGTCTCACTTGGAAATTATAGATTAGGGTTTTACAAAAAACAAACTTAAGTTATTTCTTATTTATCTTTTATTCAAAGATTGAGTTTCACTTTGGAACCTCCCATTTACATGAAGACAATTTGTAGCTGAACTAGAGAACAAAGAGGTTATGCATGAAAATTTCTCAAGTTCCTTGAATACCACACCAACTGAAGATCATGCCCAACTATTACATGATCATTTTCCAAGTTATTCACCACACCTTGGATGCCATAACTAGTATTTGTTAGAGGTACAATCATTGAGAGGGGGTTTGAATTAGTGATCCCAAATATATCAAATTTAATTTTGATCTTTACATACACTTAATCAGTTACCACAGGCATACACATCATTCATAGCAATAAGCAAGAGATTCAATGCAATATCAATCATATAACATAAGACATACGTGGGAAACCCTCTTTGGGAATAAAATCCACTAGAACCTATAATTGGACAGCTATCCTATAATAAAAATAACCAATTTAAACCATCTATAAATGATCAAGGAACTATAATCCTTATTTAGTGAGACTAAAATCTCACAAGGTGTTATCACACCTGTTTAGTTGAGCTGCAACAAGAACCAAACCTTTTATCAAGTTTCACCTTACAAGGAGGTTGAAAAAACCTTATATTTTTAGCTACCATAACAACACCTATGAACACATCCACCTTTGAACTGATGACTTCAACACCTGATGATGGACCTATGTTTATCACTCTTCACCTTTGCTCACACTCAAACAACAAGTGCACTAATATACCAACATAATTATGACCAATATGTCATATAAATAGTCCTAAATCTATTATAATCTTCAAATTATCCTTAGCATACTATACCCCTTCTTTTATCCACAATTCACTCACAAGAATCTCTCAAAACTCCCCCCAAGTATCTCGCTTACAAGTCTATTTTTAAGCCTAGAAACCATCATCTTTATTTTCAATTTTTTTAGAGAAAACATGATCATCATCATCTTGGTTGGCCATTAGGCATTTATTAACCCTTAATACATATATCATATGAATACATATTAAAAAAACAATCTTCATAGGTCAGCCATATCATCTATGGGTCACCCTTAAGGAACTACACTTTTTAATAAGGCCCTTGTAGCTCTTATAGGTCTCATGTGAACCTATTCACCCATTTATCACACCCTCAAGAAAAAAAAGAACACATGACCAATTTCAAATGCATGAGTCTATTCCTTATGTCCCCTTAAACACACTCAAATGATTATAGTCATTTTATCTTACCTCTACATATGCTCAATTAGCTCAAACAAAGACCTTATACATAAGAACACCATTACCAAGCAAATAGTCAACTTTTTGATCATTTTTTATACTCAATATAGATTTATCACATATTTAAAATACATACAAAGCATCCTAATGGAGTCTAAAACACTCCCAAATAGATAAGTCATCATGAGTCATCGAAATAACATCAACACAAGCTTGAATATCCTTCTTGGGTCACTTGTAAAACATATACAAAAACATATTCAACTTTGAAGCACCATATCTTTGTTCATACATACTTTTAAATCTTCAAATCTATATTTCCAAATGTACCATGGAGACCTCTACCACTTCTATTTTTACTACATGAGAAAATTCATCTTAGATCTAAATTTATTTCCCAAGAACTAGACATTGGTTTTTCCTTTACAAATTCAAATATTCAAATACAAATAATCATAGTAACCTTTAAACATAATGCTCTCATCTCGTATCCTTTCAAATTAGATCAAATATATACCATCAATCTTATTCAATCTTTAACATATAAGTTCTAATGATCAAATGTTAAATCTCAATCACTTTGACCTCATCTCATTCACTCTCGAAATGTTGACTCAATGTACTCCATCAATATCTATAGATAAATCAGGTCTTTAACAATCAATGCTCGCTATTTGATCAATTTGTATGAACACCCACTCACCATTGGATCCTTGTCTTATACTTTTATTCAATTGTTAAACATATTTCACCTTTCCTCATCTCACTACTTCCTAACTTCTTGGAGAAATGCGCACTATTGATCTTGCAAGATCTTTAAATTGTACAAAAATGACTATGAGAACCATTAAGAAATGCCTAAAAGGCCAACTTTAGACATATATATATGCTCAATCTCATGTCCTATAAATTACACCATATGTTCTCCTTTCAAATATGAATCAAACCATCTATCAAATTTATCATGAATATTTCATGCATGCAAGATATAATTCCATTAAAATGCCTTCTCAAAATCTTTTATCATAGAGCTGACTATGCTTAACATATGTTTGGAAGACCAATTTTGATCCTACATAACTTTTGACTCACTTTAGTGCATGATATCAAATATATCACAAACAAACTATGCTCAAAAATAAACAAACCCATATGATCATTTTATCTTGACACCTTCACATATGCAAGATATAAAACCATTAAAATGCTCACTCGATTATTCTTGCCACATTGTAAAATTAGCTATGGAAAAACATAGTCAAATTGTTTGGGAGCCCAACTTTTCATAATCATCTCTTTTTATGTGTTTTATTTCATTAATTGATAGCTAAAAAATAATAACTAAGGATTAATTCTATCACAACCATATGACCGAATCCTCTTGACTCATCCACATGTGGCAATTATGATGTCATCAAACTACCTACTTAGATTTTCTACCACTAGACCCAAACTATCAAGATGAAAACTATGGACTACCAGATGAATTCCACTTGTGCACATAATCTCTCAAATCATATAAAACATATTAGGTACCCCTTTTACATCCTTAAATCATCATACTCATCCTTAAACATTGTTAACCATGCAAACTCTGAATATCAACTAAGCTAACTTTAAGCACACTAGGACAAGCACATTGCACACTTTGTCATTATTAATAGGTTATCAAAGCACTCCATACACTCACCAGTATAATTCCATTAAATCACCATGAAATCATTGAAAAATCTCCAATAACATCATTGATAACTCTCCAACAATCTCCCCCTTTATCATTGATGTCAACAACCATCATATATAACAAAATATAGCTCACATTATCTCTCTTCAATCACTCCCACAATAAGAACTATCTCCCCCTTTGACATAATGATAAAGTGGGAAATAAGTAATCTTTAGGACCTAAAAATACTACTAATAGGATTAGACCATATTATAAAAATATTTCACAGCCCCCCTTACCTTGAGCTTGCCTCTTCTTGCCTTGATAGCTTCCTCTTGATCCATGCCAACATTATCTTCAACCAAGCACTATAACTAATGAATAAATAACACACAAAACCATATAAATATAATATAACACATCAATAAACATCTAATAGGGACTCCCCCTAAGATATCTAAGCCATTTCACCTTTTGATCATCTTCAGATTTTCATACACCATGAAGAGTTAACACACAGGCTTACTAGCCTTCTCTCTCAAACCACCTCAAGGACCATCAAAAAGACTTCATTCCACTCACCAAATAGGAAAACATGCACTAAAATAAATTTATAACTCACCTTGAAATAAACATACCTTTCTCTTTTGGAGAAATAGATCAAAAATCACTCTTCTTCATACTAGGCCTATCTAGCCTTCTTATAGCCCTACCTAAAACTTACAAAGCCCAAAAATTTTAGTAGACACATATTTAAGACCTAAAAATTCATATCTAGAGCACTCTCATATTCCACATAAAGTAAAATAATTTTCAATAACTATCTCATCCTTTGTAATATACTTTATTCACAAACCAACTACCCAAATAGGCCTCTAACATGATAAAAACTTGAATAACTTGAGAACCAAAAACCTTAAATTCTCTATGAAGCTTGATTTGACCACAAATTTAGAATATTCAAAATATTAAGAAGCCTAAAATTTCAACTCATAAGGAAAACCACTTTTTATTTTAGAGCCCAAAACCTTAGAATCTCAAAATAAAAGAGGTCAACACAACACATTCTAGTCAATGCACACCTCTAAAAATTATTGTACACATAGAGACACTCATCACACACTTTTGGACTACACACCATACCTTTAGGAACATATAATTCCTACAACCCATTTTAGGCCTTCTTGTCCTTAAGTCAAAAATTAAGAAAATTGAGAGCACTCAAAAATATTCAATTGGCACATACATACCTTTAGACATCAAAAGCACCTAGAGCACATCAAAAATAAATGCACATAACTTTATAATAACCACACACTTATTGAAATTTTCATCAATCTCATTAAGCCACCTAGAACCACCCTTTCTGACTCTATACTATAGCTCCTTCACAAACATATAAAATAGGCTCATGAACTTGTTTCTCCTTGTTAACCAAAGACCTTCTCTAATTGGCACTAAAATTTTGAGTACACAAACATGCTTCTCCACTAAAAATAGTTTCTTAATAAGCATAGATAGAGACCTCCTCTATACCACAATCTTCTACCATGGTGTGAAACTAGGAGTTACTCATAGATTCTCATATTCCTTCTCCTCCTTGGTCATCTGATACTTATAGTTCTTCTTCTTCTTCTTTGGATTAGGATAAAAAACCTCCTCATCCACTAAAAAATTATCCTTTTCTTCTATGATTGGATTATCAATACATGGAGACAATAGAGATTCATGGCATACCCTTTTGTTTAAAGAAACATCCTTATAGTTTAGAACCTCATCATTAGGCACAAATAATTAATGTTATTTACATGATACATGTTCAACAACAATAGGATGTTCACTTGGATCCATACATACCTTAGGATTGGCCTCAATCATCACCTTGGTCTTCTCCTTGATCTTGATCTCTTCATTCTCAACATGTGTAGACAATGAGACTTCTTGGTACTCTTCAACTTTTGAAGCATTCTCTACCATAGAAAAAATATTACTTAGACCTATAGTCTCATCATGACTCACACTTGTCACCTTTGGATTCCATGTGTTAACTTTCCTTCTCCCTTGAACTCTAGGATCCTTATTAAATCTATTATATCTTGTAGACCTTTGCTTGCAAAACCTAGCAATATGACCTCTATGTTCATAATTATAGCACACCATACCTTTTACAAGAAATGTATCTTGCCTTACCTTGTTTGGACATAAATCTACAATATATCCTATGTTATAACAATTAAAGCACTTAACTCTATTCATAACTTTTGACTGGTGGCTCTCATCATAGTTCCATGAAAACTCATTTCTAATGGGTCTCTTGCACTCTCTAGCACTATGACCAAATTGATTACATGTATAATAGTAACCATTTAATCTTGCATACCTCATGGAATTTGGTTTCTTGATCTGATTTATCTTTACTTTTCTAGTACCTTCATTCCTTGACTAATGATTTGTCTTCAAAGTATGATTGTCCTAGTTCACATTAGTCTTCATCTTATCTTTAGTTAGATTCTTTAGTTCTTCTTCATATCTAAGACTATTTATATCACTAGCATTCTTCTAACCACTCAAAATTTTATCTAAATCACATGAGCTCTTTTCAAATCTCACAAATGTCTTCACTTTACTAGCAAATTTCTCTAACTCATCTTTCAATGATACAATCTTAAAAGCATACCTTAAACATTCTTCTTCTTTAGCTCTTAGACTTTTAGACATAGATTCCAACTTATAATTAAGAAACATGGCATCACCTTCATGCTCCCTAGAGTCTTCAACCAATCTTGCCTCAAGCACACTAAATTGCTCCTCATAGTCTTTGAGCTTAGATTTAATCTACTTATTGATCTTCTTCTCAATCTTCAGTTCTTCAAGAGCATTCATCAATATAGTCTCATAGTCCACCTCATCTTCATCATTATTTTAATCACTCCAAGTAGAAACCTTTTGATATGAGACTCTTCCTTCCGTAGTCATGAATATGAATTCATCTTCATTAGGACCATCATCTTCATGATCAAATTTTGAGTCACTATTTTCAATCTCATCTGATGAGCTACAATCTTCCTTAGTGTAGAGACTCTTCTTATTCTTGAAATACTTCTTCTTATTGTTATATTTTATGAATCCTTTCTTCCTTTATGTCTTCTTGTATCCATCATGACTTTCACTAGGCTCTTCATCATCTTTCTTCTCATGCTTATGAGGGTACTTATAAGAAAAATTTCCTATCCCTCCATAGTTGAAACATTTGAATGGTAGTTTACCCTTATACTTTCTTGAACCAGTGTTTAATTTCTTAGTAATCAAAGCAATTATTAAATCCTTATCAATATTAGATATATCATCTTATTTGGATTTATTACCTTGGAATTTATTCTTAGGCTTCATCTCTATCTTGAATAAAGCTTCTTTCTTTGGAGGTATATCATCATTTACTCTCATCTCATATGCGATAAGGATACCATGCAATTGATCCATCTTTAACTGAGTAAGATCATGACTCTCTTCCATAGTAGATGATTTTGGATCAAACTTGAGGGATATATGCCTCAATACCTTTTGGACTACATTATCCTCTTCAATATTCTCTCCAAGTTCTCTGATGATGTTCACAGTCTCATCAAATCTCTATATAAAATATGCTACAAAATCTTCTGCCTTTATCTTGAGACTTTTAAATTGCCTTCTGTGAGTCTGTAACTTAGCAAGCTTGACCTTTGAATATTTTTCAGATATGATCTAATTTTTTTCTAATATCTCATTAGTATATTTAAAATGGATTACCTTGGTTTATTTATTCTATAAAATACCACAAGTGATATCATTCATTACCTTGGAATTGTTCTCAAACAACTTCTTGTCTACAACACTAGATAGAGGAGTAATAGGAGCAACATATCCATCAAGAATAGAGTCCCATACATCAAACCCTAGGGACATAATATATGTCCTCATCCTTGCATTCCAAAAATCATAATTGGATCCATTAAACATTAGTTATTTCTTAGTAGATACACCTCCTTGATGACTACCCATATTGTACCTTGGATCACCTTCAAGCTGTTAAGCCTTTACCAAGGGACCTACTCTAACACCAATTATTAGAGGTATAGTCACAGATATGGAAGATTAATCAATGATCCATAATTTAAATTTAATTTTTATCTTTACAAACACTTAATCAGTTACCACAAGCATTCATAAAGCATACACATCATTCATATCAATGAGCAAGAGAGTCAATACAAGATCAATCACATAACATAAGACATGCATGAAAACCCTCTTAGACAATAAAATTAATTGGAACCTATAATTAGACTATTATATTATAATAAAAATAACCTATTTAGACCATCTACAAAGGATCAAGAAATAACAATCCTTATTTAGTGAGACTACAATCCCACAAGGTGTTGTCACATCTGTCTAGTTGAGCTACAACAATAACCAAACCTTTTAGAAAGTTTTACCTTATAATGAAGATACATCCACCTTAGATGTTGATCTACCAAAATAACATGTATGAATTCATCCACCAAATGATGTCTTCAATACCTAATGGTGGACCTCTGCTTATCACTCTTCACCTTCACTCATAGTCAAACAATAAGAGCACAAATCTACCAACATATTATGACCAACATGTCATAAAAATAGTCCTAAATATATTATGATATTCAACTCATCCTCAAGGCACTATACCCCTCCTTTTCTCCACATTTCACACATAATCCTCTCTCAAAACTCTCCCCAAGTCTCTCACTTACAAGTCTGTCTTCAAGCTTAGAAAACATTATCTTTGGTTTCACTATTTATAGAATAAACATGATCATCATCATCCTTGTCTACCATTAGGCATGTATTAACCCTTAATACATCTATCATATGAATACATATCTCAAAAAAATATTCATAGGTTTACCATAACATCTATGGGTCACCCTTAAGTAACTACACCTTTTAATAAGGCCCTTTTAGCCCTTATAGGTCTCATGTGAACCCATTCACCCATTTAGCACAACCTCAATAAAAAAAAAACACAACACAAATTTAAAATACATGATTCCATTCCTTATGTCCCCTTTAATATCCTAAAATGATCATATTCATCTTATCTAACCTCTGTGTATGCCCAATCAACTCAAACAAAGACCTTATACATAGGAACACCATTACTGAACATATAGTCAACTTATTAAGCATTACTCATACTCAAAGTAGATTGATCACACCTTAAAAATTCATACATATCATCTTCATGGAGTTTTCAACACTCCCAAATATCTAATTCATCATGAGTCATCAAAATATCATCAACACAAACTCGATATCCTTCTTGGGTCACTTACATAACATGTACAAAAACATAATCAACTTTAGATCACTGTATCTTTATTTGTACATACTCTAGATCTTAAAATACATATTACCTAATGAATCTTAGAGTCTTATACCACTTTTATTTTTACTACATGAGAAAATTCATCCTAGATCAAAAGTTATATCCCAAAAACTAGACATTGGTTTTTCCTTTGTAAATTCAAATATTCAAATACAAACAATCAATTAAATTTCAAACATAATGCTCACATCTTGTGTCCTCTCAACTTAGATTGAATACACACCATTGATCTTGTTTAATATTTAACACATAGGTGTCAATACTCAAATGTTAAACCTTATTAACTTTGACCTTATCTCATGCACTCTTAAAATGTTGACTCAATGTGCTCTATCAATCTTTATGGATCAACTAGGTCTTTAGTAATCAACACTCACCATTCAATCAATTTGTACAAACACCCACTCATCATTGGATTATTATCTTTTACCTTTTATTATTCATTAAACATCATGCACCTCTTCTCATCTCACTACTTTTTGACTTCTTGGATCAATGTGCACTGTCAATATTGCTTGAGCTTTAACTTGTGTAGAAATGACTATGGGAACTATTGAAAAATGTTTAGAAGGCCAACTTTGGATAGATAATATTTTACTGTAATAAATCTCATGTCCCATAAATTACACCATATTTTCTCCTTATCCAACCATGTATCAAATTTCTCTTGAATCCTTTATACATATGAGATATAATGCCATTAAAATGCCTTCTAAAAATCTTCTATCATAGAGCCAACTATACTTAAAATTTGTTCAAGGGACCAACTTTATTCCTACATAAAAATTTTTGTACTTCAATACATGATCTTTAATTTAACAAAAATAAACTATTCCCAAAAATGGACAAACCAATATGATCATTTTATTTTGAAACCTTCACATGTGAAAGATATAATACCATCAAAATTATCACTTGGCTCTTCTTACCACATTGCAAAATTGGCTAAGTATGGAAAAACATAGTCAAACTGCCTAGGAGACCAACTTTGCATAAGAATATCTTTTGATGTAATTCATCACATGAATTTAGATATGGTGTATAATATCTAGGGACTACTATGATCAAAACCATATGACCAACTCCCCTTGACTCATTAACATGTGGTAATTATGATGTCATCAATTTGCCTACTCAAATTTTTTGCCACTAGACCCAAACTATCTAGATGAAAACTATGGACTAACAAATAAATTCCACTTGTGCACATAATCTATCCAATCATAAAAAACATCTTAAGTGCCCTTTTATATCCTTAAATCATCATACTCATCCTTCAACATCCTTAACCATGCAAAATCTAAAGATCAACCAATCCAACTTCAAGCACACTAAGACAAGCACATTGCACACTTTATAGTTATTACTTAGGATATAAAAGTACTCCATCAACTCACTATTATACATCCATGACATCATTTACAACTCTCCAACACTATTTATCAACATCTTTCCATGGATTTTCTAGATTTGCATGATTCTCTACTAGGCATGGAGATTTTGATAACCACATCTCATTTATGAGATCTTTTGTATAAATATGGGCAAGACCCTATAGCCCATCTATATTTTTGTTGCTATTAATATTATTTTACATTTTTAATATATTTTATACATGTTGTAACCTAGAAAATGAGAAATAATTAAAGATTTGCCTTTGTTGTCTAGGAAATCTCTATGTATGCAAAGTTATTTAAATGTTTTTGGATGTTATATTCTTGTTTCAGTCATGAAATTTCATTTGTGGTATTTTATACCCTTTTATAATATTATTTGATTTAAAATAAAATAATCTTGTCCATTTTATGAAAAATAGCAAATATTGCCTTTGATTTCTCATTTGCATGAGTTTATGCTCCTACAAATTTCAATCTATTTTCCTATTCTATTGTGTTCATTCAAGCAAGCATTAAAATACATTGTAAAAAATATTTGGTGTAACCACCATTTTTAGTTTTACAAATTTCATTATCAAACTCTTTTCCCCAATCAAACCCTAGTTTAGGATCAAGAACACTAAAGGAGTGAATTTTTTATAAAATTGGTATTTTATCAATTGCACTAGATTTAGTGAAAGGAAACTGACCTTCTATAGAGGTTCACCTCAATTCACCAAAGTCCTACAGCTTAGAGGTGTTCCCATTGTATCATTAGTTTTTTGCATAGTGAGCTACTACATCAAGAAATGGGTGCAAAATTTATGTGATAATCGTTTTTACCACAATCAATGGGACCCAAAAATTATGAAGAGATTGGTGTTATTCTTAGTGAGCATTGTATAATCCTCATACAAATTTAAAAATCACCTGACAACTCCACTACCTTGTAGATTTAGAATTTCAAGGTTTACGTATGCTAAGAAAATAAACAAGATCATCTACTAAAGGTTAGAGAGCTTATTTTCTATAATTATCATTTCTCTATAAAAAGAAATCAAAATCAGTTGTACCTTGCCCTAAAGTATATACTACAATTTTATTTGCACCTCCTCCAAGTACTCCCATTAGTTTCATACCTACCATAATGGCTATAAATTTAAATTTTGTATATTTCAATGAGGGCAACCCACTCCATTTGGCCTAGTATAATGATATACCTACCTCATATTTAAAAATCCTACTATATTTTACTATTGAAACTTCCACCACTCCTATGGAATATAAACAAGATATTTTTAATATGTGTTCAATCCATAATGTGGTATAAGATAATGTTGCAATCAGGAGCTTAGTCTCCTCTTTCAAAGGTAAAGCTTTACATTGGTATAGAGGTCTTTCTCCCAAATATATCTAAGTTTGGGATGACTTAGGAACTACACTATGTACTTAATTTGAAGATACGAGTGACCACCTTTACCTAGTCCAACATTCTATTCAATGGGATCCTCATGAGCACATGACTGACTTTAATTTCCACTTTCAAAATACATAGAATAGAATTCTATTATTAGTCAAGACAACTCCAATCAATGCCTCCCTATATTACTTGAGAGCCCTAAATAGTAATATAGTTGTTATGATTTAGTCAATGGGTGGCACCACGCTTCCTAATGCCTATGAAATTGTAATAAGGTCAAAAAATTATTTAATTCAAGTAGGGAAATTTTCCCCAAGAATACCAATGCATCTATTTCTTAAATACCTCCTATTCCACCACCTATAATTACTCCAATTCCTACCATGAGCAAAGCACTAGCTTTGACACCTACACCTATAGATGATTTATATGAGGTTAAGTCACTACTTAAGAGTTTTGGCAATGAGTTAGTAGTAATGAAAAGGTTAACCTGGCATACAATAGATTTATCTCATAACTACAAGATTTATCAGTAGGTTAACCTATCATACCAACCAAATAGGTAGCCATACTAAGGCAATTCACAAAATTAGGGTCAAAATATGCAAGCAAAACCTCCAAACATCCATTCTCTACCTACACTAGGAGCTACCAAAACTATTTTACCTATTCAAAATAACCTAGATCAAGAGCATGAGTGGTTTTATCCTTTCTCTCAGCCGTATAACTAGAATACTTATATTAATGGTGTTATGAGTCAAGATTTGATGGTGAAAGGCATATCAAACACATAAAGATAACAAGAAGAATCCACTTCCCAATAAGCAGATACATAAGAACTTTCTCAAGGTGAGTTTACTCTTCTAAATTGGTAAGAGGAGGATTTTGGTGGTGTGAATCAGGAGGAGACATTATTCAATGGTGAAGGTCTAGTGGTAGAAAATACACTTTCAAATAAAATATCAATATAAAGTGATCAACCCCCCCCCCCCATGTGGAACAAGCTACAACTTCCAAAGTTGTACAAGAACCTGTAAATAGCAACATAATACAAAGGCCGCCCTTTATACCATGGGCTAGCCCAAAAGAAAAGTATTGACTTCTAATATTTTAAAAGAGGACATAGCTCTTGAAAGGCATCAACAAAGGTTGGTAATAATTATTTTAGCAATATTGAGAAAATAAAGAAAACCAATATGAATGTCACTATGTGGGAAGCACTATCCATTCTTGTGCAACGAGATTTGCTACAAGAAGCTTAGAATAATTTTTAGAGAATGAACAAGGCTACAATCAAGGGACCAAATAATAAAAATAATTTGTGTAAACCACAAACTAACACTAAAATGAGAAAAAATGGTAAGCCTCCCCCTTCTATCTTTCACTTATAATAGGAAGGCATCTCGTTCATAATTGTATGGTAGATGCAAGGGCTAGTACTTCCGTGATGCCTAAGAAAACATTTGATTCCCTTGGTATAAAATATACACCTATCAATAAGGGGGTGGTTCAATTAGATGGGATTATTTTTCAAATAGTAGGAACAATAAAGGGTCTAAACTTCACTATTCATGCTTGTCCTAGATTATCAATTTCACAAGATATCTCAGTAATTGATCTTCCCCCTTACTTTTTCATTTGTATTTCATGAGACTTCACTAAAAAAATGGGAGGATATATATTTGTGGATTGGTCTCACATGTTGCTTAGGATAATATATGGAATACGGGTAACAATAAGAGCTAACCCAATCACAAAAGACCATATTAAGCCATATAATCATATCCTTGTACACATTAACTATATACTACATGATCAAGAGGAAAAGATTGATCATGAAGTTACAATAGCTATAAAATAGATTATAAACACTCATCTAGATGAATGGGGATTATCCCTTCAATTTGATCCTTACGACTATGTATAGGAAATAGGGTCAGGTACATATTACATTCATGAAAATAATGCAATTATCCCTAATCTAGTAAAACTAGCTGAAGATCTTTAAGGAATGCATAAATTATTATTTGATGGTTTGATAAGAATAAATGATGTAGGTTAAAGTATTGTCTTGATCTCTCCATAAAAAGAGAGCTATTTCTATTCTTTCATACTTCAGTTTAGATACATAAACAATGCAGGTGAATATAAAGCATTGATTTGAGGCCTACAATTAGTCAAAGAGAAAGGGATAAAATCCTTACAAATTTTTGGTGATAGTGAATTGAATATTCACCAAGTGAGATATAAAATCATAACTAATAACAATTTTCTAAGATATTACAAACATAAGGTTTGGGACCTGTTAGAAGACTTTACCACTTTAAACATTCAACTGGTACCAAGAGCCCAAAATAAAGACATTGATCATATGGCCTTGATAGGCTCCTAATATAACTTACCTAAAGAAATAAAGAATAAAGACAACCATCATTCAAGGTTGATAGTAAGGCCATTTATTCCTGCTAATGCAACTAATTGTTAAATCTTTGATAGTGACTAGAAAATTATCAACTTTCCAAGAGAAAAAGCTAAATTCTCTGATAGGAACCAATCAAGACTTCAAGATCAATATAGTGATCATATCATCCAATTGAATATGGAAAAGCTACCTATGGTTCTAGTTACTCTAGAGAATATCTTTAATTCAAATTATCAGATGAAAGGTGAAAAGAAGAACATCATAGTGAATGAAGAAGATTATGAGCCAGTGGTCATATTAGAAGTAAAATCACTAAATATAGGAAAGGTATGCAATGATTTTGAAAAACAAGATTTTATTGAGATTTATTAATAGTTTGATGATAAATTCACTTGGAGTTATCATTATCTAAGGGGATTTGACCCTAGCTTATCCCAACATGCAATAGAGCTTGATCCAAATACCAACCATGTTAAGTAGAAGTAGAGATCAAATAATCGAAAGATTGAACCCCTAATGAAGAGTGACTTATCTAAACTGATAGAAGATAACATCATCTTCCCTATCAAGCACTCATCTTAGGTTGCTAATTTGGTCCCTATAAGAAATAAAAATGGTGAAATTAGGCTTTGTGTAGATTTTAGAGATTTGAACAAAGAATCTCTAAAGGATCATTATCATCTTCCCCCTATAGAATAAATTTTGTAAACTATATCAGCATCTAAAATATTTTCTCTTCTAGATAGTTATTATGGCTATAACCAAATCTTGGTGCAAGAATCAGACCAGTTCAAAATTACTTTCACTACAAAATGGGGAATGTATGCATGAAAAAAGATGCCATTTGGTCTAACTAATGTTAGTGCAACATTTTTGAGAGCCGTGGATATGAATTATAGAGGGTTTATAAATGAGATGATCCTATTATACTTAGATGATATCATTGTGTAATTAAATCATTTTGATGCACACCTGGATAACCTTAGGCAAATTTTTGAAAGGTGCAAAGAATTTGGGGTATCCCTTAATCCAAATAAGTATATTTTCATAGTTCCTAAAGGAAGACTACTAGGACACATTGTGTCAAAGGAGGGTCTTGCAGTAGAGCTAGAGAGAATTAGTTTTATATCTACATTAGCACCACCAAGCCATAAGAAAGGATTACAGAGTTGTCTTAGAAAAGTCAACTTTATAATAAGATGTCTTCTAAATTTTGCCTTTAAGTCTAAAACCCTTATTGCAATACTTAAGAAGGGTATCATTTTTAACTAGACATAGGAGGTAAAAGACAACTTTAAAGCCATCAAATAAGCTATTTCTCAAGATTCTACCCTAGTCAACCCCAACTATGAGAAAGATTTCATTCTTTATGATTTTGGAGGGGAGGGAAACATCTCAACTATTCTAACTCAGTAGAATAAATAACAATTGGAACAACCAATATCTTTCTTCAATTAATCCTTGAAGGATTATGAAGAAAATTATACTTTCATGAAGAAGCAAGTATATGCTATGATGAAGGATCTCAAAAAGTTTAGGCATATTCTCTCCAACAATAAAATTCATCTAATGGTGAGTCACCAAAGTGTCAAAGAGTTCTTACTAAGCTGGGAGATAAATTAAAAAAGAGTAGGGTAGATGACAAAGGTTATGGAATATGATGTGAGCATCAAAATCACAAAGCTTGTAAGAGGAAAGGGGTTATGTGATCAACTAGATTCTGATATCAAGACTGCTAAGGTAGTATTTGAAATATTATATGATCAAAGTGCACCTTAGATAACCAATCTACCTCTTTTCAATAGTTAGATCCATGACATGACCATTTTCCTGTAGACTAGTGAGTACCCATATGACTTTTGGTAGTCCAAAAAAATGTATCTTAGGCTCCAATATATTACTTATGTTCTTGTTGATGGAATACTATTTGTAAAACATATGAATGGAGTCATGCTAAGATGTATTGAATATAATCAATTCCCCAAGGTTCTCAAATAATTTCATGATAGCCCACCAAGTGGACATTTCTCTACAAGAACTAAGGCCATCAAAATAATGAGAGGTGGGTATTATTGGCTTGAATTATTCATATATACCCATCAATGGGTAAGGAACTATGAAAAGTGTTATTACTTCATAGGCAACTAAAGATTAACATCTTTCCCTCTTAGACCAATTCAAGCAAATCAACTATTTGCTCAATGGGGATTGGATTTCATTGGTATGATCAATCCACCATTGAGTGTAGGCCACAAATGGGTCTTCCCAGAAATGGACTATCTTACAAGATGGACTGAATAAATTTTATTGAAATATGCCATGGAATCATCTATCTTATAATTCATGGATGGTATACTCTCAAGTTTTGGTGTTCCTCACACCATTATCTTAGATAATGCCAAAGCTATGTATGGTCACTCAAGTGAGTGAATGGGATATAAATCACACTATATACCTGATTACTTCTTCCAATTATTACCTATATGGTAATGGTTTGTACGAGTCTACCAATAAGAACCTCATAATAATTATCAAAAGAACAATGGAGGATAACTAAAGGACATGACACATTAAGTCGAAGTCAGTATTATGGGCTAATAGAATCACCCCAGAGAGAGATATTAGTCACTCCTCATTCACATTTGTATATGAAAGGGAAGCCTAATTCCCAGTATCAATTGATTTACCATTTCTAAAGCTCAATCACCAATTAGATTTGATTGACAATGATGAAATGATAGTAAGATTGGTTGAAATAATAGAATTAGAAGAAATTAGGAACCAATCAATGAAAGTCATGGAATAAAATTAGGCCCAAACAAAGAATAATTTTGATAAAAAGGCATCTGATAGGAGCTTCAATGAAGGAGACATGGTTCTCAAATGGGATGCATACAAGGCTAAACTAGGCAAGCACACCAAGTTTGATGCAATATGGAGTGGTTCATATATTATAACTCATTGCAAATGAGATAATCCAGTCCATCTATCCAAGTTTGATGGATTAGAACTTCCTATCCTAGTCAATGGGATATACCTCAAAGCTTGATTTTGAGGTTGGAATTCATTCCAAAAAATAAAATTTTGTATATAAATAGGGTTAGTTGTGTTTTATAAAAGAAGTGCTTTCATACAAGTCAACTCATTAAGAGTTTTTATTTCCTTAGTTTGTTTTTTTTTCCCCTATTTTGTGCTTGTCTAGGCAAATCCCAATTTATTCTTCACTAGTTAAAGTGTCTTAAGCTTAAAATGACTCCATGCCCAATGAACTACAAAGATACTAGAAATAAACTAACTAGAAGGAATCATCTCATAGATATCACCAAAAATGTTGATATTTTTTCCCCAAAAATATCAAAACATCAAGTACCCTAAGGGAGACCCCCTAAATTTTTGAAAAAATGCTTGAATAGACCCAAATTATATATTTCCTTTGTATTGTAGAGTACAAAACTTTACATATAATTTTTAGTTGGTAAAATTGCAAATTACTTCTAGAGATTTGGGTCCTACAATACATTAGTTGATGGAATCTAGAGATCTAACTATAATTTGAAATTTGAAAAATTTAAAATTATAGCTAGACCTCTAGATCTCATAATACATTAACTAGTAAAATCTAGATATCTGATTAACATTTGTAATTAGTAAAATTACAAATTGTAGCTAGACCTCTGGATCTCATAATACATTAGCTGGTGGAAACCAAAAACTCGCTTACAATTTAAAATTTTTCAAATTACAAATTACAAGTGGGGTTTTAGTTCCCACAAACCAATACCATGTGAAAATTAGAACTCTTACTACAATTTTCAAATTACAAAATTGTAAATTGCAGGTGGAGTTTTGCTTCCCATGAAACAATCTATATAATATATGGAACTTAGATAGCAATTTGTAATTTGAAAAATTGCAAATTACAATCTAGTTTTCACTTCCTTTTGAAAATCTAGCCATGGAATCTATAACTCTAAGTGCAATTTGCAATTTTTCAAAATTGTAAATTGCTCTTGGAATTCCACCTTCCCATTTTTGAAGAAGTCAACTCATCCTTTCTCATAGAATCTATAGGTTAACATGTAATTTTCAAAATTAAAAAATTTCTTGAAGGTTCCAAGGTTCTATCAATTATATCCATGAATGAATTAACTGTAGAGGGTATATATAATGAAATTGGGCATTTTGTCAATTCATTATTTGATTACTAAATTGAGTTTTAAAGCTTTGATAGTGACCTCAAACCAAGACTTTGTGTCATGACCTCAACCTTGCAATCTATGACCCCTTGAACCATGCTACAACACCATTGTAACTAAATAGTATTCTTTTGAAAACTCTATGTTTCCTTAAGACCTCATTTCCTGCAATCAAAACTTGTTAAGTTGTTTCCATTCCTATAAATAATTGACTACAATTAATTAGGGTTTTCATTTTCTTAGGTGCATTTAAATTTTTTAGGTTTTTTTCATCTTGTTGTCGTGGTGAAGTCTCCTTTCCTCATAGGTTGTGTTTTTCAAGTCTTTTCCAAATTGTTGAGATCTTGGAATTTTCCCCAAGATTTTTCATTTAAGAAAAACTAGGATTTCCATTTCAAATAAGCAAATATGTCTAAGATTTTTTCCAATTTTCACATAACCAAATGAATATACTAGTGGATATACACAAAAGCTAGAGAATATTCCCTTGAAATATCCCTCCAAGTTTAGGATTTTTCTATTATTTCAAGAAATTCCCACTTTTATGGACTTTATTATTGCTTAGAACACCTCTAAATTCCACTAAATATTTAACCTACAATTTGTACCTCCAATCTCCACTAAATATTTCAACCTACTTTTGCAGCTACACTTTCCCATAGACTTTTTACCTGTTCAAAAAAACTCAAGGTTCCATCAAAGTTTCTACCTACTTCTAGCACATGTAAATTCTATGAAATTTTGTAGTTGGTTTTCCCTCATCACTCTCTCTAAAATCCATATCTAGGAAGTAGATGAAATTAAAATTGAATGGACCTAATGCAACTCTCAATTTCAAATCTAATACCACTAAGATTACAAATACAAACTTAGGTCACATTGACCTAGGGGACTTCTAGACTAGGATAAATGTCAAATTCAAGAACAACTAGATCCTGAGTATCTATGACTTTGGATTGGCCCAAGAAACAACTTTTTCCATGATAGTGTAGAGTCTTGAGATATTATTTACACTATCACAACATTATGATGCTGAGAAGAGAGAGGTCTTGAATGACAAAGGGGAAGGTATTCTAAATCTGGACCTCAATTTCATTGATTTAGTATTTGTGATACTAGAGTTTGAGATTTATCTAGACATAACTCTAAAAACATCCAAAAAAATCTTTCAAGACAACTTGGGATGCCATAGGATGATAAATAAATAATGGCTTAAGACCCCTAAGGCTACCTCCACCAAATTTCCAAAGACACTAAAAAGAATTGATTTCAAAAATGAGATTGGAGACATAATAATATTGTTGCATAATATCACTAGTAATCCTGATGCAAAGAGTTTCCATAAGTGGATGTATCAATACATATGGGTCATTCATGAAAATAAAAAATATATCCACTAGGCCCAACTCATTAGTGACTCCCTCTATAAGCAATTGATGGAGGTGTAAACCATAGGAAATTTTTACATAACCTCCTACTTAGTATACATATTGGCCAAAGGGAGAGATTTTCTAGGACTCAACATAATCACCAGTGAAGCAAATAAAGTGTATACCTATTATCCTAACCTCACTTTGGAGGCCAGTGGATAACACTTTAGGAGTTTCAATGATGCATTTATCTATTGCATCATAATAAAGTTTGATAAGGAAATTGAGAGAAATATATTCTCTAATGCAACTACTATAGAAATCACTCAATGGGGTTCCTACTTCTTTTAGTTCCTCACTTACTCCTACATCAGGGTAAGTGGATTTAGTGCCTACCCTTACACACTACCAAGATATGTGAGTGATAAATGGACATTGATGGAGTTAGTGAGACAACTTATGTAAACTCACAAGATTTTATATAGAAAATATAAGTCAAGAATTCATTTCCTAATTAGTATAGGTAGATAAATATGCCCCTCCTTACTCAAATATAAATGTATAGAGGAAAAAATGACACAGATGAGCCTTAAGGATTTGGAGGTGACACCATACTATGATGTTCATAGTAACATCACTAGCACACTAGTAATTTCGACATATTCCCATGTCTCATAATTTTAAGATTATTGGGAAGATTTGGATGATGAAGAAGAGGTCAAATTTAGGGACCATTCTAGAATGACCTTAGATCGGGTCAAATATTTTGATTTATCACTAGTCCTTGAGGATTTAGTGGATGATGAGTCCCTGGTGGACAATAACTACTACAAATAGATCATTACTCAACCCCTTTTGGTAATAAGGTGGTTTGTCCCTAAATTTTTCTCTTTGATAGATATAACTACACATGTAATTAGTAAAACACTAAACTTGTTTAGGATTAAATGGGTCCAAGTGACCAAGGATACATTAAGTATCATAAAGAAAATACTAAATCTCAAGGAATAAGGAAATCCACCATCAATAGAGTGTCTTAGTGGTTCAGTAAGAGAATAAGGAGATTGGCTAGTGATCTCCCATAAGAAGAAGAAATATTAGTAAAAAAGGGGTAGTCAAGTAAAGATAGAGAAGCAGTATATTAACTAATCATTATTTCATTAGAGGACACAACTTCAGTTGAAGTATCCATAGATTCAACCCCTATCTCAATGATAGTCACAACTCCCATCTCAGTGATTCATCCCCCAAATATCTATGTTTTTATTATAACTCCAACACCTCTTCCTCTTATATCCACTCCTCATGCACCTCAAGTGACTCTATCCTTCATTCCTACCATTGTACCTATGGCAATAATCCCATTACTAGTAGTACAAATAATTCAAGTAAACACTCAAGGTCTCCCTTCATTGGATACTTAGGTTTCCATTTCACTTTCCATTCCCACAATTTCACTCCCTTCTTCCATAATTCCTTTCATTCCATTTTTAATACCCTCCATTCCATCCCCATTGATTTCCAACACCACTTAGTAGTATATAGTTTTAGATTTAGTCATTCTAACTTTAGTTCTATTGGCCATCCCAACTCTTAGGATAAGTACTACTCCATCTCCATCCCTCTTCATCTTTCCTACCTTACCACCCTTGAGTGTCCCTACTACTCCAATTAACTCATTTAAGGCTTTATCCTCCACACTTACACCATTCCCCAAGTTCTAAATTCCTATATATACTCCCCCATTAATATCACTTCCATCTTCCACACCCCTAGTGGACACAAATGTTCCCATTACCCCTACCTCTTCCACTTCCATAGTAACCCCAACCCCTTTAGTGGATATACATGAGGAGAAATCCCTTGATGAAAATGTGGACTTACAACCTATAGATGGAAATGAAATTTCTAAGACATTTGTCGATCAATTAGTGATCATATCAGTTTAGGATACAACACTTATCACTATGCCTACTAGTATAACATCTTCAACTACATAGTCTTAAGTGATAGTCTTAATGCATCAAGATGCTACACCTAATTAGCTGGCATAAATAGTGGGGAAGAAATGCAAGTAGATGGATTCCCCTAGTACATTGTATTTTGGTCTTTCATATATATGAAATAAATCTAAGGCTACTCCTTGGACCTTTTCAATAATATTGTGTGACTCATCAATGGAAAGATATATAGAGATTGAAATCCCCCTACCAGATAAAAAAAATATATCTAGTGGTGGGGGATTATTAGGTATCAAAATTTTACCTTAGATGTCCTATGAGGGAGGGGTTGAAACATGATGTTCAATCTAACATCAACTCCCTTTTTGCGAAAATGGATGGTGAGAAGGTCACTAAGGATGGGTTGAAAAACAAGGTTGAATAACTTATGGCTTCATTAAATAAATTCATAGAGCCTAATGTTTCATCAACACAACTTGAACCAGCACATCCAATCACCCAGATCATAGATCAGACAATACTTGATGTAGTGATAAAAATTGTTAGCATGGGGAGGGATACCAAGAAATGGTTAGAGGAGCTTATCTCCAAAAGTAATAAGGTTATTGATATATTCATGGACTACTATATATTTTTGAGAGAGAAAAGGGTTATATTGAGAGAATTGGTTAGCAAATATGAAGGAGAAATAACAAGTTTGAATATTTTTTATCACCAATTGATAGCTATGGACTCAATTGACATTGACATCTTCCTTATAAAAAAACATATTAAAAAATGATGGAGAGAAAGAAGAATTAGATAGGGCTACTCGATTTAGAATAAAAATGATTATAGGTGTTGCCCATAATGCCAAAGTTACCCATGATAAGGCCATCAACATGCTATATGATATATAGTATTTGTTTAATAAAGTGTCATGTCAGATAATAGATTATGAAGATAACCTCCTTTTAGTAGAATAGGTTCATTCTAAAATTTTAAGAAGTGATTGAGAAATAACCTACAAATGATATCATCTTTACCTTAATATCTATCCATTGCTACATCAAGTATCATAACACACTATATAATATGGGTAAAGATATTCAAGACTACAGAACTTTGAGGAGGTAACTTTTTAATACAGTAATAGATTATGAGATCACTAACCTATACTCCTTTAGCCCAGATGAGGAGAGAATCTAGGAGATATTCAAGGATTTTGATGCATATGTTGAGAAATTACATGCTAAGAAAGATAAAAAATCAGAAGTATTAGAAATAGATTAATTATTTTTATTAAAATCATTATCATATTTTGTATTTTCATTGTTGTAAAAACATTGTAAAGTTGTAAAAACATATCTTGTAAATTACAACTATCTTTTTAACATCTATTTTTTAGAAAGAACCATGTGTATTTTACACTTTCTATTTTGACAAGTTGTAAATTGTAAAAATTAGTCTTACAAATTACACTTTTTATTTTGACAAGTTTTTAAGTGCTTAAGTTGTAGAATCACATATTAGAAATTGTAGTTCCAATTTTGACAAAGTGGTATGACTTGTAAGTTTTAAAATTCTCACTTGGAAATTATAGATTAGGATTTTTAAAAAAAAGTAACTTAGGTTATTTCTTAGTTATCTTTCTTTCAAATATTGAGTTTCACTTTGATGCCTCCCATTTACATGAAGATAAGTTGTAGCTAAACTGGAGAAGAAATAAGCGTTGAATGAAAATTTCTCAAGTTCCTTGAATGCCACACCAATTGAAGATCATGACCATGTCTTACATGATCATTTTCTATCTTTTTCACTATGCCTTAGATGCCATAACTACTATTTATCATGCCTCTTTCCATGGATTTTCTAGATTTACATGATTCTCTACTATGTGTGAAGCTTTTGATAACTACATCTCATTTATGAGAGCTTTTGTATAAATATGGATAGGACCCCATAGCCCATATATATTTTTGTTGTTAGTAATATTATTTTACATTTTCAATATATTTTCTACATGTAACCTAGAGAATGAGAAATAATTAAATATTAGCCTTTCTTATTTGAGAAATCTCTATGTATGCAAATTATTTGAATATTTGTGGATGTTTAATTCTTGTTTTAGTCAAGAAATTTCATTTGTGGTATTTTCTAACCTTTTATAATATTTTTTGATTTAAAATAAAATAATCTTATCCCTTTTATGAAAAATAAAAATATTTCCTTTGATTTCCCATTTGCACGAGTTTGTACTCCACCAAATTTCAATCTATTTTCCTGTTCTATTATGTTCATTCAAGCAAGCATTAAAATACACTATAAAAAATATTTGGTGTAATCACCATTTTCAATTTTGAAAATTTCATTCTCAAACTCTTTTCCCCAAAAAAATCCTCATTTAGGATCAAGAACACTAAAGAAGCAAAATTTATATAAAATTGGTATTTTATCAATTACACCAGATTTAATGAAATGAAGTTGGCCTTCTCAAAGATTCACCTCAATTCACCAAGGTCCTAAAGCTTGGAGGTGTTCCCATTGTATCATTAGTTTTATCGAAATGAGCTACTTCATCAATAAATGGATGTAAAATATATGTGATAATAGAAGGTTTTGTGTATGTGATTTATTACCATGTTTGTGTGGTTAAATCTTGTATTATCTTTAGTTGTTCAAGATAGACCTTTCTGTGTGTGTGAAGGCCTAATGTAAATAGTAATAATGGTGTGCTTCAAGTGGTGGTTGGAGCCAAAAAGTGTCATGGACATAAGATGAGCTTAATGGGGATATATTTGAGTGGTATATGAATTTTTATTACCATGTGTAGAGTTTGAAAGTGTTTCAAGGAGATCAAAGGGTAATGTGTGCTAATGAAGGCCTAATTGAATTAGGTCTCCTTAAGGCCTAAAAGAGGTTTTAGTCTTTTAAGTTTTAGATGACCCATTATAATTATTTATTCATGTATGAAACATGTTATAAGACGTATTTAAAGGGTAATCAAAGTGTGCAAGTGTGTATGGATGACCAAAAGGTGTGTGAGCTAGAGGATTGTATAAGAACAAGGCCTAATAGGCTTAATTGGTGAGTTAGAGAGGCTACGAGTGAAAACGAAGGAAATATCACATTGAATATTTTAAGGAGGTCTTTTAGACTATTAGAGGGATGTGGAGAAACTATCATGAAGATCTAATATGGGTACTATAGATGAATATCAAGGTCATATGACATAATCTATCTTGAAGAGACCTAGTTGAGTGAAGAAGCCTAGAAGGTAGTTTGAGAGGGATAGAGGAGTGAGAAGAGATAAATAAGGTGATCATCATCTATTGTGAGATAAAAAAGGTTTTTTCAAGGTGAACACAAGTTTTAAGTGGTTGAGTTAGGGTTTCCATGTAAGTGGGTGCTTGGTAAAGCCTAGTCAAGTAGGTGCTTGGATAATTAGGGTTGGTGCTCAATGTGGATTTGGTGCTTAAATAAAGTTTATTTTTGTCTTATAGGAATATAGTCCATTTGAAAATATTAGTGGGTTTTTTTTTCCTTGAGGGTTTCTCACATATGTGATGTGTTATCTTGTTTCATGATCTTATATGGTTGCATATGCTTTGCTAGATGTTCATGTTTGTATGATTGGTTCATGTATGCTTAAGTGGAGTTGATTAAATGTTTTTAAGACACTAATTCACACCCCCACCCTCTTATTTATTATTATTCCAAAAAAACTCCATAAAAATGAACATATGGTAAACCTGAAATCATGCCATGATGATTGAGTTGTTTTAGGTAGTGATCATTCAGATGGTTAAATCATTCATACCATAATTTACTCACCCCATTTGAATGAGTGAGTAGTGAAATAAAGGGTTGATCAGGATAAAAATGTGAAAAATTATACAATCGTGACTAATGATATATTTTTCCAATTGTAATAATGGAGTCACTGTTTGTTTCCCTAATAATCACTAAATTTGTTGTGAATTCATCTCACTTGCCCAAACTAATGTGAGTGATCAAATAAAAAAATAGGAGATTGGTTGATAAAGAGGGAAAAAATATAACATCATGAAATGTCCAATCATTCACTTTAACATATCTCCTCCCAATAATTTATATGGAATTATCATCACCTAACAATATGGAAGGCATAAAACAAGGCTCCAAATATGAAAACATGTCCTATGATAAATCCATGTGATACAATGCACCAAAATAAATTACCCATGTGGAAGGATAGGATGCAACTATAAAATTTTTTTTTGCCCTTATCTTTTCCATTTTTACTATCTCTAGCCTTAGAAGACTCCTGTATTGATGAACTTTGATTGGCTAAATTAGTAACACTAATATTATGCTTCTCATGCATCTTTATCAATTGGTCAATCTGGTTCTTCATGTATTTGAATTCATCATGCCTAGATTTATTATATTAGGCACATGTGAGTCACTCTTTATTAGGTTTCCCATCTAAAGAGGAAGACTCTTTTGATGCTTTGGACTTAGCATCAAAATTTTGACCCTTTCTTTGCTCTAGGTCCTTGTTTTATTTCTTCTCCTTATTTTGAGAAGCTTTTTATTTTTCATGATTCATAATTAAGGCATATTATTTAGATGACTTTAATATAGTCATTTGAATAAAATTTTATTTCTCTTGAGTTAAGTCAGTAGTAAATTCATCTAAGGATAACATGGTCCATATAGCTCCAAGGGAATGCTTGGTGTCATGAAGGTAGAAATTAAAATATAGTTTGAACCCAATTTGGTAAGGATGGAAAAAATCAATTGATCATCATTTTTGTTAATGTCACATGTTTTTAATTGTAACCTATGCGATTTAAACTTTATGAATAAGTCTTGTATAATAACAAAATTGTTTGGGCTCAAACTAATGATCTCATTCTCCAACTCATGACCCCTCATTATTTCCTTCTTTACAAAGAGTTTTTACAATGTGGTCTATAATTCATTAGCAATAATTACATATTCAATATGAAAGAGTAGATTAGGAGACATAGACATGCATGGTAGGCCATAATCTTTGTCAATTTTATTAAACCACTTCACCTTATCTACATCAAGTATAAGTTATTTTTTTATACCCATCATGATTTGGTGTAGACCTTTTCTCCTTAAAAATATTTGAACTTGTGTTTTCTAATTATGATAGTTGAACATTGTAAGAACTAGAACATGACTCTGATTCATGGTGTAAAAAATAAGTATATGTTAAACTATATGTGCAAGAAATACAATGATATGCAACCTCCCTTGAATATATAGAGGTCAAATTTTACAAGGTAAGAGAATATCACCAATGCATAGAGATTGAGAAACTCACACTTTAAAAATAAATTAGTGCCTAAAAAGGAGTTGATAGTTATATAAATTTAAATATTTCTTGCTTACAAATAATAATGATTAGCATTTTGTATAATTTGTTTTAGTGTGCAAAATATTTGACCAACTTTTGTGAGGAAAATTCAAGCCTCTTTGGGATATTTGTGACCAAGGGATTAAATTACCATATGATCACGAGGCTAAGGGATAGGATGAGGGAACCCCCTTGATTGATTAGATTGATGTGGGAGTGATGTCACCCCAAAAATGAATCTAATTTTGAAATCAATAGTCGCATTTTCTACTCAATTAGTTTTTATATCCTCTAGAATGTCATCAAAGTTTTTTGCTTTTCTCATAGTCATCAAGATTTTTCACCTCTTGTGTTATGGTTAGACATTGGTGTTAGAGTTATAGTTGAGGTATATAGTCCTCAAAGTTTCTAACCGCAACTGTATGTGGAAATTTTGACAACAAAATTTTAAGAGTTATGGTAGAAAAACTTAGGACTACCAAAGAAATCAGGAGTTCCAATAATGAATATTTTGACTGTAGAGGTAGTCACTATTTTCAATAGTTAGAACTTAGCACTATCGATGCAATCCAAGATTCTGATGTAATAATTTTGGGTTGTTGATGTATCTTGAAAATTTGATGATGTGGTTTTCAACATTAGATGTATCCTGGAGTTTCAATGTCAATATTTCATCTTGTTAATGTATTTAATAGCTATGAGGTTGCGGATGAGGTCTATACATGTAGTTGAGAAGACTAATGTTAGAGTTTTAGACTGTTGATGTAGTCAAATATTTTGTCAAGTACAAATAAGGAAGAAAGCTCCACCTACCATGAAAACACCTAAACTGGTATAACTCTCAAAAATCCACCAAAAACTCATTAAGGATATCCAAAAACCTATAAAAACCAAAAAAATGTTTTCCCTTGAAGACACCAAATAGTACAAATTGTGCAAAATCATTGAAAAAGCTTTGAAACCCTCCAAAAATGGAAAAAAATTGATTTCCATGAAACTAGGTCATGTTTACAGTTGATCATATGGTTTTGACACCTTATGAATCTAATGAAACATGTTTTACATGAAAACCTACTAGATGACATATGACTAGTAGGAGACACCTTTCTCTTATTCTTTTTTTGAATCTAGATTATTAGAGGACCCCAAACGAAGAGTAAAATTTGAGAAAGAGTGTTTATTCAATAGTTAGGTCAATGAATAGCTTATTTGTGAGATGAAAGCTAAAATCAATATTTCAAAATAGGAACAATGGAATTTGACTATCAAAAATACTCTGATACTATGTCATATTGGGCCACAATCGATGATCAATCTAGATAGGATCAAATCTATGAAGAAATTACCTTTGTAGTTGAGAATCAAACATGAGCTAGAAGAATAAGTTTCATCACAATAGTAAAATGATTATTAATTTATTAGCCATAAATTTTTTAGGAAGGTACATTACATAGGTGAAATATAAGCATGTCCTCACATCCTCATGAATGTGGGATTATTTTTCATAATAACCTAAAAAGACACCTAATTAAGATTAAAAACATGTGTAGGGAAAAAGCATTAAATGAAATAAAAACCTATACTAATATATCCAAATACCTAAATTGTTCCCCTTTCAAGTCATAATGCATTATAATTTTAGAAACAAAGTTGAGGTGATCCCATTTGGTATATTGTATGGGGCCAATACTGAGAGGGTTTATATGTAGACTTCCTTGTTTAGAACTCCTAATTTGGATGTCCACACTATCATATAACTATGCATCAATCCCATGTTCATCCACTTTATCTATAAAATTATGCATTAGTTATAAAGTTGTGGCATAGTACCTTCAATTATTATTATAATGCAATCAAGGTAACACCAATAATAACCCATTTTACCGATGCTTCTCTTAATGTATTATAATAATCTAGGCATGTTGTGCCCATAGATGGCCCTATACTCTATACTATAAAATGTTTCTATGATTCTCTAAATTTGATTTTTGGATTTGTATATGTGAAGAATATTGAACTCGTCACAAACCCTATTTTTGGGATACTCTATAGATGGCTCCCAAGGTTCTACATATAATGGATGTACTATAGGAGTTATATCATCTAGCAAATATGAAATCATATAGAAGTTTCCATCTAGTAGGTTTTTTAGGTTATGGATTTGATTTATTAAATTCAAGCTAATGATTTATCCTAGGGAAACAATTTTATCAAAATTTAAAATGATGTCTAACAATGAGACCCATATCTCATGAACATAATAAATACTCAAGAAGCCATAAAACTAATTTATCAAAGCCATAACAACCCTTATCCATGGATTTAAAATGACTATGGGAATAGAGGAAATTGGGCCTCTAATCATAAAATTTCTTGGGTTGGATTCCCACTAATGTAATTTATCTTTGATTAAATTTTCAAGCAATATTTAATTTACCATAGCCTGGTTATAGGTTATCTCAGGATTAGGGAGACTATAGTATTTCTCAAATGAATTTACACTGATTAAGACACATGGATATTATTACACCAATAGTGAAATATTTTTTCAAAAATTTCTCCATTTATAAATAAATCATAGATCAAGTTAATGTAAGGCATTACCTTAGGTTTGACCATAATATTTTTCAAGCTTACTTCTTTAATAGCTAGAATTTCATCCCTCTACCATTGAATGGATGTAGATAGTTGGTCATTTGATCAGTATGGATTTGTTGCATCCACTTCTACCCATATGGTTTAATGTATTTTAAATTGATGTTCCAATGTTTCTAAATCAAATATTGTGTCCATGTATTTGTTCATGCTAGTAATGGATTATACAAAGGGAGGAAGAGTGTGAGATGATGAAGCCATTATCACTGTGAAAGTATTCTATGTTTTTTTAAAAAGCTTAAAGTCTCTTAGACACTAGGGATCTTTAATTCATAGATTGCACATGATATCAAGAGATAAATCAAATAAAGTCATACTTTGTAAACTGAATATATTGTTTAGATTTGGTAGCCCTAAGAATTAAATGTGTTGAGTTACTAATTCTTGCAAATTAATTTAAAATAATAGCTATTTATTAGTTACCCATTTTTTCCTTTCTTATTTGAATTTTAATTTTGAATTATCAAAATTTAGTGGATTTTTTATTTCCACATGGCATCTTTTCACTAATTTTGGGTGCCTCATCATATTAACATAATAGATGTCTCCTTTTCATGCTTTTAGAGGTTGTGTCATTTTTTTGTAATTAATTGACCTAATTAGAGACACATGGACACATATCACTTATCCATTGGGTGCTATACTTTATTTTTTTTACTTTACTTCTTTGATTGTAGGCTCATGGGATGGTTCCATGTGGATGGTTTTCATGGACTCTCTTTCCTGAAGTATGAAACTCTTTACTGTGCATTGTGTAGACTATGGGTTAGTAAGATTGTAACAAATGGAGCAATCCTAATTCATTGAAGGATCATTGAATTATAGCTATGTACCTTGTTTTTTCAAACCACAGGTTCCTAGGATGGTTCCACATGGATAATTCTATCTACGTTGGATGGTCTTTAGGTTTTGACTATGTACTTTGGTCTTATAGGCTGCAAGTTCTTAGGATGGTACCACATGAATGGTTTTCACTTTTCTACCTACCTAGATAACTTTATGATATGTGATCATTGCTTATAATATGAGTTAGAGGGATGATGCTACTTGGTTCAATATCACTTGTCCAAAAACCTAGAAGATTTTAAAACTTGATCATTGAAGAAGGTTAGTATAATAAGGACACGTGGAACAATCTTGATGACCTGAATGGATAAAGTTTTGGTATATCACCAAAAGTCATGGATGTGTAGGATAATGCCACATGGTGAGATTAGATGAAATTAGAGATAGCCTAAGTTTGGGATGAAAAAACTTACAACCTTAATCATGGAAGTATCCCTGTACATGACCAAAGTCAAAAAATAAGAGTAAAACAAATAACCATTAGTCTTTCATTAGTCACATAAATTAAATCTTGATATATATAAAAGACCTAAAGTGATGTTATTAATTTCAATATCAAAGGTTCACTTTTGATTAAATTAATGAACTATTGAAACAAGAGAAGAAGTTGAGCTTAGAACTTATGAAATAAATCAATGTTTGGACCATAAGGTTAAAATATCTTTAAACTTTCTTGGAAGAAGTTTTTAAAATAAAGTGGGTCCCTATTTGAAAATTTTCAAATGGGATATGTTGGTCATAAAAATGATAACTTATTGGGGAAATACTCTAGATTATTTGAGAACCCATAACCTTGATATGATTGTACAAAACATCAAACTTTACTAAAAAGAAATAAATAAACCAAAAAATTAAGAGACTCAAAATGTAATCATACAACATACTAACCCTTATCAATTTTTGGATTATGTGTGATCTTTTGAAGATTAATTCATCTTTGTTATGAGATTTTAAGGTAAAATTTAGATAAAACTTAAGATTTATTGATCTTATTTGCCCAAACTATTTATCTTTTAAAAACTAAGATAAAAGAAGTTGGGCATTGCTCTGCTTCCATCCAGGCATCTAGAGCTCAACATAGATACCTGTATTTCCAATATAAGAATTTATCTACTACCAACTAGTTATCCATAGCCCTGATAAAGATTACTTTAATCACCCTTCCTCCATGAGTTTTACTACTTACTTCCTTATCCTTTTTTTGAACCTTTATTGGAAGAAGGTTTAGGAACCACCATTGACTGGGTAAATAGGAATGGAATTTATATTAAATAATAAATTTTATTCACTCTTTAACCTTATTCAATGTGTATTATCTCTCAAACAATTCTTAAATATGTAAATCTGTAGTTAGTCTTTTAGAATGATAAGTCTTTCTAAAATTTGCATGAAAACATCAAATCAACTTTCAATAGTTTGATAAAAAAATCAATTTGGATAAAAATTTATGATCAAATATGACACATACATTGATTTAATAACTCCAAATTCACTAATAATATCCTAAACAGATACCATTTGAATGTGAACTTATCCCCCCTTGGAAGGAGAATCTTGATGAAATCACAAAAGCACTAGATTGTTCTAGATTTAAACAAACTAGTATATGAAAGCAAAACAACTACTATAGAAAGTAGGAAATGTCAGAAATAGTAATTATATCCCAAAAAAGTGAAACTAATCTAGAAAAAAAGTAATCTAATCTAATAAAACTAGAAATCTATTCTAGGAAAGTTGGAAACTAATCTAGAAAGCAAGGAATCTAGTTTAAGAAATCTAGAAATCTATTTTAAGAACACTAAAAATATAATCTACTCTACTACTAAATTAGAAATCATTTTCACTCTAAAATGTCTCTAGTTGTATCAGCCATGGAATAATGTTTTAAAAACTATCCATTAATTATAAAAGATAACTCCTTACCTTTGAGATTCTTCAAGGCAAAAGAATTATTACATAGAATATTATAAATTTGATAGGGACCAATCCATAAAGGAGTGAAATTGTCAAGATTTCATTTATTTTCATGTGACTTATCTCATAATATAACTAATATTGAGATCTTAAAATCTTTTATTTTTAATATTTTTTCGAGCCATCTCTTAACAATATCTTGGTGTTCATTGAATATATGCAGAGATTTAGTTTGTGTTTCCTCCATCTGGACAATGTTTACTAACCTTAGTTAAACTCTCTCATCTTCTACCATATAATATTACATGAATTGATACATTGATAATTTGAAAATAATAAGAAACATCATTTGTTTTTCATACACAATTAAGAAATGTGAAACCTTGAGGGCTTATTTATGCCTTGTTGTTTCTACCCATAATGCATACTTTAATAATAGGTGTCATTATCTTGGTTTGTCTTGTGTTTATTTCATGATGGCATCCATATAATTCTTATTATTGGACTCATAAATTCCATTAACTAATAATTTGAGGAAAATTTTATGGTAATTTAATTGTTTTAGGCCCACTCAATAAATTCTATAGGTTAAAAGGTTGGACCATTATCATAGACTAAATAAATTGGAGTTTGAAATCTAGATAGTATGTTTTCTTATATAAATTTATGACATCTTGATCTCTAGAATTATTTGTATCCATAGCCTTTATCCACCTAGTGTAATAATTGGTAATTGTTAAAATAAAATTGTGTCCTAATAAAGAATTTAAATTAATTACTCCAATCAAGTTGAGACCCCATTGAGAAAAAGGGCATATTTTGATCATAAGAAGTAGTGGCATAATTAGATGTACTTACCTATTTTTTAATACTTGACATTCATGGAATGTTCTAAGATTATTGTGATCATCCTTGAAAATAGTAAGCCAATAGTATCCTATCTTCAGGATCTTATGAGCTATAGTGTTTCTAGAAGGATGTTCACTGCCTATATTATGATTAAATTATCCAAAATATTTGTAGCATCCTTTCTCGAGAGACACCTCAAATAGATACCCTCATAATAATTCCTCTACAAAAATCCCTTTTAATCATGTAATGAGTTGATTTAAACCTGAGGTCTCACATTTTCTCTCTATTCAAATCAAGGGGACATGTATTTGTAAGTAGATAGTGGATAATGTCAGCATACCAATCACCTCTAGCTATTTTTGTTTTGTTGTTCCATTAAATGTAAATGTGTGGGTATATTTCAATCATGATATGTATTATTACTTGGGGTAAATGTAAATGTTATTATTTAGATTTAATGACACTCCATATCTTATGCACTTGTCAAATGCTTTTTGAAAGTGAGTCACCAGGTCAGCTCTATTCTTCAAAAACATAGTAAGATCATCCATGTAAATTATGATGCATTTTATAATGATTCTTTGAAACTAAAATTATATGTAATGATTTAAATTTTCTCTTACATTAATTACACTGAAAGGCATCCTTTTCTTTGAAAAAATTTACCACTTGGTGGTAAAAGTAGTCTTCATTCGATCCTCTGCTTTTACTAATACTTAATTGTACCATGAGAAACCATATAAAAAGGACACAATTTTAGACCCACTAACCATATAAATTAATTCATATAATGAGGGTAAAGGATAGTTATCCTTTGATGATACTTTATTTAGGTATATAAAATAAATACATTCCCTAATTTTACCATTCATTTTTTGACAGGTACTAAGTTGGCAACCCAAGTGGAATGCCTAATTAGGAATACAATCTTAGCATCTAATAGATTCTAAAATTTTATATGAATTAGGGGTTATAAAATTGGATTTAATGGCCTTTAGAACTACCTGAAGGATTCACTTCCTTTATTTAGATGAATGGTCTGTGTAATTAATTAGGGGTCAAATATTTTTAGATCTTCATAAGTCTAAGCAATCACATATTTATATTATATCAATAGATTTTTAACCTTTATTTATCACTCTTAAAACAACTTAGGCCAATGTTTACATATTGAGGATGTTCATAATTTACCATAGTTTATTTGGTGAAATCAGATTCACTTATTCTTTGTTGTTTATATTGTTTGACCAGTAGACCAATGTCAAAATCCCTTTCTAGTGATACCATTCCCATCGGTATTTGATTCTCATTAATCTAGAAGATACCATCATCTCTCAGGTATTATGTTTTCATGTGTTCAAAATCCCTTTCATCTATTATTTGAGATTCAAATACTCCATAATTATTCATAAACTGTATAATCTATTGATCATCATCAAACACCTAAAATTTTTCCACATTATCTAGGACTGAGGGGAAAGGAACTAACTCCATATAAAACTTATACATTTTAGATTCCTGGGGTGGTGATAAATTAGTATTTGAGGTGGCCATCAAATCTACTATTTGATTTTATTCCCTTGGAATATCCTTGATGTTGAGTGATTCAAATAACTCAATCAATTATTAGGCCATGTGCTTATACTTTTTCAAGTATGAAAGTTTACATTGATATTTACTTTTGATCTAGTTGACAACGAACTTTGAATCACCAAATATCAACAACTATTAGACACTTCATTTTAACACAAAATATAAGCCTAAATAAGAGTTTCATACTCAAAATGATTGTTAGTTCAAGTGAATTATAACTTGTATGCATCAAAATATTATTTATCATTTGGGTTTATTAAATCTATGTTGAGACCAGAGCCTTGCTTAAATATGGCACCATAAAAATATGGAATCCACAATTGTGATGGAACTTCAAATTATCATTCATGATATTCATGTTTTGTGTTAAATTATAAACACCTATATGTGAGGATGTAAGTTTGACCTTCTCATTTTGGCATTATATTATATAATATTATACTTCATATTTGGTTCTCATTCAACTCAAATATGATTGGCTACTCCTTTCCAAGGTAGCCACATGTGTGAGAAATTAGTCTTCATGTATTCATTCAATGTATCTGGCCAATCATGAATCAACAATAACCCATAATCCTCAAGAATGTCAATTACCAAAATTTCAATATATTATTATACACATGGCTCAAAATCAAGTTGTATATGTACATTTGACAACTCCCCAACATATGAGACTGATGACTTGTCCAATTGTAATACCACTCTCTTGGACTTATCTAGGGTTAATCCTAACTTCTTGCATACAATTGTGGGCATCACATTGGCTAAGGCACCTAAGTCAACTAGATAATTATGCAAACTCTTTCCAAACATTATAATAGTTAGTAAAAAAGGTGGCACCTTGGGATTGTCTTTGTAGATGACCACATTGGTATGCAAATCCTTTTATTTGTTAGCGATTGATTTATCCCTTAGTTCTCTAAGTAAAATTTGTCATTGTTTAGTAATCTGAGCCAGTTCATGTAGAGTGATATTCACTTTTATTTTCTTCATATCTTTGACTATATTATATCCAACTTTTCTCTATGGCTCTATAGTTTGTTGTTGATCACTACCTTTTTGAGGAGGTAGATTATTATTTGCATTAGGATCTAGATTAGTAGCACTATTATTTTTAGGCATCAAAGTGGTATTAGGATATTTATTATTGTTCCTCACATTATAATTATTCCTTTAGAATTTTTGAAAGGCATGGATTTTATTTGTATGATCTTTAAGTTCATTCTCATCTTGAATTAAAAATGGGAAATCATGTCTCAAATACCTTTGAGTATTGGAAGGATTTGGAGTAGTGGAGGAAGATGGATTTGACCGATTTGGAAGTATTTCATACTTATCAATTTCCTTCTAAAATATTTTAAAATTAGTACATAACTCTATATAGTATTACTCACTATGTTTTGATGTATTCTAAACTTGAAACCAATTAAGTAATGTTGTTTCCAAGATATTTATTTTAGGCATCTTATTAGGTGGTTTTTATTTTGTGTTATTTATAAATATATTGAAAGGCCTATTGTAAATTTATAATTTGAAATTATGGTTGGCATTTTATCCCATGGTGTTTACCACACACTTTTGCATGCTTAGGAATACATTATTTAGCTTTTGTATCATCCACTAGATAACATCCATTTCTAATTTTATAGAATCAAAAGTAGTACCTTGTGTGGTAATAACATTAACTATGAACAAGTATTGGTTTTGATTTTGTTGATTAGGTGTTGACATAGGATTATTTAAAAAATTGAGGTTATGGTTAGGTGGGGCATAGGCCAAAGGTAAATGTGTATATACCTAGTTTTAAATTTGGGATACAACATTCTCATTCACGTTTGAAATAGGATTGAGATCCAAGAATTTAAGATTGATATTGGGCATGGCCAAGGCTTATAATTGGGTATTAAAATGTATTTTATTATTTATAAATTCAACACAGGCTAGTTTTAGTGCAATAATATTCAGTGCTCTACACATGAATACCACCATCATAGAGTCTAAGGCATTTTTTTACATCTCAAGGGCTACCACATCATTAGTCATGTAGTCAACTTCTATTTAGCTATATATTTTTTTGAAATCATATATTGAAGGCTCCAATTAGCTCGTTAGATTATCTTCTCAAAGATTATAAAATGATGGAATATGACATTTGGGCTAGTGACTTGTTTAAATTTTGTTAAAAGGTATTTTAACATTGATCCCATGAAATAATTGAATCATATAGGATATTGAAGAATTAGTCATAACCAATATCCTAAAATTTAAAAGAAAAAGTTTGCATGCTATATCTTCATTATCTATTTTTAATATCCATAAGGTAGTCTTGGAATCCATTATATATTTTTATGTAGTCCTACCTCCCAAAAAAGAAAATATAGGAATATTCTTTTTTTGGTTTTTATGAAAATCATGGACAACTCTGGGTATAACAATAACAGAAATAACTAACCAAACTAGGTCCATCATACATAGAGGAAGTTGACCTCTTCTAATTAGGGAATAATATTGAGTTTGGGTCCCTTCAATGTGCCTTTATATGACCTAGGTGTTCTATGGATCTATAATGGTGAGGCTAGGAGACTAGTGTCAAAATTTGACCTTATTAATCTTCTTGGTATATCTAGTGCAACTCAAGTGATCTTCCTTAAGAAATGAAAGAGGCCCTCCTTCTATCACAAAATAATGAATTACTATTTATGTGAGTTTTATAAACACCATATAATCATAAAAGGTAGCCTTTAATATTTTAGGATCAATGAAGAAACTTCACTCCAAATCATAATTACAGGGTATTTAGTTTTGTAAATAACCTAATGGTGGAATAGAAATGAGAAATGGGTTATTTAGGTTAATTTTTTTAGATGTATGGAGTATAAAATAAACCAAAAAATTATATTAGAGTCAGATGGGTGGATTCTAACCTAAGGTGAACTAGATAAAAAATATTATAAAAAGAAGGAAAGATAGGGTAGAAAAGAAGGTTTGTAAACCAAAGATAAATTAAACCCTTCCAAAATAGACCCTATACTCTGGGTTGGACAAGTGACTTTGAACTAATGCCTGATGTAGGTTGATATTAACACAAAACACATAGACACAATTAGGATCATAAGGAAAAAACTACAATAAACTTTAATGTTTAGAACCAAAGGTTTCTACCAATGTATGATTGCAATTTTCACATCTTTAAAGGGAGATTATGATTAATAAATCTAAAGCATTCCTATTAGCTACATCATGATCTAAATAACTATATTGAAAACACTTCTACACAACCCAAATATAAAAGATGCCAATATGATGAAACTTATTCAATGAATCACAATGTTTATAAGAGACGAGGACATTAAGATAAACTTTTATAAAATATTTAGAATTTATTAATCACCTTAATTGAAAAATTATCCTCCTTTTGGAATGTGGACACGTACACACACACAGACACACACACACACACACACACACACACACACACACACACACACACACACACACACACACACACACACACACACACACACACACACACACACACACACACACACACACACACACACACACACACACACACACACACATACACACACACACACACACACACACACACACACACACATCATAGGATGGTGATGCCTCATCCTCTAAGCAAAGTCTAAATTTATATCTTCTATGTTAAGAACTGAGTGTCTAAACCCATACACACCGTGTATGTATACATATAAATATTATCCCTCAAATATAACTATTAAATACAATATATATGTGCCAATAATAGAGATGAGACTTGAGTCTCAATTAAATTCAAGGAAACAAGTCCACCTTGATATATTGGTGGCCTAGTAGAAATAGGAAACAAGTCCTAAAGTGGGTGGTGTGTAAAATCAAGGGGCTATGGTAGTGTAAGGGGAAGTGGGAAATGAATAAATAGATGATAATAGAGGAAGTGAAGTGGTAATGGCAATGACTATTGGTGGAGTCATGAAAATTATGGATGGTTGCCTAATATATTGAGACACTACCATTGGTGGTGTTATGGTAGGAACTAGTGGCAAGGGAGTAAAAACCATAAAAACTTGTGAAAATAAATAAAGAAGACTTACTTATTGTATTATTGTTAATGGAGGGTAGGGTGTAAAAGAAAGTGCTCCCTCTGATCTGCTAGGAACTATAGATTCCTCCACATCAGCTATAGGTTGATAAATAGTATCACTTTGGGGTATTGGGATACCTCTAAAGATATTAGATCTGACTTGTGGGTTTGTCTCCCCAGATTTACTTATTCAACTATTTTTTTCTATTTTTACTTATGTTTAAGGAGAATTCCCATGAAGTGGTGTTGAGGTCCATTCTTCATTATCTATTATTTTAGTAGTTTCTTCTATAAATGTTAAGCTCATACTAGATCCTTTAGGATGGTACCATTGACATGCCAACCTGTTGCATCTTTATAGCAATCTCACTGTCATCTTCAACATTTGAAAATATAAAATCATGACTATACCATTGGTAACCATAGGGGATTTTAAATTTATATTCATATTTCTTAAGGTGTTCCCTAACCTTCTTTCTAGGATCCCAATACCTAAATGGTGCCCTTTTCAATTCATAATATATTCAAATTTTACCAACATATTTGAGGTGATCACATTTAATATATTTCATGTGGTCAATTCTAAGAGGGGTTGGATGCAAACCTCTTTGTTTATCACCCCTAAGTTAGATTTCCACACTATCATATAGCTATGGAACAATATCTTATTTATCCATTTTATCTTAAACAATATGTGATAAATATAAAGGTTATGTCATAGTACCTTCAATTATGATTATAGTGAAATCAGGGTAATACCAATAACCATCCATTTTCCTAATGATTCTCTTAATGTATTCTGATAATCTAGGCATGTTGTACCCATATATGGCCCTATACACCATAAGATAAAATGTTTTTGTGATTCTCTAAAATTGCTTCCTAAATTTGTATATATGAAGAATATTGAACTCATCATAAACCCTATTTTTAAGATACTCTTTAGATGGCTCTCAAGGTTCTACACAGGATGGATGTATTATAGTAATTATACAATTTACCACATATGACCTTATATACAACTATAAATCTAGTAGATTTGTTGGGTAACTAACTTTTTGTATCAAATTAGAGCTAATGATTTCTCCAAGTAAATTATTTTGTCAAAATTCAAATTCATATCCAATAACATGACCCATATCTCATGAACATAAGAAATACTTAGGAAGACATATAATCAATTTATCAAAGCAATTACAATCCTTCTTCCTAGCATAAAAATGACTTTATGAATAGAGGAAATTAGGCCTTTAATCACAAAATTATTTGGGTTAGATGGTGATTGTTGTAATTCATCTTTGATTAATTTTTCAAGCAACCATGAGTTTACCATAGCCTAGTCATAGTTTATCTTTAGAGTAGGGAAATTTTAGTATCTCTCAAATGCATTTCCATCAACGTAGGCCACATGGGTATTATTACATTGGTAGTGCTATATTTTCCCAAAAAATTATCTATTTACAAATAAATCATAAAGCAAGTCAATGAAAGGCATTACCTCAGATTTTACCACAATGTTATGCAAGCCTACTACTTTAATATCCATAATGTCATCCTTGTATCATTTTATGAATGTAGATAATTAGTAATTTGATCTGTATGGCTCTATGTCATTCAGTTTTACCCTTATGCCTGAATAGACTTTAAATTGGTGCTCCAATGTTGCTAAATCAAATATTGTGTCCTTGTATTTATTCATGCCAGTAATGGAATATGAAGAGGGAGGAGTGTGAGATTATGAATCCATTAGTACTATGTAATTATTCTAATCTTTTTAAAAAGCTTTAAGTCTTTTAGTTACTATGGAGATTGAATTCATAGATTGCACATGATAGAAAGAAGGTAATGAGATTAAATCATGTTTTACATATTGAATATATCGCTTAATTTTTTTGGCTTAGAGAATTGAATGCATTGAGTTACCAATTCATGAAAATTAATTGCAATCAACATCTTTTGCTTCATTACCCATTTATTCCTTTCTCATTTGAATTTTTATTTTACACTGTTAAATTTTAGAAGATTTTATATTGTTGCATGGCATCTTTTTGCTACTTTTGAGTGCCTCATCATTTTAACATGACATATTTATCCTTTTCAAACTTTTAGTTCTTATTTCATACTTTTTTGATTACTTGACCTAGTCAAAGGCACATGGCTACATATTTCTTATCCATTGGGCATTGGACTCTATCTTTTGTCCTTTTGATTTTTTAGCCACAGGTTCCTAGGATGGTGCCATGTGGATGGTTCTTGTGGACTCACTTGCCCATAATATGAAACTCTTTACCACATGGATGGTTATCTTATTTTCCTCTCTGGATAACTTCATTATACATTCCCATTACTTGGGTTGTGGGTTAGTGGGATGGTGATAATTGGATAAATCTCACTTATCTAGATACACAAAATATTTCAAAACTTGATCATTAAAGCAGGTGAGTATAATAAATACACATGGATAAATCTCGGTGACCTAAATAAATAAAGTCTTGGTTTATCTCTAAAGGCCATGGATGCATGGGATAATGCCATGGGCAAGATCAAATGAATTTAGAGATAGCCTAGGCTTGGAATGGAAAACCTTAATCATGTAAGTATCCCTACATATGGCCAAAAGTAAAAAAATAGAACTAAAACAAAGCACTATTAGTTTTTATTTAGTCACATAAATTAAAAATTGATATAGATCAATGACCCAAAGTGATGTTAGTCATTTCAATATAAAGTTCAAATTTAGAGTAAAGCAACGAACTATTTAAACAAGATAAAAAGATAACCTTAGAACTTATGAAATAAATCAATGTTTGGTCCCTAAGGTTATATTATCTTTAGATGCTTATCTTGAAGAATTTTTCTAAAATAAAGTAGGTCCCTATTTGAAATTATCTAAATGGGTTGTTTTGGTCATAATAACTACTAATTTCATTTTTAATTGTGTTATATCCCTTATAGGCTAGTATGGATCCTCTAGTGACATGAATTTCATACCATAAACCTATCCATTTCATAACATTATTTTATCTCCTTAGGATCATATATGATCACATTAATCATTATATTAATTATTACCTATATGGATCTCTCATGATTCCCATGTTTCTCTTATCTTCTTTTTATTTGAAGCACACATAGGTCAATTTTGATACTACACACTTACTTGTGAGAAAGTCTATGAGTCTTTAGACACCATGGTATTTATGTCCTTTTCTCTAGTGATCAAGTGTAAGATATCTTATGTTCATCACTATTTCACTCATGATTAATTATGTGAATCCATATGGAGGAGGAATATAAACATATAAAAGAGTTAAAATCCAAATCATAAAAGAAATAAAAGGTAATGATTAAAAGGAAATTATAAATTCAAAATTCAAAATCACACCAAAAGACATGATTATTCTTTGGTACATCTCCTATATTATTTGAATCTTAAAATCCATAGTTTTCCTCATGATATATCTAAGGTCTATTGAGGTGTGATACACCAGTAAACTAGGGTATGAGGTATCATTATATCATATACTATAGTGTCACCTACTTTCTCACACAAGTACCCAATCTTCATAGTAGATCAATGACTCTATAATGGGTCATGAGGGTAGGGAACATATTGTATGAAGATAGGTGCATTTTGATTTTCATGCATATAACCTTCATGGGATGATATATGTACGTCAAATGTTAGCCTAAGCTTCATGTTCATTAGTTAGAGTGTACTATGTCCTTGATGTCAATAATTATTAGCCTTTCTTACTCGCCTAGCATGTTTCATTCCTACTAGGGATGTTCACATCACCCATATGGCACATCATTCCTTAATTACATCACATTATTCCTACTATCCACTTTTTGGGTATTGATTTTAACTAATCTCATCCTTAATTACATCTACCTACTTAAGCCTCTTAATTTATAATTTATAGTTTGTGAGTTGTATTTTAATACCTTGGATAGGACTAGGTTTTCCTCAAAAACATCCCATACACTATCTACTTTCCACACATATCATTATCATCCTAGTCATGTCATCAGGTGTTTGTGCTTTCTTACATAGTATCTTAGAACAAACACTAAGTTTGAGTTGTCATCCTTTATATATTTTGATTTTCATCTATCCATCATGTTATTTTTTTATTTTTATGGACTTTATTTATCTTACATATGACATTTTATATGCTTTCATGTTTTTATTTATATATGAATTCACATGATTGTCTAACATCTTGGATTACATTTTCATTTTTAGTAATTTGTGTTTTCTTTGTGTTTTATTTCACATGCATATTTGACATGAGGTTGCATTCATTTACTTATATATATTTATCACACAGATATTTCACTTACAATGTTTTACATGTTTTTTCACATGATTTAGTGTGTTCAATACTCATCATCATTTTGTCATTTGCATGCTTGGTATTTTGGTTCTAACCTAGCCTTTAAAATCTTAGATTACCAATTTTCCAAGTGATTTTATAAGCTTTAATATTTTTACATTTCTCCTTTGACCATCTTATATACGCATGAATTAAACTTCTATTTTTAGCCTTGTATCCTTAAGGTTTCTCAAATACGGGTATTTCTCCCTCCATAATTGAGACTACGATATTTTCATGAAGTCATTCAGTAGAAAGGTAAGTCAATATATGTATATGTTTCTTTCAATTACTTTTATTTACTTTCAACATTTATTTATGTACTTCATTTGAATTAGCTTTGTTGTTGTGTTTCTATTTTATTTCTCAAAGCACCATCCCATGTTACATTATTGTGACATGTGATGAGCTTTAGGTGAGGCATATGTATACACACAATATTTTTTTATAATTTATTGATACTTACTCTCTTTTAGAAACCTGTCGAGTTTCAATCTCTCTAAGTGCACACACTAAAGTGTGTACCAGGAAAGGGGTGGATAGACCATTGGTGTCTCACAGGATTATTATTTAACCATATAATGCCTACTATTTATCTAGATTCATTAGAGTTTCCATCCATTTACCTCATATGATATCTCCATGAAATCCTAAAACCCACAAATATGGTTAAGTCTAATATACCTAAATCCTAGAATATGGTTTTCTAAAATCTAATAGGACCCTCTAAAATGTAGAATTCACATTATAACTCCTAGAGGTCTAAAACAACTCTCAAACATCCCGAGAGAGAGAGAGAGAGAGAGAGAGAGAGAGAGAGAGAGAGAGAGAGAGAGAGAGAGAGAGAGAGAGAGAGAGAGAGAGAGAGAGAGAGAGAGAGAGAGAGAGAGAGAGAGAGAGAGAGAGAGAGAGAGTGTCTTGTTTCAACACCTTTCATGCTTTGATCCCCTAATAAATCTCCATTCTCAATAGCCCATAATTAGGTCAATCACTTTTCCTACAAAGTGGGCCTGGTCAACCTTATCACCCAATTTTCATAAAAATTTAGCTTGGTAGACCATCTCACCCATTTTTCATACTAAGCCTACCTATGTGACCATGTTATGAAATTTATGACACATGTTATGAAACTAAGTCATCTTGGCCAACTTAGTTCAAGGCCTAATGATAATTCCCCAAAATAGTCATGTTGGTTGACTTTGTTGGTTAAAATTTTAGAAGGGTTAGGACCATATATTATTATAAATATGATCTTCCTATCAATATATTAGAGATGAATATTTATTTTCACATTATTATAGCTCACAAATTTTCTAGATCTATAATTGAATGAGCAATTGCTCAGGGTTTGCTTTGGAGGGAAGATAACTTGTCTTATGGGAAGTCTTGGATACAAGTAGGATTCTTTTACCCTAGAGCTGATTTCTATTGTGTGATATTTACAAATCCACAAAAATATTTTACAAAGCACCATTGGATAAGGGGGAGATTGAGACTTGATGAGTTCTCTCAAAGGTAAGTATCTCTAAATTTTTCTATTTCATGTGATAGATAGATGTTGCACAAGGTAATAGGTTTGAATGTTTAATTCCATGATTATATTTCCTCTATACTCTTATTGTTTTATGGGTTTAATGTATACTTGATTTCAATAATTGAAAGGATTTGGGTATCAAATGATGGGTGCGTATAATCCCTAATAGTACGATTGGGAGATAATATAGCCTAAAAATGTTTGAAATCTTATTTCTATATTAGAAGCTTTTGTTATGTATATGGGATGGCATGAAGAATATTTAAATCATGTTAATAAAAAAATGGATCTTATTGAGTGTCAACAACAAATTATGAGGCTATTTTACTTATCTTGGTGCCAATGAAAGGTTATGTAAAACCAAGAGTTTTGTTGCATCTGGTTGTTAGCATATTCTTTTGCTCCATTTATTGGTGATGACCTTTCTCCATTCTAGACTTGCATTGGTGAATAAATCACATGCCTGAGTTGTAAATCATCATTCTTAATGTTGACATCTTTCTTCATTTTTAGTCATTGTTTCAATGCTCTGAGTTCATGCCTTGAGTGATTTGATAGCTCAAGCAATTTTAATTGGCCATTCAATTTTAGTAGCATCCATTCCATCCATTGTTTGGTTACAATTTACTTATACTCTTGAATATGTATATATTATCATTCTTATTTTGGTAAATATAACAAGATGTCTTCCAAAGTTATATTGGGCCATAATTGATATCAATTTTGTCATTGGGACTTGGTGGTTGCTATTAAAATGCCATAGCTGTAATTTATTATGAATTTCTATTGCATAAGCAATGAAATTGAGGAAGATCAAATTGAAGGAGTTTGGGGAGTATCAAATTTTAGTGCAATGAAATCCAAGTGATCTAGGCCCCCATTTGCCTACCTTGATCCCTTGATTATTTTGTTTATTTTAACCATTCCATTTTATGTTAAAAGATTTGGTTAGAATTAGATTAGTTTTATTTCATGTATTCAAACCTAGATAGGGTTATTTCATAGTATTATTTTCCTAGAGGCTTTGGAACCCTCTCCTTTAGTGTTGTGCAATAAGTTATCCCTTAATTAGGTTTAGTGGGTCCAATTTGGTCATGCTCCTAATATAAAAAGTATTGCAATAGATGTTAGTTGATTAATTTATCCAATCTTAGATTTACTAAGTTGAGTAGGTTGTATATCTAGCTTAATTTTTTGCATAAACATGGTTACTCACAAACATTATTGTACATGCTAAATAACAGTAATAATATCAAAGTATAACAATACAAATGATATAATAAATCTTCATTAAAATACTTCTTTAAATATGCATAATAGCCATGAGTATATCTTAAAAAGGTTATAATATAGTTGTAGAATGGAGAGCATCATCTGGTTGCTTTAAATGCCAACCAAAGATTGATGGTATATCACACATGTCCCCATAAGGAGGGGTCCTTCCTTTTAAAAAGGTGTAAATAATGGTAATGTAGTCATAAAAAACTCAACCATAATAGTGTGTTTTATAATATCTATCACATGCAACAGTCATATAGACCATATAATACATAATCTATCTAATATGACATCGCACACACATGTAAACTAGATAGTATAGTGGATAGACAATATATACAACTATAACATTACTTTGGCTAGATTTTTTCATTATAGTTTTCAGACTTCAAATAAATCTAGATCATAGTCCACTTATAATAGTACTCTCTACTATAATACATACAAATGGTTATAATTTACATTAGCAGATGATGAGTGACTCATAAAAAGCTTACTTCCTTTCACTCATCATTTTTTAATGTGAAGGACCTCTAATTACATAACAATAATTATAATAATCCATCATATCAATCAAAGTGACTTAAATACATAAAATACTAGTTTTTAAGTTCTTCATACAAGAACTATACATTTATAAAAGAAAAAATAACCTTCTTACCATTCTAGAGTACATACTAACTATACATCATACATCAAGGAAACATGCAATAATATAACAAAAAGTAATGTTGCATTACCGAGTAATACTAGGAAATATCATACTAAACAAATAAATATCATAGGCATTAAAGGCTCAATACTTGTCTAGAGTTCAAGGACATCTTGATACTTGGATATTGCATACTACTAGATTAGCCATAATATTTTGTTGATATTTAATATCAGTGAATGCAATTCCACATATCCTATAAATTATTCCAAATTTATTACAATACCATAAATGTATGAAAATTAAGGATTCATAAATAATTCATCAACAATTAAAATATATATAATACTATTTTTATGTTCATATAACCCTTCAATTTTAAATGTTACTAATATATATAATGATAATCCACAAGTGATAATTCACACATCATTAATAACTAGTTTAGGTGGATTTTGGTCTTACTATATGTACTCATTGTGTTTTTTTAAAGGTTGTTATCTAATTTTTGTTACTTCTTACCACTTTTTTCCTTATAAAAAACTTATTCCTCTTAATCATTGTTGTCTAGAGCTTCTTATCGATAGGCAACATCCTATATATTTGCATTCCTTATTATTATAATAAATACTAATTTAGATAATGATTTAAAACCATATATTTTTATCCATTCATAATTTTTAGTTGTGTATACAATATCCAAATGCACATCTAACTTGTATACATCAAAATTAATAATGATACAGTCTTATAACATACATGTTCTCTCTGGGTGAACCTATATATACATAGATTCACATTATAGTTTCCTTAAATGACCTAAAATCATAATAATATCTTCTTCAGAGTAATTCCCATGAGTCTATGTATTTATCAGGTTTTCATTTTTACTCTTAAAAATAGTATTGGCTAATATTTAGGGCCATAGGTGGTTATTTTAACCACCTATAGTTCTAAATATAGACCTACTTTACTAAGATCACATATGTTATGAAATATTAACTAAAACTTTTATTATTTTATTTAAATAAACAAGGTATTTATAATTTCCATGACTATATATTGGATACATTTTTCTAATTGGGTCACCATTATGAATTTGTAGGTGAAATCAAACTTTAACCCTCAAGTTCATAGTGGTGATCCACCAAACTCACAACTTTAATAAATGTTTAAATAATACCCAAATGTCATAAATAGAACCACATGTAACAAATCCTATGATAAATTCCATCTTATGAAATTAATCCCCTTTAGATAGTGACTTGGTATTTAAAACACATTCCGTATAGTCTTCCAAAAAAACAAATATATAATAAGAAAATCACCCTATTATTTCAATAATTCCAAGCTTATAGTTAAAACTATGGTTTTATAATAATTTATGTAATCATGAATAATATCCATATTGGATTCACAATAACCCATCAAAACTCATTTTTAAAAAGGAAAAACTAAAACACTACTACCCATAATTTGTGAGTTTCATTTCTTGCCTAGAATGATAAAAAATAATAGCTCATCTTGCCTTGTGAAATATTCTTCATAATCCCTCTTTATCTACCTTCTCTTTTGTCAATGTTGTTTTTTTTACTTTTTCCCAAAAAAAGTAGTGTATCTCTACCTTTATTTATCCTTCTTTTAACCCTAAAATATCTCATTGAAATTTCCATGTTTCCATTATTACTATTGTACCCCCCAGTTTTAGATGGTGACCCTAAAAGATAAATTCATGCATATTTAATTGGTCTAGTTCACTCCATACTTACATAATAAATTCCATCATAAAACATGAAATATTTACCTATAATTTTCAATGAATATATTTGGTTATATTTTTACATGTCCATGAGCTAATGACAACTTATTTGACCTAGTTTACCTACATAATCATTACAACCCTGATGATTTGCTTTTTGACCCAACCCTAGTATAAATTAATTTATCATTTCACCAAACAATAAATTAGGAATTTTATATTCATATGTTAATTTTTTCAAAAAATAAATTAAGTAATGTACCATTCACTTAAAAGGGTTAAATTTTCCCTTGAAGTCGAGTGACCCCTAAGTTGTGTGTGTGTGTGTGTGTGTGCAAGTGTGCATTCATGTGCATGCACATGCTTGCAAAGGTGTGTGTGAGTGAATTTGTGTGTGATGCATAAACTATTATCTTCTCACACAAACCACACAACTACCCAAGAAAAAAATATTTATATGACATAAAAAGCACAACATGAATGCAAATCAACAAGAGACTATCAAAATAAGACTGCACATAGTAATCAACATGTAACATGATCTGCAAGTGTAAGCTATCTAAAGTTAAAAAACACAACACTCTAAATATGAAAAATCAAACAATGAAGCATGAGTGTATGATGGTTCTAATTTTTTTAGTTTTCCCCACAGATGTTGTGATTTATTTCCCTCTCCCCTATGATGATCTCTAGTACATAGTGAGGGGGAAATAATATGTATCCACTTCAGAAAATTAAATGTTAGTTAGTCCATTATTATCAATGTCACTATGTGGGGGTCTCTATCTAAACTGTTTTGCTATAAAAAACCAAGAATTTTGTATACTTATTGCACAACATTTTTGCTAACATCAGTGGATCATCTATCAAATTTCTTAGAATAAAATTTTCCACCTTGGTTAGTTTATCAACTCCTATCAAAATCATATTATGTTTATTCCTATACATGGGAAATCCTTGGATAAAATTCATACTAATGAATTTCCATTTTCATTTAGGAGTGTCATGTGGGTATAAAAATCCATTAGGATGAACATACTCTACCTTTACTTTCTAACATTCTAAGCATATAGATATAAAATCAATTATATCATTCTTAATTACTTTCCAGAAGTATAATGGTTTCATCTTACCAAAAAGCTTGTTTACTCCTACATGTCTTTAATAAGGAGAGATATACAACTCCTTAAGTAAGGTACCTCTCAAGTTTTCTATATTTGGCACATACATTCTTCCATTGAACCTTAGGATCCCAAAAATATCAAAATGAAAACCTTCATAGCTATGGTATTAAGGATTCTCTATTATAGATTTCTTGACTTTCTCATTAAATGCATTTCCTAGTGAGAATATCAAAACTTGATCTTGAAAGGTATTTTTATAGTAGTCATTATTTCAATATAACATATACAAATAAGAAAATCAATAACCATGTTCTCTTTTCCCTTAATATAATTGATATCAAAGTCACAGTCTGATAAAAACTCCAACCAATTCCTTTGTTGAGCATTGAGATTTGGTTGAGTGAAGTTATTATTGAGCCTCAAATTATCTATTTTGAACTCAAATGGTCTACCCAACATATAATGTCTCCAAACCTACAAATCATGAACTATTATAGCCTACTCCAAATCATGTGAAACATAATTAACCTCATAAGGTTTTAATTTAATATACTAATATACTACTATGGACCCCTCTTGCATCAATATTCCACCTAGTCCATCCCCTAAAACATCTATTATCATAGAAAATTAACCATTAAGATCTGGAACTCACAATAATGGTGCAAATGTAAGCCTCTTTTTCAGAGTCTAAAAGGATTTTTCACACTTATTACTCCACATAAACAATGACTATTTTTGTTAAAATGAGGTGATATGGTTAGATATCTTGGATAAATTGGTTAAAAAAATCTTGTAATACCCTACTAAACCCATAAAATTATGCACCTTATGAACATTTTTAGTTTCTAGCCACTCCATGATAGATTCTATATATATAGGATTCATGTATATCCCTTATGATGAAATTATATGACCCAAATATTACACTATTTCTTTAAATAATGAAAACTTAAATAGTTTCCCATAAATCTTATGTTTTCACAACCATTTTAAAAATAGACACAACTTCTCAACATGTTCTTCTTCACTCTTAGAATAAATCCAAATATCATCTAAGAATATGAGTAAACATTGATCCAAGTAATCTTTGAACACACTATTCATGAGAATCATTAATGTTAAAGGAGTAATAACTTTGAATTCATAGTTCTCATATTTTCCCCTAAAAATGGTTTTTGGAATATCTTCCTCCTTGATTCTTAATCAATGGTATCTTGCTCTAAGGCCAATAACAGGAAATATTGTTTCACCTTGAATTTGATCAAAAATATCATCTATATGGATTAAGGGATACATGTTATTAATGGTTTCCTTGGTCAACATCCTATAGACTATGCACAGGCAAAGAGTCTAATACTTATTTTTAACAAAAAAAGTGGTGCTCCCCATAATGAAACACTTTGTCAAATTAACCCTTTTACACAATAACTCATGTAGTTTGGATTTCAATTTGACTAACTCTATTGTTTTAATTTTTTAGGGTGCCTTACATTTAGGTTTGAATCTTGGAATGATATAATTTGTGAAATAAAATTCTCTTTTGGGAGGTAGTCTATGTATGTCTACTGGAAATACATCCTAATATTCCTAAAAAAGGAATAGTTCTCAAAGGTAGGACCTTCAAGTTATTCAATTTAATCTATCTTGACTATGAACACCTAACATCCTTTCCTTTGATACTTATTTAACTAAATGGCTGAAATTTTCTTTAAATTTAATTCCTTCTTCTCACCTTGGATTTGGGTTTTATGTCCCAAATAATTTAAGAATTTAACCTTATTTGTGAAGGAATTGACCATTGTCTTGTGATTTCAAATCCAATACACTCCTAATACCACATCATATGACCCTAGTGGAGGTACAAACAAGTTTATCATAGTGGTGAGATTAGGTAGTTCCAACACTACTTCCACCAAGAATTTATCTACTTTAACCCTACACTAATTTCCATACTGCACAGTCCATGCATTTTCCATATGTCCAACTTTCCTAGGTAATTTATTTAGCATACTAAGATAAATAAAAAATTAAATGGCTCTAATATCTATAAAATTAGAAACATAATTCCCAAATAAAGTACTTAACACCTCAATTGAAGAAGCCTAAAACTCATCTTTATGATTTTCAAGAGTTGCCTAAATCTTCTGTTGGAAGGTTACATGTTGTGAGTGTTATATTAAAATATCTTAAATTTGATTCTTTTATTCCACTAAGGATAGTATTTATCATAGTTATCTCCTCCACAAGTGAAACATCTACCAGGTGGTCATATTCTTTCAGGTTGGTTACCTCATTTGTTCCCTTTCTTGAAGCCATTACCTAGTTTCTTAGCCCCTATTGAATTGATAAAATTGGAATTATGATTGAATATATTTTTTTGAATTCCCATTATGATTTTAATACTTATTTTTTAAATATTTTTTCCCACCAAATTTATTTCAATACTTTTCTTTGACCTCTGCAAGTTATTTTGGATTATGCACCTGATTAGAGGCTTTCTCAAAGACCTAATCCATGTAACTAGGTCCATGCACATCCACTTCACATATAATATGAGGCCTTAAACCCATGATGGACTTTTTGATTCAGAAACATTCATATTTTTGGTACTAGGGAACATACTTAATAATTTTGGTAAATTATTCCCATTACTTTATCACTGATAGAATTCCATCCTAAAAATTCAAGATATCTATCAATTTCATATCAAAATATATTTTTGGTATCCACCAATCCCTAAAAAATATTTTGAAGTAGAGGTGGTGAAGTTAAGACCCATTTATAACTTCTTATTAGAACACCAAGTTGTTTCACAAGCTAACTGGTATGCTCCTCATATTGCTTTGGTTACCTCAAATAAATTTTGAATTTCATAATACTTATCCATTTTAATGAGCCATCCCTCAAATCCATATCCAAACACTATTACATCAAACTTATGTGGAGTCACCTTTTTCATATCATGAGTAAGCTCTATAGCCACTTTCACTCTAGCATCTTGCTAATTTTTAACATGATCTTACTCCTGATGCTCTTCCTAATCAGCATGTTGTTCTTCAACCTATTCAATACCTTCTTCTTCTTCATGCCCATGTATCCCTTGTTCTAGGGCTACAATTTTTTCATATGTTTCATTCAATACTATAAGGATTTCATCAAGATTTGTAACTTTCTTGATTACTATCTGATTGGGATCTGGTTATTGATCTTAATTAGATGTTCCCTTAGTGTTTAATCTTCCATGCACCATGTTCTCCTTATGTAAACAAGGAAAGTTAGGTTAGTGTTAATGTAATCATTAGGTTTGATCATTTAAACATAACTTTGATACCACATGTTAAAACCCAATTGGGTTTAACTAACTAAAATGCACACAATTTTTTTAATAAGGATTAACTACCACATTCATTACTGAGTTAACTAATTTACAAGATTTGACAATTTTTACACTATTTATATTTTTTCATTAAAAATTGTAATTTGGTTAAATATAAAAAGTACAAATAATAATTTATTCATTGAATCAAGCATGAGATTAAATTACATTTTAACTCCCAAATAATATTGTAATAGTGTATAAACATCAATAATTTATAGTAGTTATAACTTGGTAATAAAGTTAGTGTTCATCAATAATGAAAGACAAAATGAGAATAATCAAATATACATCCAATGTACAAACACTACTATAAAATAGAGTAATGAATAATGTTTATACATGGTTACTTGCAACCACTATTGTAAAGGCTAATAACAAAAATAATGTCAAAGTATAAAAATAGAAATGTTACAATAGAGTTTCCTTAAAATAACTCTTTAAATCTACATAATAGCCATGAGTATATCTAAAAAAGGTTTTGATCCTAATATAGAGATGGATATCATCATACGAGTACTTTACCTTTAACCACAAACCATTGATCTCTTGTACATCTTCCCAATGGGGTTGGATCTTCCCTTCATGAAGGGGTAGATAAAGGTGATGTGGTCATCAAAAACTCAACCAAAATATTGTGTTCTAAAATCACTATCACGTGTATCAATAATATGTACCATAGAATTCATCCTCTATCTAATATGACATCACACACACACACACACACACACACACACACACACACACACACACACACACACACACACACACACACACACACACACACACACACACACACACACACACACACACACACGTATGTAAACTAGATAGTATGGTGGATAGACAATGTATACAACTATACCTTTGGCTAAAGATTTTCATTATAATTTTTAGACTTAAATTTAAATTCTATACATCCCTGATCTCTAGCACCGACTAAGAGATTATGATACATTTCATAGCTAGTAATTCCTTCATTAAGATGGGCTACACAAGATAATTGAAAAGCATGTTTGAAATCAGAAGAGGGTTCTTTGTCAGAAGAGGATGTACAGAAGTTAAATTTGGTATCAGAGCCTATGTATTCTAAAAAATATTTGTAATTCCCATTTTGAGTATACTATTGCCTTGATTTAACTATATCCTATGATTGAGCAACCCATTAAATTATCTTCTCTTTTATCAAAAATTTACCTTTGCTCATTAGGGAATCCCTAGTGCATCTCACAGTCTTAGTTACTCAATGGCAAAATTATCGAAACCAAGCAGTTCTACTCTAGGATACCAAGTGATGAATGAAGTTGAAGTCAAAGGATATTTTGAGCTACCTCTGGTAGAAGTTGGAGAAGGAATATTTGAAGTAGACATACCAAAAATTGAAATCATTGAATCAGCTCTTACAGGTACAGTTGTAAATTATAAACCTCTTACTATAAAAGTAAATCAAGTTTATAAACCCTCTGATTTAAAATAAAATTTTGATGATCTTTGTATTGAAGTTAAGATCATTATACAATCGCTTGATCAGGTCACTATCCTATAAAATTATGTCCATGAAATAAAAAAATATTTATCATTTGTATCCAATAAATGAAACTATTCAACACATCAGAAAGGTTAATGACAAAGTCATCACAATGTCTCGACAGTCATTAAATAATCTCCATAGCATTGGAGACTAGTTGGCCACTTTTGATACTAAGTTAAAATAACTAGAAAATAGTCTTGACTAGTTGGAAAAAATTGAAAAATAGAAAGAAGTCAAGAGAGCATTAAAAAGTTATGAAGCCTCTACCAGTCAATCTAGCATGTCTTTAGATTTTGGCCCTAGCTTTATCATAGATACCTTTCCAAAGGAAAACACATAAAAATCAAAGGATTTATTTTCATTAACCATGATGATAAGATCTCACATTCCTATTAATCCATGGTTTCTTAATATAGATAATAAGTTAAATCCTTTGATAGAAATTACTACATGGTGCAACACTATGCAAACCCTTGGTACTGCTGAAAATCTAGATGGCCATAGTAATATAATATTTTCTACTAAATATTTTTGGGGCATAATACTTAAATGGTGGAATAGTCTAGGTCTAACTCTACAAGAAACAAGAATTCTCTCTCAGCCAAATCCTATGCAGTCTTTGTTCCAAGTTCTTATAAATGAGTTTGTCCTCCCTTAAGGGAATAAAAAATTGGAAAGTCACAAATGATTAGCCAAGATGAAGCTTTGTGATCTAACCCAGTTTGAATATTATGATGTCCAATATAGGAAGCTTGCTTATGAATCAAAAGCTCAATATGTTGATCTCACCAAGATGCAATTTTTAAACTCTCTTCCATATAATCTAGCTGAGTGTGTCACTACTTACATTGATGTTAAAGGTCTCAATCTATCTGTAATGAATCTTACTAATGTTATTTATTTTTCTAGACAATAAATCATGTAGTTCATAACCCAAACCTGTGCTACTCAGAAATTAAATAACCATCAAATTTCTCATGTAATTACAACATTTTCTAAGACCTATCCATTTAGTTGTAAACCATTTGTTTGTAAGCACAAATGCTAGCTTCTAACCTATAAATTTTATTCCTTCCCATAGTGTCTCACTCCTAATCCCTAACATAAATTTATTCATCATATATGATTTCCCCATCCAGTGTCTAAAACTATTCATTGTTATATCCAGTGTCTAAAACTGTTCATTGTTATATCTGCCATCAGCCTATTCACATTGCTCCCTAATGTTCTTGCAAAAAAAAGGCTATCAAAGTTGTCTACTCCACTAACGTAACAATTTAGTGGGATTTAGTATTAGAAAATGAAGACTTGTATTAGCAATAAGACATATTTGAACTAATGATTGAAGAAATAGAAGAACCAAATGAAATTGATGATGAAGATGAACTAGATCAATTGGCTAGTGACCTTAAAGAAGAACTGCTCACTATGATGCAAACATCTTAGAAAGAGTAAGGAGAAAATAGATCAAGATCCACTAGAAGACTACCATCATGAGGATCCCTAGCAAGAGGATGCAATAATAGATATATAGGTAGAGGAAGACAACCTCATTTTGATTACATTCTTCCTACTATGCAAAGGCTTGAACCAAAGCCATTACAATTTGATCAAACATTCAAACCATTTGATAATTGGATAAAATTAAGTTTAGATATTTATTACTAGATGAGTAACTAGTTAGTCCTTATAAAATAGCTACCTTAGAACTAGTTTCTCTTACTTTCCAAGCTAAAATCAATCAAAATTATTATTTTTTATACTAATGGTTATAAAGAAGACTGTTTTGAAGACTTTCAACTTTTTGCAAAAGATAGATTAATGGCATGGTACAAGACACCTGAAACTCCTAGCATAGAAATATGGGAAGAACCATTAGAAGAATAAGATTTATATGAAGCTAAGAAGGTACAAGTTGAATTATTAGAAGAGAATCCTCTTCATTATAGACTGGTATGTACCTTTGTTCCTCAAGAAGATGAAGAAAAACTAGTTTATATTACTCAACTAATCATTGAAATATTTACCCAATTCATATCTATAGAAATGAATGGCAGAAGATATGATGCTCAAGTAGATATTAGAGCTTCACATTCTTTTGTAAAATCCTCCATAATTAGAGATTGGGAACAACTTCCTCCTAATCAGGTGTACAAATCCTTAGATGTCTAAGGGAATTCTTTCATAAGTTCTTAATATAAACACCATTAACTTGTAAATATCCAAGGCCATACTTTATTTTATGATTTCTTTTAGTATGATAAAATGCCTATAGATATACTCCTTGAAGGATCCTTCATAGATAGATATTCTCCCTGTGGATCTACCCCTTAAGGTGTTATGTTCACCCTTTAGGGTAATAGAATTAGGGATCCCCACCTTACCTATGCCTCTAAAAAATTCCCTAGTACCATGAATCAATAATATTTGGATTCTACATATCAAAAGATACTAGAAATGGGGAAAAGGCTTCAAGAAGAAATATTTTTTGATAATCCTCAATTATTCTAGACAAATAAAATGTCTAAAATGGAAAATAGGATTAAAGAGGGGAAACACATGAAATTTGGGAAGAAAATTCCCATCTCAACTACAAACTATCCTGATATGGAAAAAGCTATCCAAGAGCTAAAAGAAGAAAAATTTATTGAGCCTTCTACTTCAACATTTTTTTGTTATGATTTTATGGTGAACAAACATTCAAAACAAAAAAAAGGCAAGAAATAATGGTAATTAAGTATAAGCCTTTAAATGTCGTAACAAAGCCTTATCCCTATCATGTTATAGATAAGTCTTATTTACTGCAAAAGGTTGCCCAATGTAAATAATTTTCTCAATTTGATTTTAAATCAGGGTTCTATCAAATTTAGTTAAAATCAGAAGATAGGCATAAAACAACATTCAATTTTCCCTTCAGACATTTTCAATGGAATGTGATGCTATTTGGCCTTATGAATGCACCAACCTATTTCCAATCACATATGGATAAAATATTTGAAGGAACGCCTGATTTTCTTTGTGTATATATTGATGATATCTTTATTTTTAGTAAAAATCTTGAAGAACATCTTATCCATTTATCTTAACTCTACAAGACTATAAAAGAAGCAAGAATAGTGCTTTCTATCACTAAAATTTAGTTGTGTCAAGATAGCTGTAATTTCTTAGGACTTATTGTCAAAAATGGTGAATTACAAGTCCAACCTCATATTACTGAGAAAGTTATTCAATTTCTAGATGTTCCTGATAAAAATCAACTCCAAGCCTTTCTTGGATTGCTTAATTATGTCAATAGTTTCTATGCAAATACTAGAAATGATAGAACAGTTCTTCAAGAATTTCTCAAGAAAAATAAAATATATATATGGACTGAAGAACACAAGAAGGTTATCCAAACTATCGAATAAAAGGTGTCAAACCTTCCTATCCTTCATTCCATAATCATATCAATTTATATTATATATAGATGCATCAGATACTGCATGGGGATGTATTATTTGTTGTATAGAAGATGGAAAAGAATATGTCTATGAATATGCTAGTGGAATATTTGTAGAAGATGTGAAAAAATAGATATTCTTAGAGAAAGAAATTTATGTTGTTAAAAAATGTCTTCAAAATTTTTCTCTTAAGATTATGCATCAACCCTATTCTTTTATTAAAACTGGCTATACCAGGTTCTTAACCTTTAAGGAAAAGGATCGTGGCAAGAAGGATGGAAGAGGTAAATATGTCTAATGGTAGGATTATTTTAATTAATTTAATTACACTACAGAACACATTGAAGGGAAAAATAATTATGTTGCAGACTGGTTGAGTAGGAATCTTGCTACTACTTTAATGCATTAGCCATATCCTAATTTCAATTTAACAAGGATTTATAATAAAAAATATTTAGATCTTAATTTATTGATCCAGGAACAAATTCTTAGAGAAGTCCTTCATCCTAGATATCTATGATTTTCTCACAGTGCTTCCTCATATTTTTAGATGTTAGGAGTAGCACACATAGCATTTGATTGACACCAATAAGAAGGAACAATCATTATTCATCACCTAAATAGTGAATTGCTTATGAGACAATTCTCTGATTTGGTCAGAAGACCTAATTAGACATGGTAAATCAAAATTCAGATAGAACATCATGAATATCTTTATAGATGGATAGCTCATTTTGGTCCACATCTCATTCATGAATAGTAACAACATGATCAAGAAACTGTAATCCATACCATCATTTGCCAAAATCTTGAGTGGGAATCTTAATTTTAGATCACCCTACGACACAAAGATAATGATTAACGAAGACACAACATGTGTTCTAGCTAAGATGTGTATTTCATCTAATTAGTAATGATGATATTTTAACCTAAGTGGAAGCATTGTTTGACCCATCTCCACTAATGTTAGAATCATCATCATTTGGATCCAAAAACATCTCTCTTTAAGATATGATGTGTACATAAAGTAGAATATTGTGAGTTATAAAGTAGATGAATAGTAGACACTACAAAATCAAATATTCTTGGTAGGAACCTACTCTCTACTATGAATAAGTATTTTTAGTGCATTTTATTCATTTGAAAGTTGGATTCTGAATCCTAAAAGTCTAGAGTCTTAAGATAATACGTTTTCAGGAAGAAAGACATATGCTCTCTTCTGGCATGTAGTGTGATACTAAGGATCAAAACTATTCTTCTAATATTTTTAAAATTGGTTGTATCCAAGTTTGATTTAATATCAAAGCCATATCCATTCAGCCATCCTCCTCTACCACTATTTCTACAAACAAGGTTCTTGATAGAAGTCTAATAATTTGGTATCAAAAATTAATTGGGGTCATAGTCTACTTTCAAAAATTATCTCTACTAAAATACATACAAATGGTTATCATTTATGTTAACAGATGATGAGGAACTCATATAATACTTCCTACATTTCACTCATTGACATTTGATGTGAAATACCTCTAATTACATAGCAATAATTATAACAATCCTTCATAATAGTCAAAATGACGTAAATCCATAGAATACTAGTTTTTAAGTTCTTAATACAAAGACTATATATTTGTAAAATCAAAATAACCTTCTCACCATTTTAGAGCACATACTAACTATACATCATACATCAAGGCAACATGTAATAATATAAACAAATGTAATACTACATTACCCAGTAATACTAAGATATATAATACTAAAAAATAAACCTCATAGGCATTAAAAACTTGATACCTACTTATACTTCAAGGACATCTTGATAATTGGCTACTCCATACTACAGGGCTAGCCATAATATTTTACATATATTTAATATCAACAAATGTATTTCCTCATATCCTATAAATTCTTCCAGATTTATTACAATATAATAAAGGTATGAAAATAAAGGATTCATAGATAGTTCATCAACAATTAAACTATATATACTACTTTTTTTATGTTCATACCAATATATATAAAAGATAATCCATAGGTGACAATGCACAAGTAATTGGTAAATGGTTTAGGTGGATTGTGGTCTTATTACCTATACTCCTTGTCTTTTGTTAAAGGTTATTATCTAATTTTTGTTACTTATTACCACTATATTCCATACAAAACACATATTCCTTTTAATAATTGTTATCTATAGATTCCTATTGACATACTACAACCTATACATTTTCATTATTTATTATTCTAATAAAAACTAATTTAGATATTAATTTCAAACCATAGTTTTTTACCCATTCATAATTATTAGTTGTCTATACGATATAAAAATATGTATCCAACCCATATACATAAATTAACAATGGCACACTATTGTAAAAAACACATTCTCTTAGGGAAAACTTGAATATACATATATTCATGTTACAGTTGTCCCTATAACACCTAAAATCATAATGAGATATTCTTCAAAGAAATTTCCACGAGTCTATGTATTTATCAAGTTATCATTTTTACTCTTAAAATAGTATTGGCCAAGATTTAGGCTGGTAGGTGGTTATTGTAACCATCTACAGTTATAAATATAGACCTACTTTACTAAGATCGAAACTGTTATGAAATGCTAACTAAAAGTTTGGTTCTTTCATTCAAATAAATAAGGTATTTATAAAAATCCATGATTATATGTTGGATAAAATTTTATACTTGGGTCACCATTATGATTTTATGAGTGAAATCAAACTCTCACCCTGAATTTCATAGTGGTGATCCTCCAAACTCATAACTTTAATAAATGTTTAAATAATACCCAACAGTCATAGATGGAGCCATATACAATCATTCCTATGATAAATTACATCTCATGAAATTAATCCCCTTTAAACAAGGACTCAATTTTTAAAACACAATCTATATATTCTTCCAAATAAAAAAGAGATATAAGAAGTTTGCCCTATTATTTTCCATAATCCCTGGCTTGCAGTTGAAACTAAGGGTTTCTAGTAATTTATTTCATCATGAATTTAATATATATGTGATAACCCATCACAATTAATTTTTAACAAGGAAAAACTCAAACATTCCTACTCATACTTTGTGAATTTCATTACTTAACTCGAATCATAGAAAATAATAGTTCTCCTTGCCTTGTGTGTTATTCTTCGCAACCCCTTTTTCTTTGCCTTATCTCTTGTCAAAATGTTTTTATTTATTTTATTTTATTTTTATTTTTTACCACAAAAGGCTGTGTATCTCTACATTTATTTCTCCTCCTTTGACCCCAAAATCTCTCACTGAAACATGACATGCTACCATTATTACTATTGTTCCCCCTAGTTATAGATGGCAACTCTAAAATATAAATGCATGCTTGATTAATAGGCCAAATTCACTCCTTATTTCCATCCAATAAATTAAATGCAAAAAAAATTAGTATTCACCCTAAATTTCCCCAAATATCTCCATATCTATTTTTACATGTCCATGAGCTAATGACAATCTATTTAACCTAGTTTACCTCAATAATCATTAGAATCCTAATGATTTTCTTGTTGACCCAACCTTAGTATCCTATAATTTATCATTTCACCAAACACTAAATTAGGCATTTATATTCATATGCTAATGTTTTCACAAAATACCTATAGTAATGTAATGTTCAATTAAAAGGGTTAAATGTTCCCTTGTATTCTAGTGACCCCACACACACACACACACACACACACACATACATTCATTAGCCACAATATTTTACAATGACCCAACCTTAGTATCTTGTAATTTATCATTTCACATGTATGTATGTATGTAGATACATACATACAATAGCCATAATATTTTGCATTGACCCAACCTTAGTATCCTAGAATTTATCATTTCACTAAACATTAAATTAGGCATTTACATTCATACGCTAATGTTTTCACAAAATACATGTAGTAATGCAGTGTTCACTTAAAAGGGTTAAATGTTCCCTTGTAGTGTAGTGACCCTAAGCATGCATGCATTCATACATACATACATACATACATACATGTGAAATGATAAATTATAAGATACTAAGGCTAGGTCATTGTAAAATATTGTGGCTATTGTTTGTATATGTATATGTATATATATACATACATACATATATATATATATATATACATACACATGTATGTGTGTATATATATATATATATATATATACTATATATATATATATATATATATATATATATATATATATGTATATATATATATATACATATACATTATATGTACACACACACACACACACACACACACACACATATATATGTATATATACATATATATATATATATATATATATATGTATATATGTATATATATATATATATATATATATATATATATGTATGTATATATATACATACATATATATATGTATGTATATATATATTTATATATATATACATATATATATATGTATATATATATATATATATATATATATATATATATATATATGTATGTATGTATGTATGTATATATGTATGTATGTGTGTGTGTATATATATATATATATATATATATATGTATATATATACATATATATATATATATATATATATATATATATATATATATATATATATGTATGTATGTATGTATGTATGTATGTATGTATGTACGTATGTATGTATATGTGTGTGTGTGTGTATGTGTGTGTGTGTGTGTGTGTGTGTGTGTGTGTGTGTGTGTGTGTGTGTGTAAATATACATGTGTGTGTATATACATACATGCTGTATGTATGTATGTATGTATGTATATATGTATATAATAGCCATAATATTTTATAGATATTTAATATCAACAAATTCAATTCCACATATCCTATAAATTCTTCCAATTTTTTTACAATACCATAAAGGTATGAAAATCAAGGATTCATAAATAGTTCATCAAAAATTAAAAAATATATATATATACTATTTTATGTTCATACCAGTATATATAATGATAATCCATAGGTGATAATGCACAAGTAATTGGTAAATGGTTTAGGTGGATTGTGGTCTTATTACCTATACTCCTTGTCTTTTGTTAAAGGTTATTCTCTAAATTTTGTTACTTATTACCACTACCTTCCATACAAAACACTTATTCCTCTTAATCATTGTTGTCTATAGCTTCCTATTGACATGCTAAAACCTATACATTTGCATTATTTATTATTCTAATAAAAACTAATTTAGATATTAATTTCAAGCCATATTTTTTTACCCATTCATAATTATTATTTGTCTATGCAATATCCAAACATGTATCCAACCCATATACATCAATTAACAATGGTAAATTATTGTAACAAACACATTTTCTCAAGGAAAACTTGAATATACAAATATTCATGTTACAGTGGTCCTTATATCACCTAAAAGCATAATGAGATCTTCTTCAAAGAAATTACCATGGGTCTATGTATTTATCAGGTTGTCATTTTTACTCTCAAAAATAGTATTAGCCAATATTTAGGTTGGTAGGTGGCTATGAAATATAGACCTACTTTACAAAGATCAGAATTTTTATGAAATGCTAACTAAAAGTCTAATTCTTTTGTTCAAATCAACAAGGTATTTATAAAATACACAATTATATGTTGGATACTTTTTTATAATTGGGTCACCATTATGATTTTATGATTGAAATCAAAATTTCACCCTGAATTTCATAGTGGTGACCCTCCAAACTCATAACTTTAATAAACATTCAAAGAATACCCAACAGTCATAGATGGAACCACATACAATTGTTCCTATAATAAATTCCATCTCATGCAATTAATTCCTTTTAAACAAGGACTCAATTTTTAAAACACATTCCATATGGTCTTTCAAACAAAAAAGAGATATAAGAAGAAGCTCACCCTATTATTTTCCACAATCCCTAGCTCACGATTGAAACTAGGGGTTTATATATATGTGATCTATAATAACCCATCACAATTAATTTTTAACAAGGAAAAAATCAAACATTCCTACTCATAATTTATGAGTTTCATTATTTACATGGAATCATAGAAAATAATAGTTCTCATTTCCTTGTGTGTTGTTCTTCATAGTCCCTTTTTCTCTACCTTCTCTCTTGTAAATGTTATTATTTATTTTCTTTTCTTTTTATTTTTTCCCACAAAAGGCTATGTATCTCTACATTTATTTCTCCTCTTTTGACCTCAAAATATCTCACTAAAACATTTCATGCTACCATTATTACTATTGTTCCCCCTAGTTATAGATGGAAACTCTAAAAGATAAATGCATGATTGAATAACAGGTCCAGTTAACTCTTTGTTTCCATCTAATAAATTATACTAAAAAAACATTCAGTAATTACCCTAAAAAGTTCCCCAAATATCTCCAGTTCTATTTTTACATGTCCATGAACTAATGACAATCTATTCGACCCAGTTTACATCAATAATCATTAAAATTCTAATGATTTTCTTATTGACCCAACCTTAGTATCATGTAATTTATCATTTCACCCAAAAATAAATTAGGCATTTATATTCATATGCTAATGTTTTCACAAAGAACCTGTAATAATGCAATGGTCACTTAAAAGGGTTAAATGTTCCCTTGTAGTCCAGTGACCCCAAACACGTGCGCACCCACACACACACACACACACAGACAGATACATATATACATACATACATAAATATGTGTGTGTGTACGTGCGTGCATGCATGCATGCATATATATATATATAGACACACACACACACACACACACACACACACAAATATACATGTACATATACATATACATATATGTGCAAAACATGAATGGAACTAAATAAGAGAACACCAAAATAAGGTTTCACTTAGTAAGTAACACCTTAAATAATCATGCAAGCATGATCTATCTAAAGTGAAAACAAACATCACTCTAAACATGACAAATCAATAAACGAGGCATGAGTGTGTGATGATTATGGTATACTATTATTTTTTAAAGCAATTACAGTGATCATCTGCCATGTCCCTTATGATGCCCTCCCAATATGGTACATAGCAAGGGGAAACAATCATGCATCCACCTTATATAATTAAATAGTTGTTAGTCAATTATTATCATTGTAAATATGAAAAATAACTAATATTAATTGATATCAATACCATTGTATTATTTGTATCATAGTATATAAAATTGACTATCATATGTTTTTAGCTGAATAATAATATTGAAATGAAGATGTAAATTATAAAACATAAAACTTTAATCAAAACTATATATATATATATATATATATATATATATATATATATATGATTTCACAAACCAAGAACTAACAAATCAATAACCATAATATCTGATTAAAACAAAAGTTGTTTGCTAGGGGTAAGTCAAGATGTAAAATTCAAAGATCCTTATACTACATGCTTCATTGGTACATCCATCTATACATGAAATGTTCGTACCATGCATTACATATGTTACATACACTATTTAATTCATATATACATTATTATAAATACATATTCTCCGTATGATCAAATTATATTACATGATGTTATCTTTATACATGACATGATATAATTAAATAATATATTGAGATGAGTGACTTACATGATACATCTCTCATCTCAAAAATGGGTAATTTATAGCGGACTTATCATAAACACATAATCCTCCATGAATAGAAAATAAGATCGAAAGTATATATTTCAAAGATTCTGAATGGTTCAGATAACACATGGTTTAAATACATGATAAATATTGGCACATTGATACAAACTACAAGGGCATATGTGATGCATATACACTCACTTTATAGACACTTGAGCACATATTCATACACATTTGGGTGCATATGCATGTAGTTTACATGAACAAAAATTATTGGTTTTCACATACACATACATTTGAGATTTAGATTCTCAAATTTGGCCTATAAATTTACAACACTCTATATCAGTTGGTATATATTAAAGGAGCATGATACTTGTTCGTGCATTAAACATTATCATATTCATGAGGCATGATACTCGTTCATGCACATACACAACAACATAGTTTACAAGTGAATGGAAAAATGGTTATCATTCCACTTCACACTTATCATATTTATGGACATGATGGGGCATGAAAAATTTCATCCTCTTTCAATCATGCATTATATTATTCATTGATTTAAACTATATAATCAAACATGTGTTCATGAAGGGGTCATGAACATTGTTCACTCCCTTCCAATCATGTTTTTTTTACATGGAGAAAATTTTAGTGAACTTGAGTGAAACTATGAATTTGAATTTATACTCATGTAGTGGTTGATTTACTTTATTTAAAAAAACCTTTCTTTATGGTTATCTCTTTATCTATGTAGATATTTGGGCTAGTACATTATGTACTCCCCATATTCATAAAAGTTGGGACATGTTTTTTTTCCAACACAAGAGCTTATATAGTTACACAAACTTGGGGCACAATCACCCCAACTCTCCATATGCTTCATCAATGAAGAATAATTTTCTCTAATTCTTTAGATAAAAATCATCTCCTCCAAAAATTAAAAATGTAACATGGTTTGAACCAAGACATAAATGTACTCTAATTGTTGATCTTTCAAAATTTCAAAAAAAAATAGTTTTAGATTAAAATAGTCAATCTATAAACATTGACTACACATGATTGCAGGTTTTGTTATTGACCTACACAGTTGGAGATTTATACTAAAGTCAAATTATTTTTACACACTCAGGTACTTTTTTATCCTCTTACTCTATTAATTTAATTATTATAATAAAAGGGGGACATTTGTAAATAATAAAATATGGTCTTTGGTACTTAACAATGACAAGCTTGACACACATTTACCATGCATGACTTGAGCACACAAATAAATTCATAATGTACCATTCTCTCACACTTTCATGATATCTTATGATTCAACCCTTTCATTTGATTGTTACAAACTTGTATAAATCTCATTTTTTATTTTAAATGTGCTAAATATCATACATAATCATCTCAAGACTCTTAATTTAGTCTTCATGTACACATGTCAATTCTATCATATTCAGTCATCATTGTCAGTTGATACTAATCTAATTTGAATAGTATTGACCTGCCTCTAGTAACAAGTAATTTTAAAAATCTATCCTCTGCTTAGGGTCATCATATTTTCCTAGTGTGTCAATGGCATGATAAATTACCCCATTGGACTCATAAATAAACAATTAAATGTCTCATTCAAAAGTTACTTGGCACTTATATAGAACACATCTATACATTATTTCACATTGATAAAATCTTTGATATTCTTCATAGATTACAATCCTATCACTAGGAGTAGTCACAAGCCAAGTCTTAAGCATTCTAAAGCAAAGTTAAATCAAACATTATCAAATATCAAATTTGAATTATTGGCTACATAAATATCATGAAAGAACATACTTTCACAATCACACTAAGTCAGATAACTACATGTGGTTTGATTTACCTCCTTGAATTATTAGGTATGTGGGCAATGTTTAATCATCAAATGGTGGTGATTAGGGTTAGCTTAGCCCATTACACTTTTTTAGAGTTTACAGGTTTCTATCCCTCACAAGCACACCTAAGGTTTCAACATAAATGAGATTGATTTATGGGCATATGCACATCATCAAGGTTCAAGTTCATGAATATAAATCAGACAAAGATAGGTGTAGGTGAGCATATAGTCCCTATTCATCATTTCCTCATAGGTTAGTACCAACTAACATAGTTCAGTATCAACTAGCGTTATTGACTCAATATGGTAGAATTGACTATGTGTTCATAGATAATCAATTCCAAAACCAAATGAGCCACATGCCTAATTTTATCTGATATCTACTTCCATAATACAGTCATATTAGGATAGTCAATCACCCAAAAAAGCTAGGTACTCTTCCCTTTGTTGTACTTATTATATTTAGCATATGCCACTTATCTAATCATTATAAATAACTCCAAGATTTTTCATTCAAATGTATGATTGAATTCCATATCTTAATATATGAATTATGTTTTCAATTTCCTATCTTAATTAGATTAAGTAATTCATCTTAATCTAAAACTTGTGTAAAATAATTCCATCTTCAATTTCCATTCCATCATTCACTAATCCATAATTCTTTACTCTATCATTCACTATTATAATTGGTGATTCTGATTATGGTTCGGTAATCACATAATTTGAGGTAGTATATGTACCTTATCCTTGAGAATTTTAATCTTTTATAGCATGAAATCTATGCATTCATTCCATTTGTTTCTTTTTTCTATTCCAATTGCTCAGGTGTGTTCCATGTTTTATATTTCTATCTTTATGACAATTATCATCACCCATGATGTTCATTTATGGATTATAGTACCAAATATGGGACCACAAAAAACTTCAAATTTGAGACAAATTAATAATGGAACCTTCAAATAATCTATAATTTCATAAAAAAACTAACATAGATGGGACCACTAACAACTTCAAAAGCTTGACAATTGATCATCAAAGCCTAAAAATATTGATAGGAGGTTGGAAATTGATGATGTAAACCTCAAATGATTGATAAGAGCTTGATAATTGATGATGGAAGCTTGAAATGATTGATAAAAAATACAAAACAATGCAAAGAATAAAAATAGGTATTGTTTTTTGAGAGAACAAAATAGGACATTAGAAATAGTGTTTAATAATACACATACCATTTAGGCTTAGTAATTACCAATCCTAAATGCATATGTATTTATCATGTGA